>JAEIGP010000061.1:0-600000 GCA_018904095.1 Zaprionus ghesquierei | reverse complement strand
CGTCTAGATCTCAGCTATTACAAAAGCTAGAGACTCAGAGATCATTTGGCTAGCTATAGTTATCATGTAAACCGAAAATGAACAATATGGCATCAAAATTGCGCTTGTAATCAATGTTTTTTCGAATTACGGGGGCGGAAGGGGGCGTGGCCAAAATCCAAAATAAACTTGATCAGCGTGCAATAATAACACATATTGTCACCAAATTTGGTAGTCCTAGCTCTTATAATAGCTGAGATCTAGATTTTCACACGGACAGACAGACGGACAGACGGACATGGCTATATCGACTCGGCTGTTGATCCTGAGCCAGAATATATATACTTTATGGGGTCGGAGGTGTCTCCTTCTGCCTGTTACATACATTTTCGGTTTGAACAAAGTTATAATACCCTTCTACTCTATGAGTAGCGGGTATAAAAAATGTCATCTATGTCTCCTGACAACAGTAAGGGGTTATGACAACAGCCAATAGTTTGCTTTTCCTTTAGTACGAGCACAAATAAGCGGGCGCATAATATCGTCACTGATATCGAATACCGCTCGCACATTTTTAGCCATTGTCAACCCCTTATTTACATTTTTTTTCTCCGTCATATTCAGGCATAAATTCCTTGACAGTGTTGAAATCAACATTGCTAGGTTGAGTCGTAGCTTTTACATTATTATTTGCATTTGCTTTGCAAGAACGAACAGCATCCAACGTATTGTTCACAAATGAACTTGCACCGTGTGCGACTTCTTCAATGTTGCCAGCTTCGCTCATTAGGTGATCGTTGCCAGCTTGTTGAATTTCAATTTTATCACGAAGTGTATTGACGTCGTCAATATTGCTCACTGTTGCCATCTCGCTGTTATTCCGTCGTTAGGCGCTCCGCTGGCCGGCAAAACGGTAGTTTTGCTGCTTAGGGTGCTTCGCCACGCAGACTTCCTGCACTTGCACTTGTTGACGGTAGCATACTGTGATAATACTGTTGAATTTGCAACACTAATGCCGATTTGCTGCCTTTGGTTGCTAATTTAAGCTTTTCGCACCACAACTTTAAATCGTGTAAACTTAAGTCATTCAAGTCATAATAGTTTTAGAAAACTTTGACTAAATATAAGCGTAGATTCACGACCACTTTTGAGTTTTAGTAGATATCGGATACACTTTATATACTTGCTACTCATAGAGTAGAAGGGTATTATAACTTTGTTCAAACCGAAAATGTATGTAACAGGCAGAAGGGAGACACCTCCGACCCCATAAAGTATATATATTCTGGCTCAGGATCAACAGCCGAGTCGATATAGCCATGTTTTTTTTTTTTTTTTTTGCAAATACGGCAGGAAAATAAGATCTTCGAAAGATACCATCCACCGTCCGTAGATGGTATGCACGATTCATAACTCTCCAAGTAGAGTTACGCCTACGTACTAAACAAAAACCTCCGTATGCTCTCCAGTCCTTGCTTCTCTCACTGGTACTTCCAATCAAGGTATTACTTCGGTGAGCAGGATGTGGTGCCCGGTCGCAGTCCCTCTCTTGGTGCGTTGCTGTGTAACCCTTCTTCGTTAACTCTTTAGTCGCCTTTTACGACAAGCCGAGCCCGCTGAGGTGGTATTCTTGGTCCGCCACCACACGGGAGTGCTCCTTTATCCAACAGGTCTGCTGGCCGTCTCATCGATGCGAACACGTTTCATCATGCCTATTATAATGCCATGAGCCCTCTCCCACACGGTTTTGTCCGCCAGCATATTGCGCATTAGACTTCTCGGGCTGAGCGGAGTTCCAGCAAGAGTGTTCAGTATCTCCCTTTCTGTACGAAACCTAGTGCAGTGCATTAGGATATGTTCCGCTGTTTCGGCTACGTCGTTGCAGAACAGGCACAGGGGTGAGTCCACATGGCGAAACCTGAAGAGGTAACCCCGGAAGCAACCATGGTCGGTGATGAACTGGGTTAAGTGATAGTCCAGCACTTTGTGTTCACACCCTGCCCACTCGGATAGATCTGGAATCAGCTGGTAGGTCCATCTCCCTTGTTGTGAGTGTTGCCACCTAGTCTGCCACACCCCATAAAGCCAGACACTGATCTCTTCACCGTTAACACCTTCTCGAGACAGGTATTGGGCTTCTATCTCAAGATCAATCTGGGGGATGCCCGCGAGGACATGAGCTGCATCTTCCGAAATTGTTCTGAATCCTCTTATCAGTCTAAGAGCCAGGGTCCGTGATACTGCACGCGCGCTGTCCAGGTAAGTCACTCTATTCGTGACACTCCTCCAGATGGGGTCAGCGTATAGAAGCGATGATTTCGCGACTGCCACTAGCAGCCTCCTGGCCGGCGTCCTGGGTCCACCTATATTTGGCATGAGTCTTGCCAGTGCTGCTGCTGTCATCGCTGCCTTCCTACTGGCGTATCTCGCATGCTCCTTGAATGACAGTCTATGGTCAATAAGAACACCCAGATACTTCAGGGATCCAGCAGACTCTATTTGAGCGTCTTTGACCGCGACACGTATACTCTCGACGGCCTTTCTGCTGCTCAACAACACTGCTTCGGACTTGTGCGCAGCGATGCTTAGACCGGCATTCTCCAGCCAGCTAATAGCTGAGCTAATCGCTGCATTGCTCTTGTCATAGCATGTCCGTCTGTCCGTCTGTCTGTCCGTGTGAAAATCTAGATCTCAGCTATTATAAGAGCTAGGACTACCAAATTTGGTGACAATATGTGTTATTATTGCACGCTGATCAAGTTTATTTTGGATTTTGGCCACGCCCCCTTCCGCCCCCGCAAATCGAAAAAACATTGATAACAAGTGCAATTTTGATGCCATATTGTTCATTTTTGGTTTACATGATAACTATAGCTAGCCAAATGATCTCTGAAAATTTGGTAACAATCGGATAATAAACACAGAAGTTATTCAGCTTAACGTCTTCCATAGCTGTAAGCAGCGCTGCCGGCAGCGCTGCTTGCAGCATTGTGCCGAATCGTGTGTGCGTGTACGGTGGTGAAATGGGTTAAGTTGTGGACTCCAAAACGAACAGTACTATTATGCATTAACGGGTTCGAGTCCCGCCCGCATCAAAAATTAAATGTGTGCAAAAATGTTTTTTTTTTTTATTTTATATTTTGACTTTGCATAAATATTATAAGTCCATAGCCTTTTACGGTCAAAATATGATTGTAGCGGTTTTTTTGTTCCGCAAATAAATTATGTACAAGCAGCTGGGTAGCGGGTATATTACAGTCGAGCACACTCGACTGTAGCTTTCTTACTTGTTTTTAACAAAATTTATTAAAAGTTAGAGTGCTCTAGTATGCTTGAAGTATATAAAGAGGTATTAGAAGGGCACATATCGTTTTTTACATGCACGTATTCGATTTATAGTCCTCAACAGGTAGAATTATTATTTTTACCTGAATAAAAATTATACATTTTCAATACTTTTTACTCCTTTTGCCGGCAGCTCTGCTTGCAGCATTGTGCCGAATAGTGTGTGCGTGTATGGTGGTGAAATGGGTTAAGTTGTGGACTGCAAAATGAACAGAACTATTATGCATTTACGGGTTCGAGTCCCACCCGGATCAAAAATTAAATGTGTGCAAAAAATTATTGTAAGTCCATGGCCTTTTAAGGTTAAAATATGACTATTGCCCTTCTTTATTGTTCCGCAAATAATTTTGATGTACGAGCAGCTGGGTAGCGGGTATATTACAGTCGAGCACACTCGAATGTAGCTTTCTTACTTGTTTATTTAGTAGTCAATTAAAGTTTTTATTTTTGGCTCGATTATTTTAATTTCACAATCCGCGTCCGTACAATTCTGCGTTGCTTGGAAAAGTGAAGTGCGTCGCTTCTCTTCTCTCTCTACTCCTCTTGTTCTCGCTAGAGGCCGCTTAGTGAACTACAACTGTTTAACCTACAATAATTACAATAGATGGCGTTGAGCCATGATCGACAAACTAAACGATACATACAATTACACAGAGTCTTACATACTAATTATAACTACACGTACTACATATTACTACAATTATTTATTATATTATTTTATATTCCAGTTTAAAATTTCTTAAATAATTAAAATTTTAAAATTTATGTATAAAATCAATTTTCTTAACTTTAATCAAAACTGCTTATGTTAAGTCGTTTCTATATAAATTTTGTATCTGTTTTTCTGTAACTCTTACGTCGACTGCTATTAGTTGACTATAAATTAAATTAAATAAATAAAAAAATAAATAAATACTTTATGAGGTCGCAGATGCATCCTTCTGCCTGTTACGTACATTTGGACAAACACAATTGACCATGAATTTCAAAAAAAATTTTTTCTAAAAACGGGGCGTAACTAATGTTGCCAGATCAACTGAAATTATCAAACCTTCGGTGTTACAAATGTTAACGTCATTCAATGTAAAACAATAAAAGCTGTGGTAATCTGTGACAACACATAAAGTTCGTTTTGTTTGAAAGACTAAGAAGTTTTTTGTTTGCTCATAAGTGTTTGTTAATCACGATAAGTTCACTACACTTCTTATTGATTTTTTGTAACTTTTGGTGACTACACAATATTAAAATTTGACATGGTTATACAGAAAATATATGAAATCTTCGTTTTTAACAATGCCACCAACCAGACATAGAAACTTAGGCCGCAGAACTTAAAATACGGCAAGTCAAAGAAATATAAGAGAAAATCAAACTGATGAGCAACGCGAATCGCGAAATGAACTTAATGTGGCAATTGATTACAGTTCAGAGCAATTTGTTGCTCTAGACTAATGAATATTGTGTGCCCACATTACAATGCAATGCAATTCAAAAATGAATGGATTATGTTGCGTCAGCGGCCAAGTCAAATTGACGCTGTGCTGTGCCTGTGGGTGAGTGTGTGCGTGTGTGATTTTACAGCATTACTTGGTAAGCATTATTAATGGCTTTTAATACCATTCGACCATTGAAAATGGTCAAAAATGGTATACTAAGTTTGTGCATATGTATATAACAGGCAGAAGAAGGCGTGGCTGACCCCGCAAAGTATATATATTCTGACTCATGATCACTAACTGAGCCATGTCCGTCTGTCTGTCTATCCGTTTGAACGTCTAGATCTCAGCTATTACAAAAGCTAGAGACACCTAATTTCACATGTAGGTTCATGTATACCATAGGTAGATAGAGTTTATTTTCAATTTTCGATGTCACAATTTACGAATATTAGGAAAAGTATTGAAGTTACAGCTTTCTGCTTTGGTATGAACATAGATAATTATAAATCTATTTCCCAAATTACAATCCAATCGAACAAAAAAAAACGGAAGTTATCCATACTTTTGTTTTCCGTACACCCACTGCTTGCGCCTGTGCTGCGCGTCGTGCGTCATTGTCACGATGCTTCGTTTCAGCCGTAGCGTGTGTAAGGCTATGCAGTTTCCACATGTAGATGGCGCTGTTCAAAAATAGATCTAATTTAAAGAATAGGTGGCGTATAAACTTATGTAGCGTTTTTTGATGGAATTAAATGTGTGATAATTTGTTTCGAAACTGGGCAAACTGTCGGGCGCGCTCGACTGTAGCTTTCTTTACTTGATATTATTATATTTTTTTCAGGGGTAAAACAAACTGATCGGAAAACTAATAATTTGTCAAAAATATTTGTATCTTCGAATTTTCTTCAAGAATATTGCATAAGTTACCAACAATTTGCAGCCATTATGTGTGTGCGTGTTTGTGTCGCAGAATAGTTGTTTAATTATAAAATTCGACCATTGAAAATGGTCAAAAATGGTATACTCAAATATATTTATTCTTGCTCAGGATAACTAGCTGAGTCGATTGAGCCATGTCCGTCTGTCAGTCAAGCGTCTGTGTAAACACACAGATCTCAGCTATTATAAAAGCTGGAGACACCAAATTTGGTACAAAGGTATATAAATATAACAAGCTCCTAGAGTTTATTTCAAATTTAAGATGTCCCGCCCACCAGCTCTGAAAATTGATTAATCAATTTTTAAATTTGCTCTGTGACGAAGGTATTTAATACATTCCCAATTTCAAGCAGATTTGAATTTAAATACAAATTTATTTAATTAAACGTTTTCGCGACGTCATTGTCGCGAAGCTTTGATTCAGCTGTAGCGTATGTAGATACAGCCGTAGCATGTGTAAAGCTGAGTGCTATGACGTCTTCATATGTATTTAAAAATAACTAAATTAAACTATAGGTAGCAGATGAACTTGTGCACATGAAATAAAAGTGTGATACACCTGGGCCTCGCTAACACGAATTCTTTTAGCACGAACTCGGTCTAACACGGTTTGAATTTATGTTCTTTCCTGTTCTTTCTTTTACACGTTAAATACCTCGTTCTAACACGATTACAAAAAATCGAATTTTGTTTTTCGATAATTTCGTGCTGGAATCGCTACACAAGCAACCCTGTGCACCAGCTGGCTTTAACAAATAATACACAGGTGCAACTCTGCTTCAAGTTAAAAACAAAAGCAAGTAACGTGTAAAGTGAAAAACAAAAGCAAGTAACGGGCAAAGTTAGAAAGAAAAGCAAGTAACGTGCTAAGTGAAAAACAAAAGCAAGTAACGTGCAAATTGAGGGGAGTTTAAAGGTCAGTCTATATTCTATGCTCATTAAATAAATCTTTAATATTTATTTTATACACTCCAGTAATTTTTATACTAGATATTTTTTGGTTTTAGGTTGAATTTAGGAACGTAACCCCCTAAATTGCACTAAATTCATTCCTCGGTTAACACGATTTCGCTTTACACGGCATTTTTTAGGAACGTAACCCCCGTGTTAAGCGAGGGCCAGGTGTAATTTGTTTTGAAACTCGGCGAATGGTATCTTACTGTCGGGTGAGCTCGACTGTAGCTTTTCTAACTTTTTTTGTTTAATTTCGGTGGAGCCGTGTATTGAGCTCACCAAGAATGATTTGACGACCGGCATTACTGTTTTTAGTTCCTTTATGGGCCTTATGTAATTTTTCGCCGCGCCGGTATCGATTTGCATTCTTAAAGTTCTCCCAGCCAGCCGTCGTCCAATGAACGGCAACTGGGAGCTACCCCTAAAAAATTTAATGAGTCGTCGCTCCGAGCGTTCTCACTGTCGATTACATACAATTACACAGAGTCTTACATACTAATTATAACTACACGTACTACATATTACTACAATTATTTATTATATTATTTTATATTCCAGTTTAAAATTTCTTAAATAATTAAAATTTTAAAATTTATGTATAAAATCAATTTTCTTAACTTTAATCAAAACTGCTTATGTTAAGTCGTTTCTATATAAATTTTGTATCTGTTTTTCTGTAACTCTTACGTCGACTGCTATTAGTTGACTATAAATTAAATTAAATAAATAAAAAAATAAATAAATACTTTATGAGGTCGCAGATGCATCCTTCTGCCTGTTACGTACATTTCGACAAACACAATTGACCATGAATTTCAAAAAAATTTTTTTCTAAAAACGGGGCGTAACTAATGTTGCCAGATCAACTGAAATTATCAAACCTTCGGTGTTACAAATGTTAACGTCATTCAATGTAAAACAATAAAAGCTGTGGTAATCTGTGACAACACATAAAGTTCGTTTTGTTTGAAAGACTAAGAAGTTTTTTGTTTGCTCATAAGTGTTTGTTAATCACGATAAGTTCACTACACTTCTTATTGATTTTTTGTAACTTTTGGTGACTACACAATATTAAAATTTGACATGGTTATACAGAAAATATATGAGATCTTCGTTTTTAACAATGCCACCAACCAGACATAGAAACTTAGGCCGCAGAACTTAAAATACGGCAAGTCAAAGAAATATAAGAGAAAATCAAACTGATGAGCAACGCGAATCGCGAAATGAACTTAATGTGGCAATTGATTACAGTTCAGAGCAATTTGTTGCTCTGGACTAATGAATATTGTGTGTCCACATTACAATGCAATGCAATTCAAAAATGAATGGATTATGTTGCGTCAGCGGCCAAGTCAAATTGACGCTGTGCTGTGCCTGTGGGTGAGTGTGTGCGTGTGTGATTATACAGCTTTACTTGGTAAGCATTATTAATGGCTTTTAATACCATTCGACCATTGAAAATGGTTAAAAATGGTATACTAAGTTTGTGCATATGTATATAACAGGCAGAAGAAGGCGTGGCAGACCCCACAAAGTATATATATTCTGACTCAGGATCCCTAGCTGAGCCATGTCCGTCTGTCTGTCTATCCGTTTGAACGTCTAGATCTCAGCTATTACAAAAGCTAGAGACACCTAATTTCACATGTAGGTTCCTGTATACCATAGGTAGATAGAGTTTATTTTCAATTTTCGATGTCACAATTTACGAATATTAGGAAAAGTATTGAAGTTACAGCTTTCTGCTTTGGTATGAACATAGATAATTATAAATCTATTTCCCAAATTACAATTCAATCGAACAAAAAAAAACGGAAGTTATCCATATTTTTGTTTTCCGTACACCCACTTAGCGCGTCGTGACGTCATTGTCACGATGCTTCGTTTCAGCCGTAGCGTGTGTAAAGCTATGCAGTTTCCACATGTAGATGGCGCTGTTCAAAAATAGATCTAATTTAAAGAATAGGTGGCGTATAAACTTATGTAGCGTTTTTTGATGGAATTAAATGTGTGATAATTTGTTTCGAAACTGGGCAAACTGTCGGGCGCGCTCGACTGTAGCTTTCTTTACTTGATATTATTATATTTTTTTCAGGGGTAAAACAAACTGATCGGAAAACTAATAATTTGTCAAAAATATTTGTATCTTCGAATTTTCTTCAAGAATATTGCATAAGTTACCAACAATTTGCAGCCATTATTTGTGTGCGTGTTTGTGTCGCAGAAGAGTTGTTTAATTATAAAATTCGACCATTGAAAATGGTCAAAAATGGTATACTCAAATATATTTATTCTTGCTCAGGATAACTAGCTGAGTCGATTGAGCCATGTCCGTCTGTCAGTCAAGCGTCTGTGTAAACACACAGATCTCAGCTATTATAAAAGCTGGAGACACCAAATTTGGTACAAAGGTATATAAATATAACAAGCTCCTAGAGTTTATTTCAAATTTAAGATGTCCCGCCCACCAGCTCTGAAAATTGATTAATCAATTTTTAAATTTGCTCTGTGACGAAGGTATTTAATACATTCCCAATTTCAAGCAGATTTGAATTTAAATACAAATTTATTTAATTAAACGTTTTCGCGACGTCATTGTCGCGAAGCTTTGATTCAGCTGTAACGTATGTAGATTCAGCCGTAGCATATGTAAAGCTGACTGCTATGACGTCTTCATATGTATTTAAAAATAACTAAATTAAACTATAGGTAGCAGATGAACTTGTGCACATGAAATAAAAGTGTGATACACCTGGGCCTCGTTAACACGAATTCTTTTAGCACGAACTCGGTCTAACACGGTTTGAAATTATGTTCTTTCCTGTTCTTTCTTTTACACGTTAAATACCTCGTTCTAACACGATTACAAAAAATCGAATTTTGTTTTTCGATAATTTCGTGCTGGAATCGCTACACAAGCAACCCTGTGCACTAGCTGGCTTTAACAAATAATACACAGGTGCAACTCTGCTTCAAGTTAAAAACAAAAGCAAGTAACGTGTAAAGTGAAAAACAAAAGCAAGTAACGGGCAAAGTTAGGAAAGAAAAGCAAGTAACGTGCAAAGTGAAAAACAAAAGCAAGTAACGTGCAAATTGAGGGGAGTTTAAAGGTCAGTCTATATTCTATGCTCATTAAATAAATCTTTAATATTTATTTTATACACTCCAGTAATTTTTATACTAGATATTTTTTGGTTTTAGGTTGAATTTAGGAACGTAACCCCCTAAATTGCACTAAATTCATTCCTCGGTTAACACGATTTCGCTTTACACGGCATTTTTTTAGGAACGTAACCCCCGTGTTAAGCGAGGGCCAGGTGTAATTTGTTTTGAAACTCGGCGAATGGTATCTTACTGTCGGGTGAGCTCGACTGTAGCTTTTCTAACTTTTTTTGTTTAATTTCGGTGGAGCCGTGTATTGAGCTCACCAAGAATGATTTGACGACCGGCATTACTGTTTTTAGTTCCTTTATGGGCCTTATGTAATTTTTCGCCGCGCTGGTATCGATTTGCATTCTTAAAGTTCTCCCAGCCAGCCGTCGTCCAATGAACGGCAACTGGGAGCTACCCCTAAAAAATTCAATGAGTCGTCGCTCCGAGCGTTCTCACTGTCGATTACATACAATTACACAGAGTCTTACATACTAATTATAACTACACGTACTACATATTACTACAATTATTTATTATATTATTTTATATTCCAGTTTAAAATTTCTTAAATAATTAAAATTTTAAAATTTATGTATAAAATCAATTTTCTTAACTTTAATCAAAACTGCTTATGTTAAGTCGTTTCTATATAAATGTTGTATCTGTTTTTCTGTAACTCTTACGTCGACTGCTATTAGTTGACTATAAACTAAATTAAATAAATAAAAAAATAAATAAATACTTTATGAGGTCGCAGATGCATCCTTCTGCCTGTTACGTACATTTCGACAAACACAATTGACCACGAATTTCAAAAAAAAATTTTTCTAAAAACGGGGCGTAACTAATGTTGCCAGATCAACTGAAATTATCAAACCTTCGGTGTTACAAATGTCAACGTCATTCAATGTAAAACAATAAAATCTGTGGTAATCTGTGACAACACATAAAGTTCGTTTTGTTTGAAAGACTAAGAAGTTTTTTGTTTGCTCATAAGTGTTTGTTAATCACGATAAGTTCACTACACTTCTTATTGATTTTTTGTAACTTTTGGTGACTACACAATATTAAAATTTGACATGGTTATACAGAAAATATATGAGATCTTCGTTTTTAACAATGCCACCAACCAGACATAGAAACTTAGGCCGCAGAACTCCAAATACGGCAAGTCAAAGAAATATAAGAGAAAATCAAACTGATGAGCAACGCGAATCGCGAAATGAACTTAATGTGGCAATTGATTACAGTTCAGAGTAATTTGTTGCTCTGGACTAATGAATATTGTGTGTCCACATTACAATGCAATGCAATTCAAAAATGAATGGATTATGTTGCGTCAGCGGCCAAGTCAAATTGACGCTGTGCTGTGCCTGTGGGTGAGTGTGTGCGTGTGTGATTATACAGCTTTACTTGGTAAGCATTATTAATGGCTTTTAATACCATTCGACCATTGAAAATGGTTAAAAATGGTATACTAAGTTTGTGCATATGTATATAACAGGCAGAAGAAGGCGTGGCTGACCCCGCAAAGTATATATATTCTGACTCATGATCACTAGCTGAGCCATGTCCGTCTGTCTGTCTATCCGTTTGAACGTCTAGATCTCAGCTATTACAAAAGCTAGAGACACCTAATTTCACATGTAGGTTCCTGTATACCATAGGTAGATAGAGTTTATTTTCAATTTTCGATGTCACAATTTACGAATATTAGGAAAAGTATTGAAGTTACAGCTTTCTGCTTTGGTATGAACATAGATAATTATAAATCTATTTCCCAAATTACAATCCAATCGAACAAAAAAAAACGGAAGTTATCCATATTTTTGTTTTCCGTACACCCACTGGTTGCGCCTGTGCTGCGCGTCGTGACGTCATTGTCACGATGCTTCGTTTTAGCCGTAGCGTGTGTAAAGCTATGCAGTTTCCACATGTAGATGGCGCTGTTCAAAAATAGATCTAATTTAAAGAATAGGTGTATAAACTTATGTAGCGTTTTTTGATGGAATTAAATGTGTGATAATTTGTTTCGAAACTGGGCAAACTGTCGGGCGCGCTCGACTGTAGCTTTCTTTACTTGATATTATTATATTTTTTTCAGGGGTAAAACAAACTGATCGGAAAACTAATAATTTGTCAAAAATATTTGTATCTTCGAATTTTCTTCAAGAATATTGCATAAGTTACCAACAATTTGCAGCCATTATGTGTGTGCGTGTTTGTGTCGCAGAATAGTTGTTTAATTATAAAATTCGACCATTGAAAATGGTCAAAAATGGTATACTCAAATATATTTATTCTTGCTCAGGATAACTAGCTGAGTCGATTGAGCCATGTCCGTCTGTCAGTCAAGCGTCTGTGTAAACACACAGATCTCAGCTATTATAAAAGCTGGAGACACCAAATTTGGTACAAAGGTATATAAATATAACAAGCTCCTAGAGTTTATTTCAAATTTAAGATGTCCCGCCCACCAGCTCTGAAAATTGATTAATCAATTTTTAAATTTGCTCTGTGACGAAGGTATTTAATACATTCCCAATTTCAAGCAGATTTGAATTTAAATACAAATTTATTTAATTAAACGTTTTCGTGACGTCATTGTCGCGAAGCTTTGATTCAGCTGTAGCGTATGTAGATTCAGCCGTAGCATGTGTAAAGCTGACTGCTATGACGTCTTCATATGTATTTAAAAATAACTAAATTAAACTATAGGTAGCAGATGAACTTGTGCACATGAAATAAAAGTGTGATACACCTGGGCCTCGTTAACACGAATTCTTTTAGCACGAACTCGGTCTAACACGGTTTGAAATTATGTTCTTTCCTCCTTTTTACACGTTAAATACCTCGTTCTAACACGATTACAAAAAATCGAATTTTGTTTTTCGATAATTTCGTGCTGGAATCGCTACACAAGCAACCCTGTGCACTAGCTGGCTTTAACAAATAATACACAGGTGCAACTCTGCTTCAAGTTAAAAACAAAAGCAAGTAACGTGTAAAGTGAAAAACAAAAGCAAGTAACGGGCAAAGTTAGAAAGAAAAGCAAGTAACGTGCTAAGTGAAAAACAAAAGCAAGTAACGTGCAAATTAAGGGGAGTTTAAAGGTCAGTCTATATTCTATGCTCATTAAATAAATCTTTAATATTTATTTTATACACTCCAGTAATTTTTATACTAGATATTTTTTGGTTTTAGGTTGAATTTAGGAACGTAACCCCCTAAATTGCACTAAATTCATTCCTCGGTTAACACGATTTCGCTTTACACGGCATTTTTTAGGAACGTAACCCCCGTGTTAAGCGAGGGCCAGGTGTAATTTGTTTTGAAACTCGGCGAATGGTATCTTACTGTCGGGTGAGCTCGACTGTAGCTTTTCCTACTTTTTTTGTTTAATTTCGGTGGAGCCGTGTATTGAGCTCACCAAGAATGATTTGACGACCGGCATTACTGTTTTTAGTTCCTTTATGGGCCTTATGTAATTTTTCGCCGCGCCGGTATCGATTTGCATTCTTAAAGTTCTCCCAGCCAGCCGTCGTCCAATGAACGGCAACTGGGAGCTACCCCTAAAAAATTCAATGAGTCGTCGCTCCGAGCGTTCTCACTGTCGATTTCTTCAACTGCAGCCTTTACTGCCTTTTCATATTTTTGCTTGCCAACTTCGGGTTAGAGGGTATCTTGGAGCACGTTGTTGAGACGCTGATGTCTTGGGGCCGTCAAACGGCCTAAGGAATTTTTTCTCTTAGAAACATACGAATCATTTGGGTGGGACTTATTGTATTCAATGCGGGGCCTAAATCTGGTGGACGAGTCTATCTCCATTGGTTGAGGGGTTTGCGCCTGATTGTCATTGGTGGTCTGCTCGTTCAAGCCGTTCTTCTGACGCTTGACAAAATGTGGGTTCCTATCTTGCAAACAAGCTTCTTTCAATGCTTGCCTCCGCTTCTCTAGCCAAAGCCAGGGCAAATGGCAAGTCTTTGGGTTGGGCTGGGAAGACCTAAGCTTTGAGGGACTTTTTAAGCCCTGAAATGAAGGCATGTTAGGAGTCGGCTCTAACTCAGCGTTAAGCAGGTCAGTGCCATCTTGTTCGTGTGTCATTACGATCTTGTTGGTAACAAGCGTTAGCTCTTTCTCAACCTCGTCGTAGTAGTTACTCTGCCTAACCGTATCTAGTCCTTGCCTCAACAGACGTAAGGAAGTCTTGTCTGAGTAGGTGCAATTTTGATTCTTAAGATGGCAACAGCTTGATAATGAGCACTGCTGGCGTTATAGGGCTTGAAAAGGTCGTAGGCGTATATGGCCGACTGTCTCCATGCCACATATTCGTTTTGGGTACCAGAACCTAACATCGGGATTAACAGAAAACTTTTCATACGTCATGATTTGCGGAGCTTCCACTTGCAAATTTTGTACTCGAGCAGCTAGGGAATTTAATTGGGTCGGAAGTTGAGATTGTTGTTGCGCCAACGGCTGCCTGACGGCATTGTTGATAAAACCTTGGATTTCATTGGGGTCAATGGTGTTATCTGCTTGAAGAGTATGGGATAATTATTTTTTTAATAAGGAATGCAATAAGAATTTATTCTGTCGAAAGTATGTAATGCCATTGAGACCGAGTTCCTCAACCACGTGGCCGGATAAAAAATTCTTTTTTTTATTTTGCTTTTAGGTTAGGTTTTTATGGCTTTAAACGTTTCGCACAACAACATGGCCGAATAAACTGATTTTGTTCTTCTCACTTTTAGGTTAAATTCCTATTGCATTGAACAATTCCTTCTGAATTCACTTGCAAAACTTACATGTTCTGTAACTTAACTACCCTGTTTAATTAAACTGTTGCGTTGGTG
Organism: Zaprionus ghesquierei; assembly: GCA_018904095.1. Classification (NCBI taxonomy): domain Eukaryota; kingdom Metazoa; phylum Arthropoda; class Insecta; order Diptera; family Drosophilidae; genus Zaprionus; species Zaprionus ghesquierei. Next base: position 585,335 of record JAEIGP010000061.1, on the reverse strand, counting down.
ATGCAGTTGGGCGCCAATTAATGAAATCTTTTCCTTAATGACAATTATAGATATTTTCAGTGTAGATTTATTCCGAATCCGGCTGCGTCAGTCACCACTAGGGGAGTTGCCAGTGTTGATCTCTGCAGTCGTTTAGCTTCAGTTAATTATTAAATATGTAACCCACAAAAGAAAACTGCTCTATTTCGATGATATGTTTATTGAGAAGACAGTGGTCAGTGGTGGATTGTAGCTCGCGCTGACATTGAAATGCGAGAGGGCCACAAACATAATTTAAACAACGACACAACAACAACCAATAGAAAACCAAACAGCATAACGTCATAACGATGCACAACAGCAAATTCTCAATTTCTGCTGACTTCTCTCATCGTTACGCTGGATTGGTTGGACAATTTTCTTAAGCTCATGCATTGGGCCAATGGAATGGGCGGTGTCTGCTAGTCGACAGCGTTGCGTGGTTTGTTGTCTATTAACATCCTGTGCGTATGTATAATTTTATAGCGGACGCCAACCGCTCTGAAGGCACTGAGCTACCCGGAGTGATCAGGTACATTATGGTCAAGCAGTAAAAGCCCGGAATTATTAACTTGTGGCCTTTCCATATTTCAAGGATATATAATATTGCACCTTGGGGCAAGCTTAAATATATTGAATGCACGTTGCTCTCCTTGTTTTCATCATCCAAGTCTCTTGCAATGAAGGTGTTATGGCAGCTCACAAAGTCCTCCAAATCCTGAGAATTGTCGACATCAGAAAAATTTTTTTCAGTAGAATCGTCTTTTTTCAGTTAAATTTTCGACTTTTGAAATCTGACAACACCCACACATACATACATATGTCATATGTAAAAATTATATAAGACTCCTTCCAGAGATGATCCAGAATCCGAATGGATGGGAATGAGATCTGCTCTTTTAGAGTTTAATAGGGCTACTTCCAGAGATGATCCAGACAAGATCTGCACTCTTTAGGAATTTTACGTTGGAGGGCTTGACTTTACCCCCTTAGGTTTAGCTACTAGCCTTGTGCAGCTAGCTTAGCAGTGGATTTATTATTTCAAAGAATAAGAAGTTGCTTGGTTGTTAACTATCACGCCTCGGTCAAGCTGAACTTCGACCTCTTCCTTAAAAGTAAGTTTTCGTTGTTTTCCGCATGGAGCGAACGCGCGCATGATCTGCGCCGGGATCGTTCGCAGAACGTGTGGTGTGTGGTATCAGTGCATCCAGTGACTGCATTCTGCCAGTGTGTCCTCGTCGAAGCGTAAGATTATGTGCTGGTGAGAGACAGAGTAGACGGCGACCTTCTTGCACCTGAACTTAACTCTTGGGTAGGCTATTAGCATGTGAATGATGTTATCGGACTGGAGGACCCTGATTCTAGAGGCTTCTATTAGGCTTACTATAGGATTGTCTTGTTCGAGAGATTTGAAATCGGCATGATCAAGGATTGTGAGGTTTACTATGTTCGATTTGGCCAATGTAATGGTAAGAATTAAATTTTGGATTTCTATACATTGCATTCTATTCCTAGCCAATAGTGCTACTTATAAGTGTGGGGTGCTATTAATTACCCTATTAATAGTGTCGGGTAATTTATTTATTTGCTTTTGGGTTTCTGAGTCTCTGTTATCTTGATTTTAAGGAAATCAGAGGCATCAGGAGTACCCGCCACTACCTTTAAGGCTGTACATAAGAAATCTAAGCTCCTGGCAAACCTGTGATGTGCCTTAAGGACGGACAATAAAGATCTCAGGTGATCTGTATTACCCTCTAGTAATTTGCGCATATGCGATTGGGGGAAGGACTCGGCAACTTCTCTGTTTCGTCTATCATACTAGCGAATATGGAAAGGTTGCTTGAATGTTTCAAGAGGTCACGTTGTTCAAATACTAACACGAGAATGTAGTTGGCATGCGAAAAGTCGTTTATTCGGGCATTGCCAGGGAGATGAACAACGAGAGGGTAAGCCTGGAAAATAAAGACAAGGTGAGACTGCGGTGCTCTGGTTTTCTTAATGTATCCTACTAACTAACTGTAAAGAGAGGTTATCCTTAGGGATCACCCTCCCCTTAATGAGAACAGACGTTCCCAGGTCTGCTTGCACTTTCTGTTCCTGTTTTTTTTTTTTAAAAACCTGTTTTCCTACCTCGAACACGCGGTTTTGTCTGGTTGGATTGCATCCGCCGATGCTGTCTTTCTGGGCTTTTACTAATCTGGCCTTGATGTCCATGCAGCGCTCGTGAGCCCTTGATTGAATAAACTCAACTGGTCTCTCACTAGTGACTGAGTACACGGTTTTATTATACTCTGCCATTGCCCTCAAGATGAGCTCTACTGTGTCATTTGCCTTTTTGTCCAACTTCAGGCATCTGGCGATTTCTGCCAAGGTGCTGTGGAACTGTTCAACTGTTCTTCAGGTGCATGTCATACTTTGCTTGGCCTACAATTAGCTACCACCTCTTTTGCTAAACTGGCCATTTTAGGAAAATAATAGTCACGAAGGACTTGTTTAATATTTTCCTGAGCGGCTCTATGCGCACGGTTGTACTCTGCAGTGACGATTTCTAACTGCTCGTTCTTATCCGTTATATCTAAGGATTAACGACTTCTTTTAGGGCTCTTAACAAGTAACTCTTATCAGTAAAACTGATCAAGTAGCGAGTTTTACTTCAGAACAGCAAGCACTAGGTTTCGCTTGAGCGGAAACTGCGCTGCCTCCAGAATAATCTGGTTCCTGAAGCAGTTTAAAGGTATATCTGTGGTTTCGACCGTGTAGGTCAGGGAGAGCTCGCTGTGAATATCTTGGATTATCTTGGCGTTCGTGTTCCTATCAGTAACAGCCAACGTTAGAGGTTGGTGGTCGGTAAATATATTTATTTCCCTGGATACGTACAGAAAGTTCTGCAATTACAATACAAGCCTATACAACGGCTAGCAATTCCCGTTCGTTTGTGGCATAGTTTTGCTCTGGCTGTTTAAGGGTACGACATATCATGGTGATTGGTCTACCCTCTTAAGATAGGACTGCACCGATACCACTTGCCGACGCATCTGTTGCTCAACCCGAATCTGTCTACTCACTAAACCATTCCCCCCTTTTAGGATATCTGTTATCGGACGAGCTATGGCGGCAAAGTCTTTAATGAAGACTCTGTAGTAGCTGGCTAAGCCAAGGAAAGATCTAACACAGTAGTTGGTTTAGGGTATTCCTGAATGGCCTTTACCTTTCTGGATCGGATTTAGTTCCGTCCTTATTTATTATGAAGCCGAGGTACGCTACACTTTCATTAAGGAACCTAGTCTTTTCCTGGCTTAGTCTCATATTTGCATCGATTAGGCATTTTAGCACAGTATACTTGGCATAGGGTAGCGGTCTGGGACCGTTCATTGAGCTACCTGAAATCAATGACTCTTGTTCGGGTTCCCGAAGGCATCTGTGCCCTTTTTGTCCACAACCCAAATCGGGCTGTTGTAGGGTGACCTTGAGGGTCTGATAATGCCATCCTTTAGCATTTGCTTGATTTTGTTATTTTCGGAGTTAGAAACACCCACGAGATTTTACGTACGACTGTACGAATTGTGTCAGTAACAGCGGGGTTGAATAGGAGAGCTTCATTTAATGTAGAGAAGGCCTTTTTTCCATCTCAAAATTGTGTCCTTGAACTCTTTTTTAATGGAGGCAGGTACAACAATGTCATTCATATCAGTGAAGTTTACTCAGACGCCCTGAAATTTAGAGAGTCCTCTGCTAGATTCAACTTTACTACGGCCTGTGTTAACATGTCCAAACATGTCCATAGCGTCGAACGAGTTGAGAGACTTGAATTGCAAGAATGGAGAGGTGTGCATAAAAACTTTCATTAAGCACTCTTGTTTAATTTCGGTGGGGCCATGTATTGAACTCATCGAAAACAGGCTGGCGACTGGCATTACATTTTTTAGCTCCTTTATGGGCTTAATGTAATTTTTTGCCGCGCCGGTGTTGATTAACATCCTTAAAGTTCTCCCAGCCAACCGTCGTTCAATGAACGGCAACTGGGAGCGTCCCCTAAAAAATTAAGTAAGTCGTCGCTCTGAGCGTACTTATTGTCACTGTCGATCTGTTCGACTGAAGCCGTTGCTGACATCTCGTATTCCTGCTTGGGTTCCATGGGCTTAGGGTCTTTGGTCTTAGGGGTTTCCTGCACTATGTTATTGAGACGTTGACGTCTTGGCCCTGACAAAATGTGGATGGCCCTGCTCTTCCTTGCTGTCTTTACCTTGCCTACCCTGGAAGCGGCTCTTGCCGTTTCCAGATGTTTGCGCTCGTTCCTCTACGGCCTTGGCGTAGGAATTTGTGAACATGCTCCTCTCAATGCTTGTTTCCGCTTCTCTGGCCAAAGCCAGGGCAGATGGCAAGTCTTTGGATTGGGTCGGGAAAACCACAGCTTTGAGGGACTTTTTGAGTGCCGAAGAGAAGGCATGTAGGGCATCGGCGGTCAGCGCTCTCTTGCTCCAGCTGCGCCTCGAATTTTATTTCTGAGGATTGCTTTTATAGCTGGATTTTATTTATTCATTAGTCTTAATGTCACTAGGAATCGTTTAGTTCCTTCTGAACTAAACCTAATGTGTAGCTTAAAAGATAATATTGTGGATAATGTTTCTTAATAATAATATATACAAATGATGATACCAGGGTAGCCCAGATGCATGTCGTGCCGCTCGCGATTGTATAACTCTAAGCTTATTGATAGATTATATGCAGCCATTCCTAAACTGCAAGCGAATTGCAAGGATGAAAGCGATGAAAGCATGGCGGTGTCATCAGCGTAAGGTTCCAGGAGCAGCTGAGCAGGAGAGGCTTCGGTGTTGTTGACGGGAGTTGGCATGTCAGCAGTGTACTGGGTATACAGAAAGGGTCCAAGCACACTTCCCAGTCGAAGCCCTGCGTGAATATGTTCCAGGCTAGACAGAGAGTCTCGTACTGCAACACCGAAGGTCCGATCAGCGATAAAGGAGCAGAGGATGGCATAATGGGCTGCTAGGAGGAGATCTTTCATTTTATTTAGCAGACCTTCGACCACACCTTATTAAACGCTTGTTTCACGTCCAAAAATACGCCGACTGTGTAAAGCTTATGCCCAAAGCCTTGCGTGATGTGCTTTACGAGGCGATGGATTTGTTTGGGGCAACCATGAGACTTCCTGAAGCCGAATTGGTGTTGTGGAATGTGTTCTGTTACCTGCGGCAGTTCCATCAAGCGGGTAAGCAAAATTCTCTCAAAAACTTTGGAGAAAGTTGGTAGCAGGCTTGTCGGGCGGTATGAGCCAATTTGTGTTGGTGACTTTCCAGCTTTGGGGATCATTACAATGCGCGCACGCCTAGGGAAATGACCTTATCTTAGCATAGCCTTAAAAATTTTCACAAGAGCAAGCACTCCTTCGCGTAGTAGAAATTTCGCAGTTCGGTTGTCTATGCTATCGTAACCAGGGTTTATTTTTGGTTTCAAAGCCTTTAGTTGCATCATTACTTCCTACGGCGAGGTATGTCTCTAAGTATTACTACAGCTTGGCTTTTTTTTTTTTGTTAAACTCCCTAGCTTTATTTAGTCATTAGTCTTAATGTCACTAGGAATCGTTCAGTTCCTTCTGAACTTAACCTAATGTGTACCTTAAAATATAAAATTGTGGATAATTTTCCTTAATCATAATATATACAAATGTACGGTGGTGGGATTATCCTATTTTACGTGTAAGAAGTTCATGGGGATGTATTCTCTTCAGACGTCGGAGCGAAATGGGGTCGACAAGATCATTCGCCAACGTGTTCGGGTGGGCGGTAAGTCTGTCGGCATATCGGCTGCTGTGGAAGTTTATTTGGTCTCCCAGTGGGACAACTTTTAAGTCCCGATGACCCAGTCATTTTTTTAGCTTTTGCAAGAGACTTGATGGTATGCCGTATAGTTAACTTGTCAAACTTACATGTTTTGTTAATACTGTTGTTCGTTTGGTTAGTTGGGCGCTAATTATATAGGACTCCATCCAGAGATGATCCGGATCCGAATGGATGAGAGCTGCTCTCTTAGAGTTTAATATGGCGACATCCAGAGATGATCCAGAAGAGATCTGCACTCTTTAGGAATTTTATGTTGGAGGGCTTGACTTCACCCCCTTAGGTTTAGCTACTAGCCTTGTGCAGCTAGCTTAGCAGTGGATTTATTATTTCAATTAATAAGAATATTTCAACTTCAAGCCGGAGCAATGCAGCGTTTATTTCAAGAACTTTGCAAAAACGGAAGAACTTACAATATTCAAACTTAAGTTTACCCTACACTACAATGCCTCACGCCACCAAGACATGATCGGCAAGCCGACTCAACATTTCTCGCGGTGCAGCATAACACTCCAAATAAGAAGTGTTAGATTTCCGCTGACGGACGTTCTAGACGCAGAGCGCGGAGCCAAATTCTAGCGCGTCAGCATTGTTTATGCAGAACTACTTAGTTGCTAGGGTATAAGAAGTTGCTTGGTTGTTCCGCTGACGGACGTTCTAGACGCAGAGCGCTGAGCCCAATTCTGGCGCGACAGCATTGTTTGTGCAGAGCTACTTAGTTGCTAGGGTATAAGAAGTTGCTTGGTTGTTAACTTACATTTTGCGAAAACATCATAATGCCTATTCTTCAGGTGTGAAGACAAATTAGAAGAATCGCGACTAGTTTTAAGAATACGTTCGCAAAGTTTGCACTTTGCAGTTCCGTTTTTTATATCAGTATAATTTGATTTTATATTCATTTTAACACGTGCACTTTTACTCGGTATCTCTTTGGAAATCAGAGTGAGAAAATATCAAAAAATACAAAAAACAAGTAAGAAAAGCTACAGTCGAGTGCGCCCGACAGTAAGATAGCATTTGCTCAGTTTCGAAACAAATTATCACACATTTAATTCCATCAATAAACTCTGCACAACTTCATCCGCCACCTACTGTTTAAATTAGAACTATCTTTGAATAGCGCCATCTACATGTGAAAACATCACAGCAATCAGCTTTACACACGCTACGGCTGAAACGAAGCATCGTGACGATGACGTCACGACGCGCAGCAGAGGCGCAAGCAGTGGAAGTACGGAAAACGGAAACATGGATAACTTCTGTGTTAATCGTCCTATTGGATTGTTATATGGGGAATAGATTTATATTGCAATTATTCATGTTCAAACGAAAGTAGAAAGCTGTAACTTCAATACTTTTCATAATAATTGTAAATTATCGATTTGCGTGGGCGCATTTTGCCGAATAGTGTGTGCGTGTACGGTGGTGAAATGGGTTAAGTTGTGGACTGCAAAACGAATAGTACTATTATGAATTTACGGGTTCGAGTCCCGCCCACATAAAAAATTAAATACGTGTATGGTACAGTATAGAGGTGTGTGAACGTGTCGCATGTCCGCTTGCTTAGCCTTGGCTTGGGCCAATAAAATGGCATTTTAAGTAACAATATCAAAATATTCTCAGTTTCGCTTATAATTTTATGTACTTCTTGTCGGCAAAATGGAACTCGACTTTGGGCTGGTTGCTGCTGCTTGTCCCCCTTCTAGTTGCATGACAAATGGCATTTGCGCCTGTCCCTATTAGCGCACATTTTAAAAGCCTCAAATGACACTCGAGGGAAGTATATCGCAAAATGTACTCGCTCTATCTCTATCTAACCGTCTTTGTGGCTAAAGGACGTCTTTTATGTAGCTTTCCTTCTCCCTCTCTCTCTCTCTCTCAAACTTGTCAACGAGAGTTTGTTTAATTAAATACAGCACAAATATTAACTGTACTATATCTGGTTTATTTATTTATTTTACTCGGGAATGTGTCTATTACCCCGCTATAATAATCACTCCCTAGTGTGTGTTCTTGCCTCGATTTGTGACACTTGCTGGCCGATTTCCATTTCTTCCGAGTGTGCCCCTCCCCTCTTCCCCTTCTTTCTTCAATCTCCTTGCTCGCCAGCTTTGCCGTTTAATTTCCAACAAACACTTAGTCATTTCCGGTCCATTATCCATATTATCATTTAAATTTTGCTGGCTATGGAAATTTTCTTTTTCAGCGTTCGCACGTGCCAAGCGAATTTGCCATTATTGCGACTTGTTGTGTGCTGTGCTTCAGCCGCCCAGGATGCCAAAGGTAAATTTCTACACGGGACGCAACGGGAAGCAGCATAGCGGGAAGCGACAGGAAGATGACGGAAAGCAGGGCAGCTGCTATTTTGTTTCGCCCAGTGAATTATTTTCTACGTCAAATAGGTGTGTTTTCTATTATTGGCAAAGTCATCTGGCGCAGCATTAACGCTTTCAGTGTAGCAACAGCTACAGAGCCTACAACAACAGTGTGCACAGTTTGTACAACAAGTCACTTGTTTCAAGTCCCGTTCTCTCTCTCTCTCTCAAGTTATTTATACCATTCAACTATTGCAAATGGTCAAATATGGTATACTAAGTTTGTGCAAAGTAATGTAACAGGCAGAAGAAGGCGTGGCAGACCCCACAAAGTAAATATATTCTGACTCAGGATCGCCAGCCGAGTCGATTGAGCCATGTCCGTCTGTCCGTTTGAACGTCTAGATCTCAGTTATTATAAAAGCTAGAGACACCAAATTTCACATGAAGGTTCCTGGTATACCATCGGTAGTGTAATGCTCGAAGTGGCCCCATTGATACGAATTTCCAAATCTGTCGTTTTTATCGCAGTGCGTTTGATAGCGATAAAAATATTTTTTATTTAATTTATCTAAGTCATCCTGGCTTAGCAACATACACCTAATTCTGTTTTTACACGAATTATTTTTACACGAATTTGAAATAACACGAGTAAATACGAAAAAATATTTCTATTTTTACACGACATAATTTGAAATAACACGAATACAAAAAAAAAAAAAATTACTTTTTTTACATGAATTATTGGATTTAACTTGTACTTGGCCAGTATCTTTTTTATACGATTTTTTTTTACACGAATTTCTCGGGAACCATTCTATCGTGTAAAAACAGAATTATGTGTACTTGTAATTACATTCAGCTGTGCTCACATAAATAGTAGTGCAAGAAATGCAATCAAGCAATGCGATTTTTTTTCAAGTTCCGTTACGAATATTTCAACTTGTACGCACTGTTATTGTAGAATGGAATGTGTACAAGGAAGAAACGAAAAAATCCCGTTAGATTTGCGAGAATTAAGCAAATGAACAACTCTTTTTGCTAGAAGCATCAGTCTTTGGATGTTCATTAACATAACAGTGCGTATCTTGATAAGCAAAGACAAATTTTTTTTAGACTTTTAATTGATAAAAAGTAAGTGGTTTTGTGTGAGTGACTATTATTAACATTAGAAAACACTAAAATAAATTAATATTTTTTAACTTAGTTGGCAGGGGCAAACATTGTACTCCTGAAAAAAGAAGTACCTGGGAAAAACATATAAAGACATCCAGGAAATATGTGGTTGTTCTGCTAATGTTTTTATAATGCTTTTTATAATGCTTTTAACTTTAAAGAAATGCCCGAAAATCGTGGTCTCCGACGTAAAACCACGCCTAATGAGGACCGATCTATTGTGCGATATAGCACGGCGCACCCTTTTGCATCGTCCAGCAAGTTATAAAATGAGTTAGGCTTGAATGTTAGTGGCGTTACTATTCGGCGACGTCTTAAGGAACAAAATCTCAAAATCTAGCCACCAGACATGTCAAAGCACGTTTGGAGTTCGCCAAAAGTCACCTTAATTGGCCCGTTACAAAGTGGCGAAATATTTTATGGAGTGACGAAAGTAAAATTGTGTTATTTGGTGGAAAGGGCTCCAGACAATATGTCAGACGTCCTAGGTACACTTTGAAGACAGTTAAGCACGGCGGACTGAGAATTATGGTATGGACATGTTTTTCTTACCGTGGAGTAGGCCCTATATTCATGATTGATGAGATCATGGATCGATCTGTATATGTTAACATATTAGAAAATGTTATGTTGCCTTATGCCCATTGGGAAATGCCACTAAAGTGGACGTTTCAACAAGATAACGACCCAAACATACAAGCAAACTGGTCAAAAGCTGGATGGCATCAAAGCGGATCGATCTTAAGTCGTGGCCTGCACAGTCTCCGGACTTAAATCCCATTGAAAACCTATGGGGAGATGTTAAACGATATGTTGCAAATGCAAATCCAACATCTCGATCACAGCTTTGGGAGGTTGTTTAACAATCGTGGAAGCGGATCCCTGTCAAGCGCTGCCAGGACTTGGTGGATTCTATGCCTCGCAGATGCCAGGCCGTAATAAATAATAATGGGTACACGACTAAGTACTTACCCAAGCAAACAAATTAAAATAGTTTTATGAAGTTCTACAATGTTTTTTTCAACTTATTCCCATGTTTTCATTACTCACTGCTATTTTTATGAACAGCTGTTAACAGCACTTTTTTGTTTTAATTAATAATGTAAAAAAAATTAAAAACATTTTGAACAATAAATTGATTTGTTATTGTTAAAAATAATCACAAAACTGAAACAAAATTAAATTTGTGAACATTCATTTACTTTTTAATATACAAAATTAAGTTTTAAGTTGCAGCTAATGAGCACTGCTATTTTTGTGAACACACTATATACACGCAACACAATAGCAAGATCGCATCAAACTTGGTGCTCCAATCATGTTCATGATGTTTGCTGTTGCCGTGCATACTAATCCCCTAGTTTCGAACCATCATTCGCCAATTCGAATTACATGTCAAAGCTCTCAAGCGTAGGCGTAAGGGTCATGTTCCGCTCAGAAGCATTTTACAGGTGCTGAATCAGAGAAAAAGCTCTTCTTTGCAGAGAGCCTGGTCTATAAATGCTGCTACCCTTCTACATTTGCCCTCTTTCTGATCGGTCGAAATTCTAAGTGTCAACTCCATGTCGGTTGGCGCTGCGTTTGCAGCACGTGTTGAGTATACATATATTCGTGCGCTAAAATTTCATGAAGTCTGTGGGAAAAATACAGCTGTATATGGTGCACATACATATATCCAGCTCAATTAGTTTTCGTATCGGTGCATGTAAATGCCAAACAAGTAAGAACGGCTACAGTCAAGTGTTGACTGTATAAGACCATGGATATCTAAAGATTATGAAAAAATTCAGATTGAGAAAACGTTTAAAAAACTGTTTTCAAAAAAAAAATAATAAACAAAACATATCAAAACAAATCTATATAAAACGTTGAATAACTTTTATGTTCATTATTCGATCGGAACCAAATTTTTAGCGATTGTTTAGGTGGAGATAGTTATCATTCACACCAAAACTGAATACTCTAGCTTTATTATTGCGCATGCTATACGGTTTATCGATTTGCGGGGGCAGAAGTAGGCGTGTCCCAAATTTTAGTAAAAATTTTACAGCGTATGATTCACATAAGTGTTGTCACCAAATTTGTTGGCTCCAGCTTTATTAGTTTCTGAGATATAGGCGCTTTCTATAGGGTTTATCGATTTGCAGGGGCGCAAGTAGACGTGGCCCAAGTTTTTATAAGTATTTTACAGCGTATGATTCACATAAGTGTTGTCACCAAATTTGGTGGCTCTAGCTTTTTTAGTTTCTGAGATATAGGCGTTCATACAAGTGGACAGACGGTCAGACGGACAGACAGACATGGCTAATCGACTCAGCTAGTGATCCTGAGAAAGAATATATACGAGGGTCGTTTGATAAGACCGTGACTTTTTGTATTTGCCGCGCACCTGCTCTAAATACAACACTGCTCCTGTCAGCAGTTATCGATTAACAGCTGACTGTAAAATTTTGAGAAAGCTGCGTTTTTTGGTTTGCGTTTTATAGGCATTGAAAGCAGACGATCTCGTGAATTTTAACGAAAATGGAAAAAAGTGAATTTCGTGTGCTAATTAAGCATTATTTTTTGCGTAAAAAATCCATCACCGAAACCAAGGAAAGACTTGATAAATATTATGGGGACTCTGCACCATCAATTTCAATGGTTAAGAAATGGTTTACTGAGTTCCGTTGTGGTCGTACCAGTACAAGTGATGCCGAACGTTCAGGTCGCCCAAAAGAGGTCGTCATGCCAGAAATCGTCGACAAAATCCATGGAATGATATTGGATGATCGGAGAATGAAAGTGCGTGAGGTAGCTGAGGCTGTAGGCATCTCAACTGAACGGGTACATCACATTTTACATGAATATTTGGACATGAAAAAGCTTTCCGCGCGATGGGTGCCGCGATTGCTCACACACGACCATAAGCGCAACCGTGTGACCATTTCAAAGGAGTGTTTGGCGATGTTCAACCGCAATCCAAACGAATTTTTGCGCCGTTTCGTTACCGTAGACGAAACATGGATCCACCACACCACACCAGAGACCAAAGAACAATCAAGACAGTGGGTTTCTCCGGGTGAACGTGCACCAAAGAAGGCCAAGGTGGGTCTGTCGGCCAACAAGGTCATGGCCACAGTTTTTTGGGATGCACAAGGTATCATTCACATCGATTACCTTGAAAAGGGTAAAACGATCACCGGCGAATATTATTCAGAGCTTTTGGACAGATTCGATATTGATTTGAAGCAGAAACGACCGCATTTGGCGAAAAAAAAAGTGCTGTTCCATCAGGACAATGCACGGGTGCACACGTGTGTAGTCAGCATGGCAAAATTTCATAAATTGGGCTACGAACTGCTACCCCATCCAGCATATTCTCCAGATTTAGCCCCCTGTGACTATTTTTTGTTTCCAAACATGAAGAAATGGCTCGGCGGTAAGAGATTCGGGTCAAATGAAGAGGTCATCACAGAAACAAACGACTATTTTGAGGGCCTTGAGAAAACCTATTATTTGGAAGGAATAAAAAAATTGGAAAAACGCTGGACTAAATGTATAGAGCTAAAAGGAGATTATGTTGAGAAATAAAACGCTTCTTTGACGAAAAAAATATATTTTATTCAAAAAGTCACGGACTTATCAAACGACCCTCGTATACTTTATGGGGTCGCAGATGCATCCTTTTGCCTGTTACGTACATTTTGACAAACACAATAGACCATGTATTTTTTTAAAATCCATGGTCTAAAAAGAAAATCAAAAGAGCCCGAAGACGAAACCTCATTGGCCACGTCCATTTGACTGCACAAGAAACCTGGAGACATCAGCCTTCCAGATCAGGTCAAGAGACCATCATTAAATTCTTTGTGTCGTCATTAATTTCAAGAGTCGGTATGTCACCCTGCTCAGATTATTGTTAATTTGAATATTTTACTTAAGTCATCATTTTGCATCTAGATAGCCTGGTTGAAGCCTTGCCTTTACCAATCGACGACTTTCATAGCCCACCTTAATGCAAGGGCTTCTACTTGACCTTGGTGTGGGGTGCATTAAATTGAATTTGCACAAGAAAAGAAAGCTACAGTCGAGCGCGCCCGACAGTAAGATACCATTCGCCCAGTTTCGAAATTAATTATCAGACATTTAATTCCAGGAAAAAACTGCACAAGTTCATCCGCCTACTGTTTAAATTAGATCTATCTTTAAATAGCGCCATCTACATGTGAAAACATAGCAATCAGCTCTACACACGCTACGGCTGAAACAAAGCATCATGACGATGACGTCACGATATGATGCAAAGGCGCAAGCAGTGTAACTATGGAAAATGTTTAGATGAATATCTTCTGTGTTTATTGTTCGATCGGATTGTAATTTTGTGAATAGATTTATATTGTAATTATCATACCAAAGCAGAAAGCTGTAACTTCAATACTGTTCCTAATAATAGTAAATTATCGATTTGCGTGGGCGGTGGGCGTGACATCGAAAATTTAAAATAAACTCAATCTACCTATGGTATATGAAATTTGTGTCTCTAGCTTTTGTAATAGCTGATATCTAGACGTTCAAACGGACATACAGACAGACGGACATGGCTCAATCAACCCAGCTAGTGATCCCGAGTCAGAATATATATACTTTCTGGGGTCTGCCACGGATCCATCTATAAATAATAAAGCTAGAGTATTCAGTTTTGGTGAGAATGATAATTATCACCACCTAAACGATTGCTGAAAATTTGGTTCCGATCGGATAATGAACATAAAAGTTATTCAACGTTTCATATAGATTTGCACTGCGCCCACTGCAAGCAAGCAGTGGTTTTTCCAAGCAGTGTTTTTTCCAACTGCTTGGGCTGCTTGGCGTCTAACTGAAAATTATATGTGTTGTTTATTATTTTTCTTTGAAAAACACGTTTACCAATAAAAGTTTTCTAAATCTGATTTGTTACATAACCTTGAAAAATCCATGGTCTTATACAGTCAACACTTGACTGTAGCCGTTCTTACTTGTTTTTTTTTTTTGTCTTAGCCCGTCTTTATTAAAACATTTCGCGCTAACCCTGGTGCTCAGTATTTTCACCAATTTATACAATTATTAACTTGCGCGGTGAGTGTTACTCTTACGGTAGCGTTGCTGTTGTTGTAGCTTTTCGCTTAGCTTACTTACTAATACTCAGTCGCGCTCACTTACTAAAACTCCCTCGAGTTTACTGGGTTTGCTTTGTGCGTCTGTTCTTATTGCTTTCCCGTTTACTTCGTCTCTATAACAGTTTTTTTGTAGCCATTTGTTTTTGGTATTTTTAATTTTTGAATTTTCTTTCCTACTTTTGTATTCCTTTGGTGTCCCATACGTTTTTTGAGGTACATCACTTTTAATCCTCTGCTGACTCTAAGTCAGATTTTGTTGATTGCTGGCTCTGCGATAACGTTTTTCATGTTAAGTGCATTGGCCTTACCGGCCGTATATAAGATGCTATTAATAGCAAAATTGCCCTTAAGTGGTCGTGTGAAGGTTGTCGCCTAGGTGAACCTAATCTACGTAAGACTCTGAGGCAGACTAAATTGAACGTTGCTCGTTTGCGGGCTTCGTTTTCTAAAATTCATTCGGAGTTCAATGATTTTGAATCCCAACTTAATACCCTTAATTCTCTAGAGGACCCTTCACGGTTAGTTTGATCAATCTACCTATTGTGGTCGTCTCTTACCCTAATTCGCCTGTGTCTAGGAGTTTAATAAATAACACAGGTTGCAGCTTTTCTGCAGCTATGCCTCCAAGCATAACTGAAATAGTCAAATCTCTTGTCGCCGTTAAGCCAATAAAAGGTATTTTTGTTTCTCGTTTGGCCCCTGATACATACATTTGCAGAAACTTAGTATACCATTTTTGACCATTTTCAATGGCCGAATGGTATAATAATGTATATATCTATTTTAATATATTGTTCGATATATGTTTGTGCGTATATGTATAATACATTGCTTACCCTATATTTACAATATCATTTGTTAACAATTCACTTCACCTGGTTACATATGTAACATATCATATGTACGATAATCTACATTAAAGTTCGCGAGAGCCCATTCAGCTTAACTACATTTTCCTGCAGAAATATCAGAAAAATATATAAATATTCCTGCCTATGGACACTAGTAAGCTTCATAGTAGATTCGCATTATTTATTATTAATAGAATTAGCCTTCTGTTGCCAATTGGTTATAAGACAGAATGCCATACGCTGAAGAAATTTGTTATGACTTGAGAAATAAAGTTTAAGATATATAATGAATCCTGAGAAGCCATAATAATTCCTGTAGACATGGTATAGTAAAAAGATAAACAATTTTGTTTTGGGATACTCTCTAATTTCCACGCGATGAGTATCATGGTTGGGTAGGGTACAGACTGCGAGCGTCGGGCATCACCTCAAACGCCGCTCTACGCTAGATGTAACTTTATTCAAACCGAAAATGACACCTCCGACCCCATAAAGTATATATATTCTGGCTCAGGATCAACAGCCGCGTCGATATAGCCATGTCCGTCTGTCCGTGCTTCTGTTTGTGCGTCTGTCTGTCCGTGTGAAAATCTAGATCTCAGCTTTTATAAGAGCTAGAACTACCAAATTTGGTGACAAAATGTTTTATTATTGCACGCTGATCAAGTTTATTTTGGATTTTGGCTACGCCCCCTTCCGCACTTGTAAATCGAAAAAAATTTATTACAAGCGCACTTTTGATGCCATTTTGTTCATTTTCGGTGTTCATAATAGCTATAGGTAACCAGATGATTTCTGACAACAGGATAATAAATACACAATCACAAATAACAATCGGATAATAAACACAGAAGTTTTTCAGCTTAACGTTATTCATAGCTGTAAGCAGCGCTGCCGGCATCGCAAATTCTTTATTTGTACAGGAAATAATAGGAATGCCTTACAATGCAAATTTTTGCAGTTATTGGATAACAGCGTCAGTAGCTTAGTCGAAAAGCGATGAACTTCTAAACCGACAGTCCCGTGGTTCGATTCCCAGTTCATGCCGCTTGTTCTTTTTATTTTTCTTTTTTGAGAACTTTAACTTTAATTCTTGAATATGCATTAATTGGTGGTGCACGATTTTATTTAAAATTTTTTTAATGGCTCACAATGAACCTAGTTAACAAGTGGAGAAGTGACAGTCTCTTAAATCAAGTGTGTGCGATTGTTAGAGCGCAGCTTTTTCTTATATTTTTTTATTTTTATTTGTTATTTAATTGTATGTTTAAGTTATGAGAATAAATAGCAACAACAACACGCATCATGCATTCAGACTTTGTTTTTGTCGTGCAAGAATTTCCAAATGGTCTCATAATGTAACTTTGGCAAAATTTGCGTAATGGCTTAATGGCCGAATAAAGAGAAGTGGTAGACCTCTTAGGTAATGGGTCCAAGGTTCGACTCCGCATGCGTGTCATGGTGGGGGAGATCGAACTTTTCTTATTTATTTATTATTTTTTCCAAAATGAAGTTGTTGCCTCCCCTTTGAGCTACCTTCATGAGACTTTGTATACATGTTTGTTATTGCTGCCCGCTATAAATAAGTCGGAACGAGCCGGTACGGACCGATACATCGTATAGATGCCATAGAACCTATCGGTCGTTTTTTAACAAAATTTATTAAAAGTTAGAGTGCTCTAGAACACTTTCCATTCAAGTATATAAACATATATTAAAAGGGTACACATCGTTTTTTACATGCACGTATTCGATTTATAGTCCTCAACAGGTAGAATTATTAGTTTTACTGTTTAAGTGATAAATCTTGGATTTTTTTGGTACCTGAATAAAAATTATACGTTTTCAATATTTTGTAATCCTTTTGCCAGCAGCTCTGCTTGCAGCATTGTGCCGAATAGTATGTGCGTGTACGGTGGTTAAATGGGTTAAGTTGAGGACTGCAAAACGAACAGAACTATTATTCATTTACGGGTTCGAGTCCCACCCGCATCAAAAAGTAAATGTGTACAAAAAATTTTTTTTTTTAGATTTTGACTTTGCAAAATTATTCTTTATTGTTCCGCAAATAATTTTGATGTACGAGCAGCTGGGTAGCGGGTATATTACAGTCGAGAACTCTCAAATGTAGCTTTCTTACTTGTTTGCATTAAAAATGAATATGCAGCCCTTGTCTTCCTCAAATATATCTGTTATAATGCTGGTCTCTTGTATGTCGCAGAAGCTGGACTGGCGATGCAAGTCGTATTTTGATTTGTGGGACTGTTTTCGTTGTCGCATAAGTATATGTTATTTATGTATAAACATTTTTCTCTTAGGGGTAAATTTTACTTTTGTTTTTGAAGGTAATATAACTAGGGGTTACAACAAAGTGGGTGTTGTTTCTAGGTAGGGGGATTATTTTTGCAATTTTGTTCTCTTCCTTCTTAATTTATAGGTATTATGTATATATAGGTATTTTAACATTGAATATGATATTTGAATGATGGTAAGTAGTATCTAGTTTTAAAAGGTTGTACAATTGCTCATACAGGTTTTGGTTTTGAAATAAGTTTTTTTTTTTCAATATTTAAGAGATAGAGGAGGAATGGAAGCTGTCGGTGCCGGGTTGTTGACTCCTCCCCCCTAGAATGGAGCGATGGCCATAACGATGGAATGGTCAAAGCGACAATAGGCAGCTGACATTCTGTGGGCAGGTGAACGATGTGTACGTTGTGCCGGAATGTCCAGAAGAAGACGACTGCGACTGTCGGTAACAGATACAGTATGTAAAGGGCTGTGGTGTGTCGCGTTGTTTGGCGGCCGAAGTTCAGGACTCTGTTTGACGTGTGAGCAGCTTCGAGGTGTAGTCTCTCCAGACTGAGTACTTCTATTGTAATGTTTTTATTATTTTTATACCCGCTACTCATAGAGTAGAAGGGTATTATAACTTTGTTCAAACCGAAAATGTATGTAACAGGCAGAAGGAGACACCTCTGACCCCATAAAGTATATATGCATATTCTGGCTCAGGATCAACAGCCGAGTCGATATAGCCATGACCGTCTGTCCGTCTGTCCGTCTGTCTGTCTGTCCGTCTGTCTGTCTGTCTGTCCGTGTGAAAATCTAGACCTCAGCTATAATAAGAGCTAGAACCACCACATTTGGTGACAAAATGTGTTATTTTGCACGCTGATCAAGTTATTTTTGGATTTTGGCCACGCCCCCTTCCGCCCCCGTAAATCGAAAAAACATTGATTACAAGCGGAATTTTGATGTCATATTGTTCATTTTCGGTTTACTTGATAGCTATAGCTAGCCAAATGATCTCTGAAAATTTGGTATCAATCGGATAATAAGCACAGAAGTTATTCAGCTTAACGTTTTCCATAGCTGTAAGCAGTGCTGCCGGCAGCGCTGCTTGCAGCATTGTGCCGAATCGTGTGTGCGTGTAAGGTGGGGAAATGGGTTAAGTTGTGGACTGCAAAACGAACAGTTCTATTATGCATTTACGAGTTCGCGTCCCGCCCGCATCAAAAATTAAATGTGTGCAAAAATGTTCTTTTTTATTTTGGATTTTGACTTTGCATAAATTTTGTAAGTCCATTGCCTTTTACGGTCAAAATATGATTTTAGCCGTTTTTTTGTTCCGCAAATAAATGATGTACGAGCAGCTGGGTAGCGGGTATATTACAGTCGAGCACACTCGACTGTAGCTTTCTTACATTTTTTTCCAAAAAAAAGTTTTTGCCTCCCTTTTTGAGCTGCCTTCATGAAACTTTGTATACATGCTTCTTATTGCTGCCCGCTGTAAATAAGTCGGAACGAGCCGGTACGGACCGATACATATAGATGCCATAGAACGTATCGGTCGTTTTTTTAACAAAATTTATTAAAAGTTAGAGTGCTCTAGAACACTTTCTATTCAAGTATATAAAGAGGTATTAAAAGGGCACATATCGTTTTTTACATGCACGTATTCGACTTATAGTCCTCAACAGGTAGAATTATTTTTTTTCTGTTTAAGTGATAAATCTTGGATTTTTTTGGTACCCGCATAAAAGTTATACGTTTTTAATACTTTTTACTCCTTTTGCCGACAGCTCTGCGTGTGCTCTCTCTGTGTGCGTGTACAGTGGTGAAATGGGTTAAGTTGTGAACTGCAAAACGAACAGTACTATTATGCATTTACGGGTTCGAGTCCCGCCCGCATCAAAAATTAAATGTGTGCAAAAATGGTTTTTTTTATTATTTTAGATTTTGACTTTGCATAAATATTGTAAGTCCATAGCACACTCGACTGTAGCTTTCTTACTTGCTCCTAATATCTTTCAACTTATCATCTCACATTTGACAAATAATTAAAGTATCTTCAAAACCATTAGTTTCTATCACTAATATGTTCGTATTTCTGCTTAATGCATCTACATGCTGCATATGCTTTCCTGCTTTATGAAGTACCTAAATCGTACTCTAATAGTTCTAATGCCCATCTCATAATCCGAGGGTTTAATTCCTATTCCTCTATTTAACGTTAACGTTAATCTTGAATCTTGAATCCGTAACAATCTTGAATCTTTTTTCCTGTACATAAATTCTAAATCTTCTTAATGCATACAGGATGGCTAATGTTTCCAATTCGAAACTATGATATTTGGCCTCATCCTTCGTCGTGGGTTTCCAGTAATAAAATATAGGGTACCATTTCTTATCCTCTTTCCTTTACAATAACACTGCACCAAAACCTTGAGCACTTGCATCTGTATGTAACTCTATTTCATCCTTATAATAATATAAACCTAACACCGGAGCTTCCACTAACTTTTTCTTAAGTGTCTCAAAACATTCTTTCTCTTTTTCCTCAAACCTAAATTCTTTATCTTTCTTCAATAAGTCATATAAAGGTTTTGCAATAGTTGAAAAACCATTAATGAATCTTCTGAAATGTGCACATAATCCCAAAAAGCTTTTAACACCATGCACCTTATCTGGTACTGGAAAATCCCTAATTGCTTCTAATCCCTTGTCATTGGCCTGTATTCCTTTACTTGTTATTAAAAATCCTAAATATTGTACACTCGATTGCAAACTCACATTTGTCCATTCTTAGCTCTAATTTGTTCCTCGGTGTCATAAACGAAGTGTATTTAATTTATTCCTTATCAACGAAAGCATGAACGTAGCCATGTTTAAGATCTAACTTCGAATATATCGTTTTATTTACTCATTTATCCAACAAATCATTAATCAACGGCAGAGGATAATTATCTTTAACCATCGTCTTATTAAGTTTTCTCTAATCAACATATAATCTTAGATCTCCTGTTTTCTTTTTTACTAACACTATTGGAGATGCATACTCTGATTCACTCGGTTTAATGATTCCGTTTTCAAAATACTCATCTAAAATAATCTACAAATTTTCTTTTTCGGTACATGCTAATCTTCTCGGCGAACAACTAAATGGTTTCGAGTCCTCTAATCTTAGTTTTATCTCGCACCGAATCTCCGGTTCTTTCGGTCTTACTTTATTAACATAAACATTTTCTACCAACTCAGTGAATTGACGTGTCGCATTATGATCTATTTGGTTACCTATTTTGTAATCAATTAAGTCATCTATTATATTAATTTTAAACAATTCCCTCTCCACAGTGCTTATTTCAAAATTTTCAGCTTTTCCTAATCTTTTTCTAACTTTGTCACTTATCATTTGATTGCCACTACTACCCTGACTAACACTATCGCTAACTGTTTTTGTATTATTGTACATATTTGCTTCTTTCAGCATTTTATCGGCTTTATTATTACTTGGACTTTCATTTTTATCCACTGTAATCATTTTCAAGGTGTCCAAATTCAAGTTTAAATTGCATGATTCCATAAAATCTTTTCCCAAAACCACGTCATAACTCAAAGACTCGTTTGCCAAAATTATTAAATTGCATTGTATTTTATCAAAATTTTTCAAAACGTAACACAACATTTTTATAACCGCTACTCATAGAGTAGAAGGGTATTATAAGTTTGTTCAAACCGAAAATGTATGTAACACGCAGAAGGAGACACTTCCGACCCCATAAAGTATATATATTCTGGCTCAGGATCAACAGTCGTGTCGATATAGCCATGCCCGTCTGTCTGTCGGTGTGAAAATCTAGATCTCAGCTATTTTAAGAGGTAGAACTACGAAATTTAGTGACAAAATGTGTTATTATTGCACGGTGATCAAGTTTATTTTGGATTTTGGCCACGCCCCCTTCCGACCTTATTCGTTTTCAATACTTTCTACAGCAGCAGCTCTGCTTGCAGCGATGTGCCAAATAGTGTGTGCGTGTAAGGTGGTGAAGTGTGTTAAGTTGTGGACTGCAAAACGAACAGAACTATTATGCATTTACGGGCTCAAGTCCCACCCGCATCAAAAATTAAATGTGTGCAAAAATGTTTTTATACCCGCTACTCATAGAGTAGAAGGATATTATAACTTTGTTCAAACCGAAAATGTATGTAACAGGCAGAAGGAGACACCTCCGATCCCATAAAGTATATATATTCTGGCTCAGGATCATCAGCCGAGTCGATACAGCTATGTCCGTCTGTATGTCTGTCCGTCTGTCTGTTCGTGTGAAAATCTAGATCTCAGCTATTGTAAGAGGTAGAACTACCAAATTTGGTGACAGTATTTGTTATTATTGCACGCTGATCAAGTTTATTTTGGATTTTGGCCACGCCCCCGTAAATCGAAAAAACATTGATTACAAGCGCAATTTTGATGCCATATTGTTCATTTTCGGCTTACATGATATCTATAGTAAGCCAGGCGATCTCTGAAAATTTGGTAACAATCGGCTAATAAACACAGAAGTTATTCACCTTAAGCAGCGCTGACGGCAGCGCAAATTTTTTATTTGTACAGGAAATAATAAGAATGCCTTACAATGCAAATTTTTGCAGTTGTTGGATAACAGCGTCAGTAGCTTAGTGGAAAAGCGATAAACTCCTGAAGCGACAGGCCCGTGGTTCGATTCCCAGTTCATGCCGCTTAAGCTTTTTCTTTTTTTTTTTTAAGAACTTTTACTTTAAATTTTGAATATGCATTAATTGGTGGTCGTGTATTTTATTTAAAACTTTTTTAATTGCTTACAATGAACTTAGTTAACAAGTGGAGAAGTGACAGTCTCTTAAATCAGCTGTGTGCGATTGTTGGAGCGCAGCTTTTTCTTATGTTTTTATACCCGCTACTCATAAAGTAGAAGGGTATTATAACTTTGTTCAAATCGAAAATGTATGTAACCGGCAGTAGGAGACACCTCCGACCCCAAAAAGTATATATATTCTGGCTCAGGATCAACAGCCGAGTCGATATATCCATGTCCGTCTGTCCGTCTGTCTGACAGTGTGAAAATCTAGATCTCTGCTATTATATGAGCTAGGACAACCAAATTTGGTGACAATATGTGTTATTATTGCACGCTGATCAAGTTTGTTTTGGATTTTGGCCACGCCCCCTTCCGCCCCCGCAAATCGAAAAAACATTGATAACAAGTGCAATTTTGATGCCATGTTGTTCATTTTACATAATAACTGCAGCTAGCCAGATGATCTCTGAAAATTTGGTAACAATCGGATAATAAACACAGAAGTTATTCAGCTTAACGTTTTCCATAGCTGTAAGCAGCGATACCGGCTCGCTGCTTGCAGCATTGTGCCGAATCGTGTGTGCGTGTACGGTGGTGAAATGGCTTAAGTTGTGGACTGCAAAACGAACAGTACTATTATGCATTTACGGGTTCGAGTCCCGCCCGCATCAAAAATTAAATGTGTGCAAAAATGTTTTTTTTTTTATTTTATATTTTGACTTTGCATAAATATTATAAGTCCATAGCCTTTTACGGTCAAAATATGATTGTAGCCGTTTTTTTGTTCCGCAAATAAATTATGTACAAGCAGCTGGGTAGCGGGTATATTACAGTCGAGTACACTCGACTGTAGCTTTCTTACATTTTTTTCCAAAAAAAAGTTTTTGCCTCCCTTTTTGAGCTACCTTCATGAAACTTTGTATACATGCTTCTTATTGCTGCCCGCTGTAAATAAGTCGGAACGAGCCGGTACGGACCGATACATATAGATGCCATAGAACGTATCGGTCGTTTTTTTAACAAAATTTATTAAAAGTTAGAGTGCTCTTGAACACTTTCTATTCAAGTATATAAAGAGGTATTAAAAGGGCACATATCGTTTTTTACATGCACGTATTCGACTTATAGTCCTCAACAGGTAGAATTATTTTTTTTCTGTTTAAGTGATAAATCTTGGATTTTTTTGGTACCCGCATAAAAGTTATACGTTTTCAATACTTTTTACTCCTTTTGCCGACAGCTCTGCGTGTGCTCTCTCTGTGTGCGTGTACAGTGGTAAAATGGGTTAAGTTGTGAACTGCAAAACGAACAGTACTATTATGCATTTACGGGTTCGAGTCCCGCCCGCATCAAAAATAAAATGTGTGCAAAAATGGTTTTTTTTATTATTTTAGATTTTGACTTTGCATAAATATTGTAAGTCCATAGCACACTCGACTGTAGCTTTCTTACTTGCTCCTAATATCTTTCAACTTATCATCTCACATTTGACAAATAATTAAAGTATCTTCAAAACCATTAGTTTCTATCACTAATATGTTCGTATTTCTGCTTAATGAATCTACATGCTGTATATGCTTTCCTGCTTTATAAAGTACCTCGTAATCCGAGGGTTTAATTCCTATTCCTCTATTTAACGTTAATGTTTTTTTATTTGTACAGGAAATAATAAGAATGCCTTACAATGCAAATTTTTGCAGTTGTTAGATAACAGCGTCAGTAGCTTAGTGGAAAAGCGATAAACTCCTGAAGCGACAGGCCCGTGGTTCGATTCCCAGTTTATGCCGCTTAAGCTTTTTTTTTTTTTTTAAGAACTTTTACTTTAAATTTTGAATATGCATTAATTGGTGGTCGTGTATTTTATTTAAAACTTTTTTAATTGCTTACAATGAACTTAGTTAACAAGTGGAGAAGTGACAGTCTCTTAAATCAGCTGTGTGCGATTGTTGGAGCGCAGCTTTTTCTTATGATTTTATACCCGCTACTCATAGAGTAGAAGGGTATTAAAACTTTGTTCAAACCGAAAATGTATGTAACAGGCAAAAGGAGACACCTCCGACCCCATAAAGAATATATATTCTGGCTCAGGATCAACAGCCGAGTCGATATAGCCATGTCCGTCTGTCCATCTGTCTGTCCGTGTGAAAATCTCGATCGCAGCTATTATAAGAGCTAAGACTACCAAATTTGGTGACAATATGTATTATTATTGCACGCTGATCAAGTTTATTTTGGGTTTTGGCCACGCCCCTTCCGCCCGCGTAAATCGAAGAAACATTGATTACAAGCGCAATTTTGATGCCATATTGTTCATTTTCGGTTTGCATGTTATCTATAGCTAGCCAGATAATCTCTAAAAATTTGGTAACAATCGGATAATAAACACAGAAGTTATTCAGCTTAACTTTATCCATAGCTGTAAGCAGCGCTGCCGGCATCAAAAATTAAATGTGTGCAAAAATGTTTTTATACCCGCTACTCATAGAGTAGAAGGATATTATAACTTTGTTCAAACCGAAAATGTATGTAACAGGCAGAAGGAGACACCTCCGATCCCATAAAGTATATATATTCTGGCTCAGGATCATCAGCCGAGTCGATACAGCTATGTCCGTCTGTATGTCTGTCCGTCTGTCTGTTCGTGTGAAAATCTAGATCTCAGCTATTGTAAGAGGTAGAACTACCAAATTTGGTGACAGTATTTGTTATTATTGCACGCTGATCAAGTTTATTTTGGATTTTGGCCACGCCCCCGTAAATCGAAAAACATTGATTACAAGCGCAATTTTGATGCCATATTGTTCATTTTCGGCTTACATGATATCTATAGTAAGCCAGGCGATCTCTGAAAATTTGGTAACAATCGGCTAATAAACACAGAAGTTATTCACCTTAAGCAGCGCTGACGGCAGCGCAAATTTTTTATTTGTACAGGAAATAATAAGAATGCCTTACAATGCAAATTTTTGCAGTTGTTGGATAACAGCGTCAGTAGCTTAGTGGAAAAGCGATAAACTCCTGAAGCGACAGGGCCGTGGTTCGATTCCCAGTTCATGCCGCTTAAGCTTTTTTTTTTTTTTTTTTAAGAACTTTTACTTTAAATTTTGAATATGCATTAATTGGTGGTCGTGTATTTTATTTAAAACTTTTTTAATTGCTTACAATGAACTTAGTTAACAAGTGGAGAAGTGACAGTCTCTTAAATCAGCTGTGTGCGATTGTTGGAGCGCAGCTTTTTCTTATGTTTTTATACCCGCTACTCATAAAGTAGAAGGGTATTATAACTTTGTTCAAACCGAAAATGTATGTAACCGGCAGTAGGAGACACCTCCGACCCCAAAAAGTATATATATTCTGGCTCAGGATCAACAGCCGAGTCGATATATCCATGTCCGTCTGTCCGTCTGTCTGACAGTGTGAAAATCTAGATCTCTGCTATTATATGAGCTAGGACAACCAAATTTGGTGACAATATGTGTTATTATTGCACGCTGATCAAGTTTGTTTTGGATTTTGGCCACGCCCCCTTCCGCCCCCGCAAATCGAAAAAACATTGATAACAAGTGCAATTTTGATGCCATGTTGTTCATTTTACATAATAACTGCAGCTAGCCAGATGATCTCTGAAAATTTGGTAACAATCGGATAATAAACACAGAAGTTATTCAGCTTAACGTTTTCCATAGCTGTAAGCAGCGCTACCGGCTCGCTGCTTGCAGCATTGTGCCGAATCGTGTGTGCGTGTACGGTGGTGAAATGGCTTAAGTTGTGGACTGCAAAACGAACAGTACTATTATGCATTTACGGGTTCGAGTCCCGCCCGCATCAAAAATAAAATGTGTGCAAAAATGGTTTTTTTTATTATTTTAGATTTTGACTTTGCATAAATATTGTAAGTCCATAGCACACTCGACTGTAGCTTTCTTACTTGCTCCTAATATCTTTCAACTTATCATCTCACATTTGACAAATAATTAAAGTATCTTCAAAACCATTAGTTTCTATCACTAATATGTTCGTATTTCTGCTTAATGAATCTACATGCTGTATATGCTTTCCTGCTTTATAAAGTACCTCGTAATCCGAGGGTTTAATTCCTATTCCTCTATTTAACGTTAATGTTTTTTTATTTGTACAGGAAATAATAAGAATGCCTTACAATGCAAATTTTTGCAGTTGTTAGATAACAGCGTCAGTAGCTTAGTGGAAAAGCGATAAACTCCTGAAGCGACAGGCCCGTGGTTCGATTCCCAGTTTATGCCGCTTAAGCTTTTTTTTTTTTTTTAAGAACTTTTACTTTAAATTTTGAATATGCATTAATTGGTGGTCGTGTATTTTATTTAAAACTTTTTTAATTGCTTACAATGAACTTAGTTAACAAGTGGAGAAGTGACAGTCTCTTAAATCAGCTGTGTGCGATTGTTGGAGCGCAGCTTTTTCTTATGATTTTATACCCGCTACTCATAGAGTAGAAGGGTATTAAAACTTTGTTCAAACCGAAAATGTATGTAACAGGCAAAAGGAGACACCTCCGACCCCATAAAGAATATATATTCTGGCTCAGGATCAACAGCCGAGTCGATATAGCCATGTCCGTCTGTCCATCTGTCTGTCCGTGTGAAAATCTCGATCGCAGCTATTATAAGAGCTAAGACTACCAAATTTGGTGACAATATGTATTATTATTGCACGCTGATCAAGTTTATTTTGGGTTTTGGCCACGCCCCTTCCGCCCGCGTAAATCGAAGAAACATTGATTACAAGCGCAATTTTGATGCCATATTGTTCATTTTCGGTTTGCATGTTATCTATAGCTAGCCAGATAATCTCTAAAAATTTGGTAACAATCGGATAATAAACACAGAAGTTATTCAGCTTAACTTTATCCATAGCTGTAAGCAGCGCTGCCGGCATCAAAAATTAAATGTGTGCAAAAATGTTTTTATACCCGCTACTCATAGAGTAGAAGGGTATTATAACTTTGTTCAAATCGAAAATGTATGTAACAGGCAGAAGGAGACACCTCCGATCCCATAAAGTATATATATTCTGGTTCAGGATCATCAGCCGAGTCGATAACGCCATGTCCGTTTGTCCGTCTGTCTGTCTGCCCGTGTGAAAATCTAGATCTCAGCTATTATAAGAGCTAGGACTACCAAATTTGGTGACAATATGTGTTATTATCTATAGCTAGCCAGATGCTCTCTGAAAATTTGGTAATAACCGGATAATAAACACAGAATTTATTCAGCTTAACGTTTTCCATAGCTGTAAGCAGCGCTGCCAGCATCAAAAATTAAATGTGTGCAAAATTGTTTTTATACCCGCTACTCATAGAGTAGAAGGGTACTAAAACTTGTTCAAAACCGAAAATGTATGTAACATAATCGGCTGTTGGTCCTGAGCCAGAATATATACACTTTATGGGGTCAGACATGTCTCCTTCTGCCTGTTACATACATTTTCGGTTTGAAGAAAGTTAAAATACCCTTCTACATCGTTTGCGTTGCAACAGACGGACGGACAGACGGACATGGCTAGTTCGACTTACCAATTGATGCTGATTAAGAATATTTATATTATATTGATAATATATATGCATATTCTGGCTCAGGATCAACAGCCGAGTTGATATAACCATGTGCGGCTGTCCGTGTGAAAACCTAGATCTCAGCTATTATAAGAGCTAGGACTACCATTAAAATTGCGCTTTTAATCAATTTTTTTCGATTTACGGGGGCGGAAGGGGGCGTGGCCAAAATCCAAAATAAACTTGATCAGCGTGCAATAATAACACATTTTGTCACCAAATTTGGTAGTTAGAATATTTTAGAATTTGGTTAGAATAAGCAATGCTAATGCGCTGAAATCGCACAACTCGGCGCTGCTGTAAGTGAAACTATTTATTGCACTGCGAAGTAAATTGAGATATTACTGTAATTGGCCTTAAAATAGCGTAGAGCATGCTATTCGCAAAGCTCTTCAGCTTGCGCAAGTTTATAGATTGGATATAGATGGATTGATTTCTACGAAAATCTTAAGAATTTCTTTCTTTCTAAAGATTAAATCTCTTGAAAACTAATAAATCTTACCCACCATAAAACAAACTAAAGATCTTCAGTCAAAGTTTTGATTGCCTTTCACTAGATTTTATTAAAAAGACTGCAGCGTGTTTGTCTTATCATCTGTGGATCGCAATCAACTGACAATTATCAAGCATTTATTTTCGCATCGCGAATGGCGCGCCAGGGGCAGGAGTTGGGGTTATTTTTATCGAAACACCCCACACAATTGCAAATACGCCGCTATCACCACCCCTATGATCGCTGAAAGTTTGGTTCCGATCGGATAATAAACATAAAAGTTATTTAACGTTTTCTATAGATTTCCATACGCCCACTGCAAGCAAGCAAGCAGTGTTTTTTCCCAGTAGTGTTTTTTTCCAACTGCTTGGATTTTTATGCATGTCAATTATCAATTGGTGTATACCTTAGATATGTTAGATATGATGACAGCCAGCGCGTAAGTGCGTTTGCGGTTAAGTTGCGGACTGCGAAAAAATTGATTTACTGGGGTCGTTGGTTCAAATCCCAAAGCGTCTTTCTGAAAATCATGTTCTTTTTTTCTTTGATAAGCGCGTTTACCAATAACAGTTTTCTCAATCTGATTTTTACCCTGGTTTTTAAAAATTCATGGTCTTATACAGTCAACACATGACTGTTGCTGTTCTTACTTGTTTTAAAATCCTTTTAAACATCACCTTGTAAAACAAGCGAAATACTTGTAAAAATAAACCCGCCCTACAGGGCGTAACCAAGAAACACTTCAGTATTGTGCAAGCAAACATTATAAATAGTCAAAAACAAGTAAGAAAGCTACATTCGAGAGTGCTCGACTGTAATATACCCGCTACCCAGCTGCTCGTACATCAAAATTATTTGCGGAACAATAAAGAACGGCTACAATCATATTTTAACCGTAAAAGACCATGGACTTACAATATTAATGCAAAGTCAAAATCGAAAATAAAAAAATAATTTCTTGCACACATTTAATTTTTGATGCGGGTGGGACTCGAACCCGTAAATACATAGTAGTTCTGTTCGTTTTGTAGTCCACAACTTAACCCATTTCACCACCGCACACGCACGCACTATTCGACACAATGCTGCAAGCAGCGGTGCAGGCAAAAGAAGTAAAAAGTATTGAAAACGTATAACTTTTTCCGTACCGGCTCATTCCGACTTATTTACAGCGGGCAGCAATAAGAAACATGTATTCAAAGTTTAATGAAGGTAGCTTAAAAAGGGAGGCAAAAACTTTTTTTTGGAAAAAATAAGAATAGTTCGATCTCCCACCAGGTCCACCACTTCTCCATTCGGCCATTAAGCCATAACGCAAATTTTGCCATAGTTACATTATGAGACTATTAAGAAATTCTTGCACGACAAAAACAAAGTCTGAATGCATGATGCGAGTTGTTCTTGCTATTTATTCTCATAACTTAAACATAAAATTAAATAAAAACAAGTAAGAAAGCTACAGTCGAGTATGCTCGATTGTAATATACCCGCTACCCAGCTGCTTGTACAAAATTTATTTGCGGAACAAAAAAACGGCTACAATCATATTTTGACCGTAAAAGGCTATGGACTTATAATATTTATGCAAAGTCAAAATATAAAATAAAAAAAAAAAAACATTTTTGCACACATTTAATTTTTGATGCGGGCGGGACTCGAACCCGTAAATGCATAATAGTACTGTTCGTTTTGCAGTCCACCACTTAACCCATTTCACCACCGTACACACACTATTCGGCACAACGTTACATGATAACTATAGCTAGCCAGATGATCTTTGAAAATTTGGTAACAATCGGATAATAAACACAGAAGTTACTCAGCTTAACGTTTTCCATAGCTGTAAGCAGCGCTGCCGGCAGCGCAAATGATTTATTTGTACAGGAAATATTAAGAATGCCTTACAATGCAAATTTTTGCAGTTGTTGGATAACGGCGTCAGCAGCTTAGTGGAAAAGCGATGAACTCCTGAACCGACAGGCCCGTTGTTCGATTCCCAGTTCATGCCGCTTAAGCTTTTTCTTGTGTTTTTTTATACCCGCTACTCATAGAGTAGAAGGGTATTATAACTTTGTTCTAACCGAAAATGTATGTAACAGGAAGAAGGAGGCATCTGCGACCCCATAAAGTATATATATTCTTGCTCAGGATCACTTGCCGAGTCGAATAAGCCATGTCTGTCTCTCCGTCTATCGGTCTGTATGAACGCCTATATGTCGGAAACTAGAAAAGCTAGAGCCACAAAATGTTATGCTAATCATACGCTGTACAATTTTTATTAAAATTTGGGACACGCCTACTTCCGTCCCCGCAAATCGATAAACCGTATAGCAAGCGCAATAATAAAGCTAGAGTATTCAGTTTTGGTGTGAATGATAACTATCACCACCTAAACGATGGCTGTTGATGGTTCCGATCGGATAATAAACATAAAAGTTATTCAACGTTTCATATAGATTTGCACTGCGGCCACTGCAAGCAAGCAAGCAGTGTTTTTTTCCAACTGCTTGGACTGCTTGGCGTCTAACTGAAAATTATATGTGTTATTATCTTTATGTTTATTTTATTTATTTATTTTGAAAAACACGTTTACCAATAACAGTTTTCTAAATCTGATATTTTACATAACCTGGAAACATCCATGGTCTTATACAGTCAACACTTGACTGTAGTTGTTCTTATTTGTTTTAACAAAATTTATTAAAAGTTAGAGTGCTCTAAAACACTTTCCTTTTAAGTATATAAAGAGGTATTAAAAGGGCACATATCGTTTTTTACATGCACGTATTCGATTTATAGTCCTCAACAGGTAGAATTATAATTTTTACTGTTTAAGTGGTAAATCTTGGATTTTTTTGGTAAAAGTTATAAAAAAGTTATACGTTTTCAATACTTTTAACTCCTTTTGCCGGCAGCTCTGCTTGCAGCATTATGCCGAATTGTGCGTGTACGGTGGTTGGACTGCAAAACGAACAGAACTATTATGCATTTACGGGTTCGAGTCCCACCCGCTTCAAAAATTAAATGTGTGCAAAAAATTATTTTTTTTATTTTAGATTTTGAATTTGCAAAATCAATTCTCTTTTTGTTCCTGTGGTTGGGTCCTTTAACACGCTCAACCACCCTTTTAATTGCGCCGTCGATGGACTGTTTATATTAATTTTCAATTGTTTTTCTTTTTGTTTATTTTAATTTGGTCGTGATCGGCCCACTTCTGATATTGTAGTAGTATGATATATATCCCCCCTTTTGAGTAAAACGCACCCGCAAATCGGTTTTCTCTCTGAGATATTCGCACTTGACGTTAGTAGCGTAAGCCTTCGACTGACTCTCTCTCAGTTTGCGATCTGCCTCTTCGCATGTTGCTATAGAGCGGATGTTGCGAAACCCGAAAGCGAACGACAACTTACGCATAATGTTTATATACAATGCTGATATAACAAACTTGTATACAATGTTGATATAACAAACTTATATACAATGTGTATGCATACTATCTAAATACCATACCCTACTACAATTTGTTTTTGTTGCTGTTTTTAGAACATGGATTTTAAAAAAATACATATATACAAAAATTCAGTATTCTGTTTTGGTGTGTATGATAACTATTATCACCTAAATGTTCGCTGAAAATTTGGTTCCGATCGGATTATGAACATAACAGTTATTCAACGTTCCATATTGATTTGCAGTGCGCCAACTGCAAGCAAGCAGCAGTGATTTTTTCAAGCAATTATTTTTCAACTGCTTGGACTATTTGGCATCTAACTGAAATTTATTTGTTTTTAGACCATGTATTTTTATAGACCTTGTATTTGTCGAAATATGCGTAACAGGCAGAAGAGGGCATCTGCGAATCAGAAGAGGGCAGCAGCGCTATAAGCGCTGCTAGCAGCATTGTGCCGAATAGTGTGTGCGTGTACGGTGGTAAAATGGGTTACTGGTTCGAGTCCCACCCGCATCAAAAATTAAATGTGTGCAAAAAATTTTTTTTATTTTAGATTTTGACTATGCCTAAATATTGTAAGTCCATGGCCTTTTACGGTCAAAATATGATTGTGGCCGTTCTTTATTGTTCCGCAAATAATTTTGAGGCACGAGCAGCTGGGTAGCGGGTATATTACAGTCGAGCAGTCTCGAATGTAGCTTTCTTACTTGTTTTTTTATTTTCTTTGAAGAACACAAAAAACCAATAACAGTTTTCTCAATGTGATTTTCTTTATAATCTTCAAAAATCCATGGTCCTGTACAGTCAACATTTGATTGTAGCCGTTTTTATACCCGCTACTCATAGGGTATATAACTTTGTTCAAACCGAAAATGTATGTAACAGGCAGAAGGAGACATCTTCGACCCCATAAAGTATATATATTCCGGCTCAGGATCAACAGCCGAGTCGATATAACCATGTGCGGCTGTCCGTGTGAAAATCTAGATCTCTGCTATTATAAGAGCTAGAACTACCAAATTTGGTGACAAAATGTGTTATTATTCCACGCTGATCAAGTTTATTTTGGATTTTGGCCACGCCCCTTTCCGCCCCTGTAAATCGTAAAAAAATAGATTACCAGCGCAGTTTTGATGGCATATTGTTCATTCAGCTAGCCAGATGATCTCTGAAAATTTGGTAACAATCGGATAATAAACACAGAAGTTATTCAGCTTAACGTTTTCCATAGCTGAAAGTAGTGTTGCCGGCAGCGCTGCCTGCAGCATTGTACCGAATAGTGGGTGCGTTTACGATGGTGCTATAAGAGCTAGGACTACCAAATTTGGGGACAATATGTATTATAATTGCCCGCTGATCAAGTTTATTTTAGATTTTGGCCACGCCCGTTTATATGATAACTATAGCTAGCCAAATGATCTCTGAAAATTTGGTAACAATCGTACAATAAACACAGAAGTTATGCATGTTTCCATTTTCCGTACTTCCACTGCTTGCGCCTGTGCTGCGCGTCATGACGTCATCGTCACGATGCTTCGTTTCAGCCGTAGCGTGTGTAAAGCTATGCCGTTTTCACATGTAGATGGCGCTATTCAGATAGATCTAATTTAAACAATAGGTGGCGGATAAACTTGTGCAGAGATTTTTGATGGAGTTAAATATGGGATAATTTGTTGCGAAACTGGGCGAATGGTATCCTACTGTCGGGCGTGCTCGACTGTAGCTTTCTTTACTTGTTTTATTAGTAAGTCCTGTAAAAATATGATTGTAGCCGTTCTTTTTTGTTCCGCAAATAATTTTGATGTACGAGCAGCTGGGTAGCGGGTATATTACAGTCGAGCACACTCGACTATAGCTTTCTTACTTGTTTTATTTTAGATATTGACTTTGCAAGCTTTCTTACTTGTTTTATTTTAGATATTGACTTTGCATAAATATTGTTAGTCCATGGCCTTTTAGGGTCAAAATATGATTGTAGCCGTTCTTTATTGTTCCGTAAATAATTTTGATGTACGAGCAGCTGGGTAGCGGGTATAGTACAATCGAGCACACTCGACTGTAGCTGTCTTACTTGTTTTTGGGTTGTTATGTTGGTATACTCTTCATGAACATCTTTTCCAAGATTCAAGTAAATGACATTTTTATACTTGATACTCGTAGGGTATTATAACTTTGTTCAAACCGAAAATGTATGTGACAGGCAGAAGGAGACACCTCCGACCCCATAAAGTATATATATTCTGGCTCAGGATCAACAGCCGAGTCGATATAGCCATGTTCGTCTGTCCGTCTGTCTGTCTGTCCGTATGAAAATCTAGATCTCAGCTATTATAAGAGATAGAACTACCAAATTTGGTGACAGTATGTGTTATTATTGCACTCTGATCAAGTTTATTTTGGATTTTGGCCACGCCCGTTTATATGATAACTGTAGCTAGTCAAATGATCTCTGAAAATTTGGTATGCATGTTTCCGTTTTCCGTACTTCCACTGCTTGCGCCTGTGCTGCGCGTCGTGACGTCATCGTCACGATGCTTCGTTTCAGCCGTAGCGTGTGTAAAGCTATGCCGTTTTCACATGTAGATGGCGCTATTCAGAAAGATCTAATTTAAACAATAGGTGGCGGATAAACTTGTGCAGAGTTTTTTGATGGAATTAAATATGTGATAATTTGTTTCGAAACTGGGAGAATGGTATCCTACTGTCGGGCGCGCTCGACTGAAGCTTTCTTTACTTGTTTTATTTTAGATTTTGACTTTGCATTAATATTGTAAGTCCATGGCCTTTTACGGTAAAAATATGATTGTAGCCGTTCTTTATTGTTCCGCAAATACTTTTGAAGTACGAGCGGCTGGGTAGCGGGTATAGTAAAATCGAGCACACTCGACTGTAGCTGTCTTACTTGTTTTTGGGTTGTTATGTTGGTATACTCTTCATGAACATCTTTTCCAAGATTCAAGTAAATGACATTTTTATACTTGCTACTCGTAGGGTATTATAACTTTGTTCAAACCGAAAATGTATGTGACAGGCAGAAGGAGACACCTCCGACCCCATAAAGTATATATATTCTGGCTCAGGATCAACAGCCGAGTTGGTATAGCCATGTTCGTCTGTCTGCCTGTCTGTCCGTGTAAAAAACCTAGATCTCAGCTATTATAAGAGCTAGGACTACCATCAAAATTGCGCTTTTGATCAACTTTTTTCGATTTACGGGGGTGGAAGGGGGCGTGGCCAAAATCCAAAATAAACTTGATCAGCGTGCAATAAAAACAAATTTGGTAGTTAGAATATTTTAGAATTTGGTTAGAATAAGCAATGCTAACGAGCTGAAATCGCACAACTCAGCGCTGCTGTAAGTGAAACTATTTATTGCACAGCGAAGTAAATTGAGATATTACTGTAATTGGCCTTAAAATAGCGTAGACCATGCTATTCGCAAAACTCTTCAGCTTGCGCAAGTTTATAGATTGGATATAGATGGATTGATTTCTACGGAAATCTTAAGAATTTCCTTCTTTCTAAAGATTAAAACTCTTGAAAATTCATAAATCTTACCCACCATAAAACAAACTAAAGATCTTCAGTCAAAGTTTTGATTGCCTTTCACTAGATTTTATTAAAAAGACTGCAGCGTGTTTGTCTTATCATCTGTGGATCGCAATCAACTGACAATTATCAAGCATTTATTTTCGCATCGCGAATGGCGCGCCAGGGGCAGGAGTTGGGGTTATTTTTATCGAAACACCCCACACAATTGCAAATACGCCGCTATCACCACCCCTATGATCGCTGAAAGTTTGGTTCCGATCGGATAATAAACATAAAAGTTATTTAACGTTTTCTATAGATTTCCATACGCCCACTGCAAGCAAGCAAGCAGTGTTTTTTCCAAGTAGTGTTTTTTTCCAACTGCTTGGATTTTTATGCATCTCAATTATCAATTGGTGTATACCTTAGATATGTTAGAAAAAAATAAAATAAAAATAAACCCGCCCAACAGGGCACAACCAAGAAACACTTCAGTATTTTGCAAGCAAACATCATAAATAGTCAAAAACAAGTAAGAAAGCTACAATCGAGAGTGCTCGGCTATACCCGCTACACAGCTGCTCGTACATCAAAATTATTTGCGGAACAATAAAGAACGGCTACAATCATATTTTGACCTTTAAAGACCATGGACTTTCAATATTAATGCAAAGTTAAAATCTAAAATAAAAAAAATAATTTTTTGCACACATTTAATTTTTGATGCGGGCGGGACTTGAACCCGTAAATGCATAATAGTTTTGTTCGTCTTGCCGTCCACAACTTAACCCATTTCACCACCGTACACGTACACACTATTCGGCACAATGCTGCAAGCAGCGCTGCCGGCAAAAGGAGTAAAAAGTATTGAAAACGTATAACTTTTATTCAGTTACCAAAAAAATCCAAGATTTATCACTTAAACTGTAAAAATAATAATTCTACATGTTGAGGACTATAAATCGAAAACGTCCATGTAAAAAACGATATGTGCCCTTTTAATACCTCTTTGTATACTTGAATGGAAAGTGTTCTAGAGCACTCTAACTTTTAATAAATTTTGTTAAAAAAACGACCGATAGGTTCTATGGCATCTAAACGATGTATCGGTCCGTACCGGCTTGTTCCGACTTATTTACAGCGGGCAGCAATACGAAACATGTATACAATGTTTCATGAAGGTAGCTCAAAGAGGGGGGCAAAAACTTTATTTTTTTTGGAAATAAGGAAAGTTCGATCTCCCCCCACTATGACACGCATGCATGCGGAATCCAACCTTGGACCCATTACCTAAGGGGTCCACCACTTCTCCATTCGGCCATTAAGCCATTACGCAAACTTTTGCATGATACGTGTTGTTGTTGCTATTTGTTCTTATAACTTAATCATACAATTAAATAAAAAATAAAAATAAAAAAATATAAGAAAAAGCTGCGCTCTAACAATCGCACACAGCTGATTTAAGAGACTGTCGCTTCTCAATTTGTTAACCAAGTTCATTGTGAGCCATTAAAAAAATTTTAAATAAAATGCACGACCACCAATTAATGCATATTCAAAATTTAAAGTAAAAGTCCTTAAAAAAAACAAGTAAGAAAGCTACATTCGAGAGTGCTCGACTGTAAAATACCCGCTACCCAGCTGCTCGTACATCAAAATTATTTGCGGAGCAATAAAGAATGGCTACAATCATATTTTAACCGTAAAAGGCTATGGACTTACAATATTTCTGCAAAGTCAAAATCTAAAATAAAACAAGTAAGAAAGCTACAGTCGAGTGTGCCCGCTATACCCGCTACCCAGCTGCTCGTACATCATTTATTTGCGGAACAAAAAAAAACGGCTACAATCATATTTTGACCGTAAAAGGCTATGGACTTACGATATTTATGCAAAGTCAAAATCTAAAATAAAAAAAAAAAACATTTTTGCACACATTTAATTATTGATGCGGGCGGGACTCGAACCCGTAAATGCATAATAGTACTGATCGTTTTGCAGTCAACAACTTAACCCACTTTATGTCACCTCTGGTGTTCCTCAAGGAAGCCATCTGGGTCCCTTTCTTTTCACTCTTTTTATTAATGATCTACCTTTGCTCATTCGTAACTCGTGTACTCTTGTATATGCAGACGATGTTAAGCTATTCTATAATAATATACCCGCTACACAGCTGCTCGTACATCAAAATTATTTGCGGATCAATAAAGAACGGCTACAATCATATTTTGACCGTTAAAGACCATGGACTTTCAATATTAATGCAAAGTTAAAATCTAAAATAAAAAAAATAATTTTTTGCACACATTTAATTTTTGATGCGGGCGGGACTTGAACCCGTAAATGCATAATAGTTTTGTTCGTTTTGCCGTCCACAACTTAACCCATTTCACCACCGTACACGTACACACTATTCGGCACAATGCTGCAAGCAGCGCTGCCGGCAAAAGGAGTAAAAAGTATTGAAAACGTATAACTTTTATTCAGTTACCAAAAAAATCCAAGATTAATCACTTAAACAGTAAAAATAATAATTCTACATGTTGAGGACTATAAATCGAAAACGTCCATGTAAAAAACGATATGTGCCCTTTTAATACCTCTTTGTATACTTGAATGGAAAGTGTTCTAGAGCACTCTAACTTTTAATAAATTTTGTTAAAAAAACGACCGATAGGTTCTATGGCATCTAAACGATGTATCGGTCCGTACCGGCTTGTTCCGACTTATTTACAGCGGGCAGCAATAAGAAACATGTATACAATGTTTCATGAAGGTAGCTCAAAGAGGGGGAAAAACTTTATTTTTTGAAAATAAGGAAAGTTCGATCTCCCCCCACTATGACACGCATGCATGCGGAATCCAACCTTGGACCCATTACCTAAGGGGTCCACCACTTCTCCATTCGGCCATTAAGCCATTACGCAAACTTTTGCATGATACGTGTTGTTGTTGCTATTTTTTCTCATAACTTAAACATACAATTAAATAAAAAATAAAAATAAAAAAAATATAAGAAAAAGCTGCGCTCTAACAATCGCACGCAGCTGATTTAAGAGACTGTCACTTCTCCACTTGTTAACAAAGTTCATTTTGAGCCATTAAAAAAATTTTAAATAAAATGCACGACCACCAATTATTGCATATATAACAAGTAAGAAAACTACATTCGAGTGTGCTCGACTGTAATATACCCGCTACCCAGCTGCTCGTACATCAATATTATTTGCGGAACAATAAAGAACGGCTACAATCATATTTTGACCGTAAAAGGCCATGGACTTACAATATTTATGCAAAATGTAAAATAAAACAAGTAAGAAAGCTACAGTCGAGTGTGCTCGACTGTAATATACCCGCTACCGAGCTGCTCGTACATTATAATTATTTGCGGAACAAAAAGAACGGCTACAATCATATTTTTACCGTAAAAGGCATAGGTAGTTTTTATACCCGCTACTCATAGAGTAGATGGGTATGGTTCAAACCGAAAATGTGTGTAACAGGCAGAAGGAGACACCTCCGACCCCATAAAGTATATATGTATATTCTGGTTTAGGATCAACAGCCGAGTCGATATAACCATGTGCGGCTGTCCGTGTGAAAATCTAAATCTCTGCTATTATAAGAGCTAGAACTACCAAATTTGGTGACAAAATGTGTTATTATTCCACGCTGATCAAGTTTATTTTGGATTTTGGCCACGCCCTCTTTCCGCCCCTGTAAATCGAAAAAATTTATTACAAGCGCAATTTTAATGCCATATTGTTCATTTTCGGTTTATATGATAACTATAACACGCCAGATGACCTCTAAAAATTTGGTAATAATCGGATAACAAACACAGAATTTTACAGCTTAACGTTCTCCATAGCTGTAAGCAGCGCTGCCGGCAGTGCAAATTCTTTATCTGTAGAGGAAATAATAAGAATGCCTTACAATGCAAATTTTTGCAGTTGTTGGATAACAGCGTCAGTACCTTAGTGGAAAAGCGATGAACTCCTGAACCGACAGGCCCGTGGTTCGATTCCCAGTTCATGCCGCTTAAGCTTTTTCCTTTTTATACCCGCTACTCATAGAGTAGAACGGTATTATAACTTTGTTCAAACCGAAAATGTATGTAACAGGCAGAAGGAGACACTTCCGACCCCATAAAGTATATATATTCTGGCTCAGGATCAACAGCCGAGTTGATATAGCCATGTCCGTCTGTTCGTCTGTCTGTCCGTGTGAAAATCTAGATCTCAGCTATTATAAGAGCTAGAACTACCAAATTTGGTGACAAAATGTGTTATTATTGCACGCTTATCAAGTTTATTTTGGATTTTGGCCACGCCCCTTCCGCCCCTGTAAATCGAAAAAACATTGATTACAAGCGCAATTTTGATGTCATATTGTTCATTTTCGGATTACATGATAACTATAGCTAGCCAGATGATCTTTGAAAATTTGGTAACAATCGGATAATAAACACAGAAGCTATTCAGCTTAATGTTTTCCGTAGCTGTAAGCAGCGCTGCCGGCAGCGCAAATTCTTTATTTGTACAGGAAATAATAAGAAGGCCTTACAATGCAAATTTTTGCAGTTGTTGGATAACAGCGTCAGTAGCTTAGGGGAAAAGCGATGAACTCCTGAACCGACAGGCCCGTGGTTTAATTCCCAGTTCATGCCGCTTAAGCTTGTTCTTTTTATTTTTTTTTTTGAGAACTTTTACTTTAATTTTTGAATATGCATTAATTGGTGGTGCACGAATTTATTTAAAATTTTTTAATGGCTCACAATGAACTTAGTTAACAAGTGGAGAAGTGACAGTCTCTTAAATCAGCTGTTTGCGGTTGTTAGAGCGCAGCTTTTTCTTATGTTTTTTTATTTTTATTTTTAATCTAATTGTATGTTTAAGTTATGAGAATAAATAGCAACAACAACACGCATCATGCATTCAGACTTTGTTTTTGTCGTGCCAGAATTTCCAAATGGTCTCAAAATGTAACTTTGGCAAATTTTGCGTAATGGCTTAATGACCGAATGGAGAAGTGGTGGACCTCTTAGGTAATGGGTCCAAGGTTCGATGCCGCATGCATACGTGTCATGGTAGGGGAGATCGAACTTTTCTTATTTTTTCCAAAAAAAAGTTTTTGCCTCCCTTTTTGAGCTACTTTAATGAAACTTTGTTATTATTGCACGCTGATCAAGTTTATTTTGGATTTTGGCCACGCCCCCTTCCTCCCCTGTCAATCGAAATAACATTGATTACAAGCGCAATTTTGATGTCATATTGTTCATTTTCGGTTTACATGATAACTGTAGCTAGCCAGATGATCTCTGAAAATTTGGTAACAATCGGATAATACACACAGATAACAGCGTCAGTAGCTTAGTGGAAAAGCGATGAACTTCAGAACCGACAGGCCCGTGGTTCAATTCCCAGTTCATGCCGCTTAAGCTTGTTCTTCTTATTATACCCGCTACTCATAGAGTAGAAGGGTATTATAACTTTGTTCAAACCAAAAATGTATGTAACAGACAGAAGGAGACACCTCCGACCCCATAAAGTATATATATTCTGGTTCAGGATCAACAGCCAAGTCGATATAGCCATGTCCGTCTGTCCGTGTGAAAATCTAGATCTCAGCTATTATAAGAGCTAGGACTACTAAATTTGGTGACAATATGTGTTATTATTGCACGCTGATCAAGTTTATTTTGGATTTTGGCCACGCCCGTTTATATGATAACTGTAGCTAGTCAAATGATCTCTGAAAATTTGGTATGCATGTTTCCGTTTTCCGTACTTCCACTGCTTGCGCCTGTGCTGCGCGTCGTGACGTCATCTTCACGATGCTTCGTTTCAGCCGTAGCGTGTGTAAAGCTATGCCGTTTTCACATGTAGATGGCGCTATTCAAATAGATCTAATTTAAACAATAGGTGGCGGATAAACTTGTGCAGAGTTTTCTGATGGAATTAAATATGTGATAATGTGTTTCGAAACTGGGGGAATGGTATCCTACTGTCGGGCGCGCTCGACTGAAGCTTTCTTTACTTGTTTTATTTTAGATTTTGACTTTGCGGCTTAAGCGACATGAACTGGGAATCGAACCACGGGCCTGTCGGTTCAGGAGCTCATCGCTTTTCCACTAAGATACTAACGCTGTTATCCAACAACCACAAAAATTTGCATTGTAAGGCATTCTTATTATTTCCTGTACAAATAAAGAATTTGCGCTGCCGGCAGCGCTGCTTACAGCTACGGAAATTGTTAAGCTGAAAAACTTC
Organism: Zaprionus ghesquierei; assembly: GCA_018904095.1. Taxonomy (NCBI): domain Eukaryota; kingdom Metazoa; phylum Arthropoda; class Insecta; order Diptera; family Drosophilidae; genus Zaprionus; species Zaprionus ghesquierei. The sequence goes on along the minus strand of JAEIGP010000061.1, from coordinate 543,524 downwards.
TGTGTTTATTATCCGATTGTTACCAAATTTTCAGAGATCATCTGGCTAGCTATAGTTATCATGTAATCCGAAAATGAACAATATGGCATCAGCAGCGGAAGGGGGCGTGGCCAAAATCCAAAATAAACTTGATCAGCGTGCAATAATAACACATACTGTCACCAAATTTGGTAGTTCTAGCTCTTATAATAGCTGAGATCTACATTTTTACATGGACAGACAGACGGACATGGGTATATCGACTCGGCTGTTGATCCTGTTATTGGTATTCGTGTTCTTCAAAGAAAATAAAAAAAACAAGTAAGAAAGCAACATTCGAGACCGCTCGACTGTAATATACCCGATACCGAGCTGCTCGTACATCATAATTATTTGCGAAACAAAAAGAACGACTACAATCATATTTTTACCGTAAAAGGCATAGGTAGTTTTTATACCCGCTACTTATAGAGTAGATGGGTATTATAACTTTGTTCAAACCGAAAATGTGTGTAAAAGGCAGAAGGAGACACCTCCGACCCCACAAAGTATATATGCATATTCTGGCTCAGGATCAACAGCCGAGTCGAAATAACCATGTGCGGGTGTCCGTGTGAAAATCTAGATCTCTGCTATTATAAGAGCTAGAACTACCAAATTTGGTGACAAAATGTGTTATTATTCCACGCTGATCAAGTTTATTTTGGATTTTGGCCACGCCCCTTTCCGCCCCTGTAAATCGTAAAAAATTGATTACCAGCGCAATTTTGATGCCATATTGTTCATTTAGCTAGCCAGATGATCTCTGAAAATTTGGTAACAATCGGATAATAAACACAGAAGTTATTCAGCTTAACGTTTTCCATAGCTGAAAGCAGTGTTGCCGGGAGCGTTGCCTGCAGCATTGTACCGAATAGTGGGTGCGTTTACGCTGGTGCTATTAGAGCTAGGACTACCAAATTTGGTGACAATATGTATTATTATTGCACGCTGATCAAGTTTATTTTAGATTTTGGCCACGCCCGTTTATATGATAACTATAGCTAGCCAAATGAGCTCTGAAAGTTTGGTTTGCATGTTTCCGTTTTCCGTACTTCCACTGCTTGCGCCTGTGCTGCGCGTCGTGACGTCATCGTCACGATGCTTCGTTTCAGCCGTAGCGTGTGTAAAGCTATGCCGTTTTCACATGTAGATGGCGCTATTCAGAAAGATCTAATTTAAACAATAGGTGGCGGATAAACTTGTGCAGAGTTTTTTGATGGAATTAAATATGTGATAATTTGTTTCGAAACTGGGGGAATGGTATCCTACTGTCGGGCGCGCTCGACTGAAGCTTTCTTTACTTGTTTTATTTTAGATTTTGACTTTGCATTAATATTGTAAGTCCATGGCCTTTTACGGTAAAAATATGATTGTAGCCGTTCTTTATTGTTCCGCAAATACTTTTGATGTACGAGCGGCTGGGTAGCGGGTATAGTAAAATCGAGCACACTCGACTGTAGCTGTCTTACTTGTTTTTGTGATGTTATGTTGGTACACTCTTCATGAACATCTTTTCCAAGATTCAAGTAAATGACATTTTTATACTTGCTACTCATAGGGTATTATAACTTTGTTCAAACCGAAAATGTATGTAACAGGCAGAAGGAGACACCTCCGACCCCATAAAGTATATATATTCTGGCTCAGGATCAGCAGCCGAGTTGGTAAAGCCATATCCGTCTGTCTGTCTGACTGTCCGTGTGAAAACCTAGATCTCAGCTATTATAAGAGCTAGAACTACCATCAGAATTGCGCTTTTATTCAATTTTTTTTTGGATTTACGGGGGCGGAAGGGGTCGTGGCCAAAATCCAAAATAAACTTGCTCAGCGTGCAATAATAACACATTTTGGCACCAAATTTGGTAGTTAGAATATTTTAGAATTTGGTTAGAATAAGCAATGCTAATGCGCTGAAATCGCACAACTCGGCGCTGCTGTAAGTGAAACTATTTTTTGCACAGCGAAGTAAATTGAGATATTACTGTAATTGGCCTTAAAATAGCGTAGAGCATGCTATTCGCAAAACTCTTCACCTTGCGCAAGTTTATAGATTGGATATAGATGGATTGATTTCTACGGAAATCTTAAGAATTTCCTTCTTTCTAAAGATTAAAACTCTTGATAGATTTCCATGCGCCCACTGCAAGCAAGCAAGCAGTGTTTTTTCCAAGTAGTATTTTTTTTCAACTGCTTGGATTTTTATGCATGTCAATTATCAATTGGTGTATACCTTAGATATGCTAGATATGTTGACAGCCAGCGCGTAAGTGCGTTCGTGCCTAAGTTGCGGACTGCGAAAATAATGATTTTCTGGGGTCGTTGGTTCACATCCCAAAGCGTTTTACTGAAGTTTATGTTCTTTTTTTCTTTGAAAAACGCGTTTACCAATAACAGTTTTCTCAATCTGATTTTTACCCTGATTTTCAAAAATGCATCGTCTTATACAGTCAACACTTGACTGTTGCTGTTCTTACTTGTTTTAAAATCCTTTCAAACATCACCTTGTAAAACAAGCGAAATGGCTGTTAAAATTAACAGGCCACAACCAAGAAACACTTCAGTATTGTGCAAGCAAACATCATAAATAGTCAAAAACAAGTAAGAAAGCCACATTCGAGAGTGCTTGCAATATACCCGCTACCCAGCTGCTCGTACATCAAAATTATTTGCGGAACAATAAAGAACGGCTATAATCATATTTTGACCGTAAAAGGCCATGGACTTACAATATTTATGCAAAGTCAAAATCTAAAATAAAAAAAAAAAAACATTTTTGCACACATTTAATTTTTGATGCGGGCGGGACTTGAACCCGTAAATGCATAATAGTTTTGTTCGTTTTGCCGTCCACAACTTAACCCATTTCACCACCGTACACGTACACACTATTCGGCACAATGCTGCAAGCAGAGCTGCCGGCAAAAGGAGAAAACATTGTTGAAAACGTATAACTTTTATTAAGGTACCAAAAAGATCCAAGATTTATCACTTAAACAGTAAAAATAATAATTCTACCTGTTGAAGACTATAAATCGAATACGTGCATGTAAAAAACCATATGTGCCTTTTTCATACCTTTTATATACTTGAATGGAAAGTGTTCTAGAGCACTATAACTTTTAATAAATGTTGTTAAAAAAACGACCGATAGGTTCTATGGCATCTATACGATGTATCGGTCCGTACCGGCTCGTTCCGACTTAGTTACAGCGGGCAGCAATGAGAAACATGTATAAAAAGTTTCATGAAAGTAGCTCCAAAAGGGAGGCAAAAACTTTTCTTTGCAAAAAATAGGAAAAGTTCGATCTCCCCCACCATGACAAACATGCATGCGGAATCGAACCTTGGACCCATTACCGAAGAGGTCCACCACTTCTCCATTCGGTCATTAAGCCATTACGCAAATTTTGCCAAAGTTACATTATGAGACCATTCGGAAATTCATGCACGACAAAAACAAAGTCTGAATGCATGATGCGTGTTGTTGTTGCTATTTATTCTCATAACTTAAACATACAATTAAATAAAAAATAACAAGTAAGAAAGCTACATTCGAGAGTGCTCGACTGTAATATACCCGCTACCCAGCTTCTCGTACATCCAAATTATTTGCGGAACTATAAAGAACGGCTACAATCATATTTTTTACCGTAAAAGGCAATGGACTTACAATATTAATGCAAAGTTAAAATCTAAAATAAAACAAGTAAAGAATGCTACAGTCGAGCGCGCAGAGTTTTTTGATGGAATTAAATGTGTGATAATTTCTTTTAAAACTGGGCAAATGGTATCTTACTGTCGGGCGCGACAGAAGGAGACATCTCCGACCTCAAAAAGTATATTTTTTCTGGCTCAGGATCAACAGCCGAGTCGACATAGCCATTTCCGTCTATCTGTCGGTGTAAAAATCTAGATATAGCTATATTATAAGAGCTACAACTACCATTTTTATTATTATTTTATTGTTGCATGCTGATCAAGTTTATTTCTGATTTTGGCCACGCCAACTTTCGCCCCCGTAAGTCGAATAAAATTGGTTACAAGCGCAGTTTTGATTCAACATTGTTCATTTGCGGTTTATATTATAACTATAGCTAGCCAGATGTTCTCTAAAATTTAGTAACAATCGAATAATAAACACAGAAGTTATTCAGCTTAACGTTTCCATAGCTGTAAGCAGCGCTGCCGGCAGCTGTAAGTCCACGGCCTTTTATTGTCAAAATATGATTGTAGCCATTTTTTATTGTTGCGCAAATAATTTTGATGTACGAGCAGCTGGGTAGCGGGTATATTACAGTTGAGCAATCTCGAATGTAGCTTTCTTACTTGTTTTTGACTATTTATGACGTTTGGTTGCACAATACTGAAGTGTTTCTTTGTTGTGCCGTGTTGACCGGATTTATTTTCAGCCATTTCGCTTGTTTTACAAGGTAATGTTAGAAAGGATTTTAAAACAAGTAATAACAGCAACAGTCAAGTGTTGACAGTATAAACTATGAATTTTTGATAATCAGGGTAAAAATCCGATTGAGAAAACTGTAATTGGTAAACGCGTTTTTCAAAGAAAAAAAAAAATTTTTTTTTCAGTAGGATTTTTAATAAAATCTAGTGAAAGGCAATCAAAACTTTGACTGAAGAACTTTAGTTTGTTTTATGGTGGGTAAGATTTATAAATTTTCAAGAGTTTCAATCTTTAGAAAGAAGGAAATTCTTAAGATTTCCGTAGAAATCAATCCATTTATATTCAATCTATAAACTTGCGCAAGCTGAAGAGTTTTGCGAATAGCATGCACTACGCTATTTTAATGCCAATTACAGTAATATCTCAATTTACTTCGCTGTGCAGTAAATATTTCCACTTACAGCAGCGCCGAGTTGTGCGATTTCAGCGCATTAGCATTGCTTATTCTAATCCCACCCCTCAACCCTCTCAAACTTGGCCTTGGCGATTAATTAATGCAAAGTTAAAATCTAAAATAAAACAAGTAAAGAATGCTACAGTCGAGCGCGCAGAGTTTTTTGATGGAATTAAATGTGTGATAATTTCTTTTAAAACTGGGCAAATGGTATCTTACTGTCGGGCGCGACAGAAGGAGACATCTCCGACCTCAAAAAGTATATTTTTTCTGGCTCAGGATCAACAGCCGAGTCGACATAGCCATTTCCGTCTATCTGTCGGTGTAAAAATCTAGATATAGCTATATTATAAGAGCTACAACTACCATTTTTATTATTATTTTATTGTTGCATGCTGATCAAGTTTATTTCTGATTTTGGCCACGCCAACTTTCGCCCCCGTAAGTCGAAAAAAATTGGTTACAAGCGCAGTTTTGATTCAACATTGTTCTTTTCCGGTTTATATTATAACTATAGCTAGATGTTCTCTAAAATTTAGTAACAATCGAATAATAAACACAGAAGTTATTCAGCTTAACGTTTCCACAGCTGTAAGCAGCGCTGCCGGCAGCTGTAAGTCCACGGCCTTTTATTGTCAAAATATGATTGTAGCCATTTTTTATTGTTGCGCAAATAATTTTGATGTACGAGCAGCTGGGTAGCGGGTATATTACAGATGAGCAATCTCGAATGTAGCTTTCTTACTTGTTTTTGACTATTTATGACGTTTGGTTGCACAATACTGAAGTGTTTCTTTGTTGTGCCGTGTTGACCGGATTTATTTTCAGCCATTTCGCTTGTTTTACAAGGTGATGTTAGAAAGGATTTTAAAACAAGTAATAACAGCAACAGTCAAGTGTTGACAGTATAAACTATGCATTTTTGATAATCAGGGTAAAAATCAGATTGAGAAAACTGTTATTGGTAAACGCGTTTTTCAAAGAAAAAAAAAAAAATTTTTTTTCAGTAGGATTTTTAATAAAATCTAGTGAAAGGCAATCAAAACTTTGACTGAAGAACTTTAGTTTGTTTTATGGTGAGTAAGATTTATAAATTTTCAAGAGTTTTAATCTTTAGAAAGAAGGAAATTCTTAAGATTTCCGTAGAAATCAATCCATTTATATTCAATCTATAAACTTGCGCAAGCTGAAGAGTTTTGCGAATAGCATGCACTACGCTATTTTAATTACAGTAATATCTCAATTTACTTCGCTGTGCAGTAAATAGTTCCACTTACAGCAGCGCCGAGTTGTGCGATTTCAGCGCATTAGCATTGCTTATTCTAATCCCACCCCTCAACCCTCTCAACCTTGGCCTTGGCGTCCAAATCCTAACAATTATGCGACTTTGTGCAAATGTATGGCAAAAGGAGGCATGGCATACCCCACAAAGTATATATATTCTGACTCAGGATCACTAGCCGAATCAACAGAGCCGTATCCGTCTGTCTGTCCGTTTGAATGTGAATCACAGCTATTACAAAAGCTAAAGACACCAAAACTTAAAGGTTCATGAATACCATAGGTAGATGGAGTTTATTATACCCGCTACTCACAGAGTAGAAGGGTATTATAACTTTGTTCAAACCGAAAATGTATGTAACAGGCAGAAGGAGACACCTCCGACCCCATAAAGTATATATATTCTGGCTCAGGATCAACAGCCGAGTCGATATAGCCATGTTCGTCTGTCCGTCTGTCTGTCTGTCCGTATGAAAATCTAGATCTCAGCTATTATAAGAGATAGAACTACCAAATTTGGTGACAGTATGTGTTATTATTGCACTCTGATCAAGTTTATTTTGGATTGATTACAAGCGCAGTTTTGATGACATATTGTTCATTTTCGGTTTATATGATAGCTATAGCAAGCCAAATGATCTCTGAAAATTTGGTAACAACTGGTTAGAAAAATCACTACTGCTTGCTTGCAGTGGCCGCAGTGCAAATCTATATGAAACGTTGAATAACTTTTATGTTCATTATCCGATCGGAACCAATTTTAAGCGATCGTTTGGGTGGTAATAGTTATCGTACATACCAAAACTGAATACTCTAGCTTTATTATTGCGGTATTCGGATTATCGATTTTCGGGGGCGGAAAAATTTTAATTAAAATTTTACAGCGTATGACCCACATGAGTGTTGTTACCAAATTTTGGTGGCTCTAGCTTTTTAATACCATTTGTCCATTGAAAATGGTCAAAAATGGTATACTAAGTTTGTGCAAATGTATGTAACAGGCAGCAAAATGCGTGGCAGACACCACAAAGATAATATATTCTGACTCAGGATCACTAGCTGAGTCGATTGAGCCATGTCCGTCTGTCTGCCCGTTTGATATTCAAGATCTCAGCTTTCACAAAAGCTGGAGACACCATATTTCAAATGAAGGTTCCTGTATACCATAGGTAGAACGAGTTTATTTTCAGTTTTTAATGCCACGCCCACGCAAATCGATAATTTTCGATTATCAGGGTGAGTATTGAAGTTACAGCTTTCTGCTTTGGTATGAACATAAATAATTGCAATAAAATAAAAATGGGTTAAGTTGTGGACTGCGAAACGAACAGTACTATTATGAATTTACAAGTTCGAGTCCCGCCCGTATCAAAAATTAAATGTGTGCAAAAATGTTTTTGACCATTGAAAATGGTCAAAAATGATTTACTAAGTTTGTGCAAATGTATGTAACAGGCAGAAGGTACTATTATGAAATTACAAGTTCGAGTCCCACCCGTATCAAAAATTAAATGTGTTACATACATTTGCTATGCCGTTTTCACATGTAGATGTCGCTATTTATACCCGCTACTCATAGAGTAGAAGGGTATTATAACTTTGTTCAAACCGAAAATGTATGTAACAAGCGAGACACCTCCGACCCCATAAAGTATATATATTCTGGCTCAGGATCAACAACCGAGTCGATATAGCCATGTCCGTCTGTCCGTCTGTCTGTCCGTCTGTCTGTCCGTGTGAAAATCTAGATCTCAGCTATTATAAGCGCTAGAACTACAAAATTTGGTGACAGTATGTGTTATTATTGCACGCTGATCAAGTTTATTTTGGATTTTGGCCACGCCCCCTTCCGCCCCTGTAAATCGAAAAAATTGATTACAAGTGCAATTTTGATGCCATATTGTTTATTTTCAGTTTATATCATAACTATAGCTAGCCTGATGATCCCTGACAATTTGGTAACAACCGAATAATAAACACAGAAGTTATTCAGTTTGGTCATTTTATTTAAAATTTTTTTAATGGCTCACAATGAACTTAGTTAACAAGTGGAGAAGTGACAGTCTCTTAAATCAGCTCTGTGCGATTGTTAGAGCGCAGCTTTTTCTTATATTTTCTTATTTTTATTTTTTATTAAATTATATGTTTATGATTATTATTTATGAATAAATAGCAACAACAACACGCATCATGCATTCAGACTTTGTTTTTGTCGTGCAAGAATTTCGGAATGGTCTCATAATGTAACTTTGGCAAAATGTGCGTAATGGCTGAATGACCGAATGGAGAAGTAGTGGACCTCTTAGGTAATGGATCCAAGGTTCGATTCCGCATGCATACATGTCATGGTGGGGGAGATCGAACTTTTCTAGTTTTTTGCAAAAAAAAGTTTTTGCCTCCCTTTTTGAGCTACCTTCATGAAACTTTGTATACATGTTTCTTATTGCTGCCCGCTGTAAATAAGTCGGAACGAGCCGGTACGGAACGATACATCGTATAGATGCCATAGAACCTATCGGTCGTTTTTTTAACAAAACTTATTAAACGTTAGAGTTCTCTAGAACACTTTCCATTTAAGTATATAAAGAGGTATTAAAAGGGCACATATCGTTTTTTACATGCACGTATTCGATTTATAGTCTTCAATAGGTAGAATTATTATTTTTACTGTTTAAGTGATAAATCTTGGATTTTTGTGGTACCTGAATAAAAGTTATACGTTTTCAATACTTTTTACTCCTTTTGCCGGCAGCGCTGCTTGCAGCATTGTACCGAATAGTGTGTGCGTGTACGGTGGTGAAATGGGTTAAGTTGTGGACTGCATAACGAACAAAACTATTATGCATTTATGGGCTCGAGTCCCACCCACATCAAAAGTTGCAAAAAATTATTTATTTTATTTTAGATTCTGACTTTGCAAAAATATTGTAAGTCCATGGCCTTTTACGGTCAAAATATGATTATAGCCGTTCTTTATTGTTCCGCAAATAATTTTGATGTACGAGCAGCTGGGTAGCGGGTATATTACAGTCGAGCACACTCGAATGTAGCTTTCTTACTTGTTTAAGGTAGATCTAATTTAAACAATAGGTGGCGGATGAACTTGTGTAGAGCTTTTTGATGGAATTAATGTGGGATAATTTGTTTCGAAACTGGGCAAATGGTATCTTACTGGCGGGCGCGCTCGACTGTAGCTCTCTTTACTTATTTCATTATCTGATTATTTTATGTGTTTATGGTCCGATTGGATTGTAATTTGGGGAGTAGATTTATATTCCAATTATTGATGTTCATACCAAAGCAGAATCTGTAACATCATTACTTCTCCTGATAATAGAAAATTATCGATTTGCGTGGGCGGTGGGCGTGGCATCAAAAATTGAAAATAAACTCGATCTACCTATATACAAGTATACAGGAACCTTCATGTAAAATATGGTGTCTCTAGCTCTTATAATAGCTGAGATCTAGATTTTTACACGGACAGACCGACGGACAGACGGACATGGCTATATCGACTCGGCTGTTTATCTTGAGCCAGAACATATATACTTTATGAGGTCGGAGGTGTCTCCTTTTGCCTGTTACATACATTTTCGTTTCGAACAAAGTTTTAATACCTTTCTACTCTATGAGTAGCGGGTATAATAAAAAAATAACAATCGCACACAGCTGATTTTAGAGACTGTCACTTCTCCACTTGTTAACTAAGTTCATTGTGAGCCATTAAGAAAAGAATAAGCTTAAGCGGCATGAATCGAACCACGGGCCTGTCGGTTCAGGAGTTCATCGCTTTTCCACTAAGCTACTGACGCTGTTTTCCAACAACTGCAACAATTTGCATTGTAAGGCATTCTTATTATTTTCTGCACAAATAAAGAATTTGCGCTGCCGGCAGCGCTGCTTACAGCTATGGAAAACGATAAGCTGAATAACTTCTGGGGTTATTATCCGATTGTTACCAAATTTACAGATATAATCTGACTAGCTATAGTTATCATGTAAACCGAAAATAAACTATATGGCATAAAAATTGCGCTTGTAATCAATGTTTTTTAGATTTACAGGGGAGGAAGGGGACGTGGGCAAAATCCAAAATTCTCTTGATCAGCGTGCAATTATAACACATTTTGTCACCAAATTTGGTAGTTCTACCTCTTATAATAGCTGAGATCTAGATTTTCACACGGACAGACAGACGGACAGACGAACATGGCTATATCGACTCGGCTGTTGATTCTGAGCCACAATATATATACTTTATGGGGTAGGAGGTGTCTCCGCGATTTCAAGAATAACGGGTTAAAGAGAAGCAAAAAACGCATGTACAATATTGCGCCGCGCGCGAAATAAAAAAGCCGAAAAATATCGTCTGACTAGCAGAATACGACGTAATTAAACAGATGCTGAGGAAAGAAAGAATGGAGCATATTGAACTTCTTCATAAATTTATATTTGAGAAAAATGGTGATAGACACAATCGTAATCGGTTACGCGAGTTGGAAGGATTCGAATATGACGAAATAAATGAAAAATTTATTAAAAAAATTGATTACATAAACAATAATTTAACAGAAGCAGACCTGGTGTTAATATGTCATTTATTAAACATTCCGCATAATAAAAGTAACGTGGTCTTGCATATTTTTTGCAATTTGAAGAAAGAAAATTTGCTGAGGGATGCTAATTTAAATTCTAACGACAATGAAGATGAAAACGGAGACGATCAAAGCGAAAACTTTGAGCACGCGCAAAGTTTGGTAAGCTGTGATAATCAATGCGAAATGGCAAAATTGGAACAAGCGAATGCCAAAAACAATGGAGAACGAGTGAACTCTACAGTGATGTCACAAAATAGTGATGCCTGTATACAAAATAGTTTAGCGACTCCGAGGTTCGCTTTAAACTTTCGCGACGTTGAGGACTCGATTCGTAAATTCGGTGGTGATGATACACTTTCGACTGAGGTGTGGTTACAAGACTTTGAAGATACTGCATAAGTTATGCAATGGAATGATTTACAAAAATATATTTTTGCCAATCGTTCGTTGAAAGGATTTGCACGAATGTTTGTAGCTAGTGATTGCGGTATTATAGCTGGCATAATTTAAGAAAAGCCTTGTTAAACGAATTTAAAACAACAATCAGTGCTCAATTACATAAACAAATGAGTGATCGTAAAATAAAGAAAGGTGAAAGTTTACAAGAATATTTTTTGATAATGAAAGAACTATCATCTCGCGGTGATATTGACAATAATTTATTCATGGAATACGTGATTGATGGCATAAACGATTTAAGTGTAAACAAATCAATTTTGTATGATGCAAATCATTTAAATGAATTTAAACAAAAACTCAAGTGCTACGAAACAATACCTAAAAAATATCAGTTTAACCGCCGTTACGATAAAAATAAAATTGACAATGAAAAAGAAAATACAATAAATAACAAGTAAAGAAACCTACAGTCGAGCGCGCCCGACAGTAAGACATACACTGCACAAGTTTATCCGCCACCTATTGTTTAAATTCGATATTTTTTTGAATAGCGCCATCTACTTGTGAAAACTGCTTAGCTTTACACACATTACGGCTGAAACGAAGCATCGTGACGATGACGTCACGACGCGCAGCACTGGCACAAGCAGTGGAAGTACGGAAAACGGAAACATGGATAACTTCTGTGTTTATCGTCCGATTGGATTGTAATTTGCGGAGTAGATTTATATTGCAATTATTTATGTTCATACCAAAGCAAAAGCTGTGACTTCAATACTTCTCCTGATAATCGAAAATGATCGATTTTCGTGGGCGGTGGGCGTGGCATCAAAAATTGAAAATGAACTCGATCTACCTATGGTATACAGGAACCTTCATGTGAAATTTGGTGTCTCTAGCTTTTGTAATAGCTGAGACCTAGACGTTCAAACGGACAGACGGACAGACAGACAGACATGGCTCAATCGACTCAGCTAGGGATCCTGAGTCAGAATATATATACTTTGTGGGGTCTGCCACGCCTCCTTCTGCCTGTTACATACATTTGCACAAACTTAGTATACCATTTACCAGTGGTATACCATTTTTCAATGGTCAAATGGTATAAAAATTATCATGAAGTAAAATGATTTAATTTTGGTGAGAAAGAGCACACATCTAATAACTACGCGGATAAACTTAAATGGAAAAATGTTTCAAGTGCAACAATTTCGGGCACATTTCTAAAGAATGTCAAAGTTCAAAAAACAATTCAAACGCTGCAAATATGCCGGCAGCGCTGCCTGAAGCATTTTGCCGAATAATGTGTGCGTTTACGGTGGTAAAATGGGTTAAGTTGTGGACTGCGAAACGAACAGTACTATTATGAATTTACAAGTTCGAGTCCCGCCCGTATCAAAAATTAAATGTGTGCAAAAATGTTTTTGACCATTGAAAATGGTCAAAAATGATTTACTAAGTTTGTGCAAATGTATGTAACAGGCAGAAGGTACTATTATGAAATTACAAGTTCGAGTCCCACCCGTATCAAAAATTAAATGTGTTACATACATTTGCTATGCCGTTTTCACATGTAGATGTCGCTATTTATACCCGCTACTCATAGAGTAGAAGGGTATTATAACTTTGTTCAAACCGAAAATGTATGTAACAAGCGAGACACCTCCGACCCCATAAAGTATATATATTCTGGCTCAGGATCAACAACCGAGTCGATATAGCCATGTCCGTCTGTCCGTCTGTCTGTCCGTCTGTCTGTCCGTGTGAAAATCTAGATCTCAGCTATTATAAGCGCTAGAACTACAAAATTTGGTGACAGTATGTGTTATTATTGCACGCTGATCAAGTTTATTTTGGATTTTGGCCACGCCCCCTTCCGCCCCTGTAAATCGAAAAAAATTGATTACAAGTGCAATTTTGATGCCATATTGTTTATTTTCAGTTTATATCATAACTATAGCTAGCCTGATGATCCCTGACAATTTGGTAACAACCGAATAATAAACACAGAAGTTATTCAGTTTGGTCATTTTATTTAAAATTTTTTTAATGGCTCACAATGAACTTAGCTAACAAGTGGAGAAGTGACAGTCTCTTAAATCAGCTCTGTGCGATTGTTAGAGCGCAGCTTTTTCTTATATTTTCTTATTTTTATTTTTTATTAAATTATATGTTTATGATTATTATTTATGAATAAATAGCAACAACAACACGCATCATGCATTCAGACTTTGTTTTTGTCGTGCAAGAATTTCGGAATGGTCTCATAATGTAACTTTGGCAAAATGTGCGTAATGGCTGAATGACCGAATGGAGAAGTAGTGGACCTCTTAGGTAATGGATCCAAGGTTCGATTCCGCATGCATACATGTCATGGTGGGGGAGATCGAACTTTTCTAGTTTTTGCAAAAAAAAAGTTTTTGCCTCCCTTTTGAGCTACCTTCATGAAACTTTGTATACATGTTTCTTATTGCTGCCCGCTGTAAATAAGTCGGAACGAGCCGGTACGGACCGATACATCGTATAGATGCCATAGAACCTATCGGTCGTTTTTTTAACAAAACTTATTAAACGTTAGAGTTCTCTAGAACACTTTCCATTTAAGTATATAAAGAGGTATTAAAAGGGCACATATCGTTTTTTACATGCACGTATTCGATTTATAGTCTTCAATAGGTAGAATTATTATTTTTACTGTTTAAGTGATAAATCTTGGATTTTTTGTGGTACCTGAATAAAAGTTATAAGTTTTCAATACTTTTTACTCCTTTTGCCGGCAGCGCTGCTTGCAGCATTGTACCGAATAGTGTGTGCGTGTACGGTGGTGAAATGGGTTAAGTTGTGGACTGCATAACGAACAAAACTATTATGCATTTATGGGCTCGAGTCCCACCCACATCAAAAGTTGCAAAAAATTATTTATTTTATTTTAGATTCTGACTTTGCAAAAATATTGTAAGTCCATGGCCTTTTTACGGTCAAAATATGATTATAGCCGTTCTTTATTGTTCCGCAAATAATTTTGATGTACGAGCAGCTGGGTAGCGGGTATATTACAGTCGAGCACACTCGAATGTAGCTTTCTTACTTGTTTAAGGTAGATCTAATTTAAACAATAGGTGGCGGATGAACTTGTGTAGAGCTTTTTGATGGAATTAATGTGGGATAATTTGTTTCGAAACTGGGCAAATGGTATCTTACTGGCGGGCGCGCTCGACTGTAGCTCTCTTTACTTATTTCATTATCTGATTATTTTATGTGTTTATGGTCCGATTGGATTGTAATTTGGGGAGTAGATTTATATTCCAATTATTGATGTTCATACCAAAGCAGAATCTGTAACATCATTACTTCTCCTGATAATAGAAAATTATCGATTTGCGTGGGCGGTGGGCGTGGCATCAAAAATTGAAAATAAACTCGATCTACCTATATACAAGTATACAGGAACCTTCATGTAAAATATGGTGTCTCTAGCTCTTATAATAGCTGAGATCTAGATTTTTACACGGACAGACCGACGGACAGACGGACATGGCTATATCGACTCGGCTGTTTATCTTGAGCCAGAACATATATACTTTATGAGGTCGGAGGTGTCTACTTTTGCCTGTTACATTCATTTTCGTTTCGAACAATGTTTTAATACCCTTCTACTCTATGAGTAGCGGGTATAATAAAAAAATAACAATCGCACACAGCTGATTTTAGAGACTGTCACTTCTCCACTTGTTAACTAAGTTCATTGTGAGCCATTAAGAAAAGAATAAGCTTAAGCGGCATGAATCGAACCACGGGCCTGTCGGTTCAGGAGTTCATCGCTTTTCCACTAAGCTACTGACGCTGTTTTCCAACAACTGCAACAATTTGCATTGTAAGGCATTCTTATTATTTTCTGCACAAATAAAGAATTTGCGCTGCCGGCAGCGCTGCTTACAGCTATGGAAAACGATAAGCTGAATAACTTCTGGGGTTATTATCCGATTGTTACCAAATTTACAGATATAATCTGACTAGCTATAGTTATCATGTAAACCGAAAATAAACTATATGGCATAAAAATTGCGCTTGTAATCAATGTTTTTTAGATTTACAGGGGAGGAAGGGGACGTGGGCAAAATCCAAAATTCTCTTGATCAGCGTGCAATTATAACACATTTTGTCACCAAATTTGGTAGTTCTACCTCTTATAATAGCTGAGATCTAGATTTTCACACGGACAGACAGACGGACAGACGAACATGGCTATATCGACTCGGCTGTTGATTCTGAGCCACAATATATATACTTTATGGGGTAGGAGGTGTCTCCGCGATTTCAAGAATAACGGGTTAAAGAGAAGCAAAAAACGCATGTACAATATTGCGCCGCGCGCGAAATAAAAAAGCCGAAAAATATCGTCTGACTAGCAGAATACGACGTAATTAAACAGATGCTGAGGAAAGAAAGAATGGAGCATATTGAACTTCTTCATAAATTTATATTTGAAAAAAATGGTGATAGACACAATCGTAATCGGCTGAAACGAAGCATCGTGACGATGACGTCACGACGCGCAGCACTGGCACAAGCAGTGGAAGTACGGAAAACGGAAACATGGATAACTTCTGTGTTTATCGTCCGATTGGATTGTAATTTGCGGAGTAGATTTATATTGCAATTATTTATGTTCATACCAAAGCAAAAGCTGTGACTTCAATACTTCTCCTGATAATCGAAAATGATCGATTTTCGTGGGCGGTGGGCGTGGCATCAAAAATTGAAAATGAACTCGATCTACCTATGGTATACAGGAACCTTCATGTGAAATTTGGTGTCTCTAGCTTTTGTAATAGCTGAGACCTAGACGTTCAAACGGACAGACGGACAGACAGACAGACATGGCTCAATCGACTCAGCTAGGGATCCTGAGTCAGAATATATATATACTTTGTGGGGTCTGCCACGCCTCCTTCTGCCTGTTACATACATTTGCACAAACTTAGTATACCATTTACCAGTGGTATACCATTTTTCAATGGTCAAATGGTATAAAAATTATCATGAAGTAAAATTATTTAATTTTGGTGAGAAAGAGCACACATCTAATAACTGCGCGGATAAACTTAAATGGAAAAATGTTTCAAGTGCAACAATTTCGGGCACATTTCTAAAGAATGTCAAAGTTCAAAAAACAATTCAAACGCTGCAAATATGCGTAAGATAGCTGATGACTCAATGATGTGTAAGACTGTGAAAATTAAAGAAAATACATTTAAAGCGCTGATTGATACGGGAAGTAAACATAATATAATGTCGGTGGAAACCTATAAAAATTAAATGCTAAACTTACCGAAACTAATGTATATCCTATTGGATTCGGAAATAAGAATAACAAAGACAGAGTGAAACCTTTTGGTAAAATTGAACAATCTTTTATAATAAACAACGAAGAATTTATCAGTAATTTACTGGTAGTAAGCACAGAGCTTCTAGACGTTGATTTAATTCTTGGTCAACAGTTTTGCAAACAACCAGAAATCAAAACAAGTAAGAAAGCTACAGTCGAGTGTGCTCGACTGTAATATATCCGCTACCCAGCTGCTCGTACATCATTTATTTGCGGAACAAAAAAAACGGCTGCAATCAAATTTTGACCGTAAAAGGCTATGGACTTATAATATTTATGCAAAGTCAAAATCTAAAATAAAAAAAAAAACATTTTTGCACACATTTAATTTTTGATGCGGGCGGGACTCGAGCCCTTAAATGCATAATAGTACTGTTCGTTATGCAGTCCACAACTTAACCCATTTCAGCACCGTACACGCACACACGATTCGTGCTGCCGGCAGCGCTGCTTACAGCTATGGAAAACGTTAAGCTGAATAACTTCTGTGTTTATTATCCGATTGTTACTAAATTTTCAGAAATCATCTGGCTAGCTATAGTTATTATGTAAACAATATGTGAACAATATGGCATCAAAATTGCGCTTGTAATCAATGTTTTTTCGATTTACAGGGGCGGAAGGGGGCGTGGCCAAAATCCAAAATAAACTTGATCAGCGTGCAATAATAACACATATTGTCACCAAATTTGGTAGTCCTAGCTCTTATAATAGCTGAGATCTAGATTTTCACACGGACAGACAGACGGACAGTCGGACATGGCTATATCGACTCGGCTGTTGATCCTGAGCCAGAATATATACACTTTATGGAATCGCAGTTGTCTCCTTCTGCCTGTTACATACATTTTTGGTTTGAACAAAGTTATAATACCCTTCTACTCTATGAGTACGGGTATAATAACGCGTAATGAAATAACGATTAAAAAGATTAAAGACGAAATTGAAGAAGAAAATTTTCTAATGAAAATAGACACTAGTGAAGAGATTAAACTAAATATCGATGAAAGGGCAAGTCCACAAATAAAAAGTAAAGTCGTTAACCTGATAAACAATTATAAACTGATTCAAACTAAAACAACACAAATTCAAATGCGCATAACATTAAACGAAGACACGCCGATATTTTCACGACCTCATCGATTGCCCTACTCCGAGAGACGCATTGTGGACAACCAGATTGAAGAATGGCTCAGAGACGACATTATTAAGACATCGGAATCAGAATACAACAGCCCAGTTGTATTGGTGCGAAAACGCGATGGATCACCACGACTCTGCATAGATTACAGACGCATCAACAAACTTATTACACGAGACCATTTCCGTTTGCCGCTTATCGAAGATCAGCTGGATCGACTAAAAGACGCTAACATTTTTAGCACAATCGATCTCAAAAACGGATTTTTTCATGTTGACGTAGAAAAGAACAGTCGTAAGTTCACTTCATTTGTAACTCATAATGGTCAGTTTGAGTTTAAGAGAGTTCCGTTTGGTTTATCCAACTTTCCGAGCGTTTTCCAACGACACGTTAATGCAGTATATAGAGATCTGACATGTCAAGGTATTGCTTTACCTTATATTGATGATATCATTATACCAGCGAAGACGAAGCGATTAAAAACCTGGAAATAGTTATTTAAAGATGTGCAGAATATGGTCTGCTGCTAAACATAAAAAAGAGTCATTTCCTAAAGAGTAAAATAGAATTTCTTGGCTATATAATCGAAAACCAAAAAATAAGTCTTTCTAACGAAAAAACGAAAGCTGTTACTAATTTCATTCAACCACGAAATAATAAAGAATTGTTGAGTTTTCTACGACTTGTTGGTTATTTCCGAAGATTTATACCAGGATTTGCAAGTATTGCGAAGCCTCACCGATCTTACAAAGCAAGATGCAAAGTTTCAGATGAATGAAAAAGCAATCAAAAAGTTAAAAGATATTATAACAAAGAAGCTAGTATTAAAGATTTACCACCAACAACACGAGACAGAATTGCATACAGATACAAAAATCACCTGACGATGACCTGATGCACCCTGTATATTATATGAGCAAGAAAACGTCCGAAGCTGATAGGAAGCTGTCTAGTTATTATTTGGAGATTCTTGCAGTTGTAGAAGCACTAAGCAAAATAAAATATGTGCAAAATTAAGATGACGAATTACGATTATGGACATCCTCACAGAGAAGACATCACACAATAGATATTTAATAAAATACGGTATTTTGCACAAAGTGGTCAACGACGACGAACTAATTGTAGTGCCTCTTGGAATTCAAAACGAAATCATAAAGCAAGCGTATGAAAGAGGACAATTATCCGTAAAAAAAAGAGCTGTTAACTAAAGACTTTTATATTCCCAGACTTGACGAAAAAATACAAAAGCATATTAGTCACTGTATACCCTGTATTGTGTCTAATAGGAAACAAAGCAAGAAGGAAGGTCAACTCAATCCAATTCCGAAAAACGAGCAGCCACTTCAGACGTATCATATAGACTTTCTTGGACCTTTGGAATCTACACACAAACAGTATAAGCACATACTTGCCATAATAGATGGAATTACAAAGTTCTGTTGGTTGTATCCTACAAAGACGACGGCAGCGATTGAAGTTACGACGATTCTTAGAACGCAGAGTGTGACCTTTGGGAATCCAACGCTTATAATTTTCGACCAAGGAGCTGCTTTCACATCAGAAGAGTTTATGCAATACTGCGAAGATGAGGGAATCAAACATCACGTAGTCACAACTGGATTACCACGTGCTAACGGACAAGTGGAGAGACTCAATGCGATCATTGTACCTGTTTTAGCTAAACTTCCTATAGACGACCTCTATAAATTGTACAAGTTTGTTGATAAGGTTCAGAAAAATATAAATTCAACATTTTGTCGAAGTACCCAAAAGACGCCGTTTGAACTCCTTATTGGTATCAAGATGCGGACAAAAACTGATGTGGATATATAAAGAATAATACACGACGAGCTGATCCAGATTTTTGACGACAACCGAGAAGAAATCCGACGACAAGCAAAACAGCAAATTAGCAAAATGCAAAATGAAAATAAACATTCCTATAATTTACGACGCAAGACGGCCAACACATACAAGCTAGGAGAGCTAGTTGCCATCAAGCGTACACAACTAGGTGGTGGACTTAAGCTGAAGCCCAAATACCTAGGCCCGTACAAAATCATCAATGTAAAGACGAACAACACTTATGACGTAATTAAAGATGCAACACTTAGCGATAGACCAAAGAAGACGACGACGTGTGCTGAATATATAAAGCCCTGGATGAGCATAAACGAGGCGAATGCAGTTTAGGATGGCCGAGTTGTGGGAATGATCTGGCAACGCCGAGTCAGATGGCCTAAGCAACAGTCGACGGACTGGCAACAATGTAGAAGAGCGGAGAGTTCTCGATGATGACGCAGAGTTAAGTCGTAAAGAGTAAAGACGTGAAAGAGCAAGGCTGAAGCTCAATCAATCAATAAATAACAACGATATCTAAGAATAAAAAGATTAACTACAATTACTTTAAATGACTAATTATAAGAAACATACATTGAAGTATTATAAATAAAACTATTTAATTTAATATTAATAACCATCGTAAGATATTACACTACAACTGGAACTTAACTTAACCCTAGTCCCATATATGTATACTTTGTGGGGTCTGCCACGCCTCCTTTTGCCATACATTTGCACAAAGTCGCATAATTGTTAGGATTTGCACGCCAAGGGCCAAGGTTAAGAGGGTTGATTAGGGCATTAGAATAAGCAATGCTAATGCGCTGAAATCGCACAACTCGGCGCTGCTGTAAGTGAAACTATTTATTGCACTGCGAAGTAAATTGAGATATTACTGTAATTGGCCTTAAAATAGCGTAGAGCATGCTATTCGCAAAACTCTTCAGCTTGCGCAAGTTTATAGATTGGATATAGATGGCTTGATTTCTACGGAAATCTTAAGAATTTCCTTCTTTCTAAAGATTAAAACTCTTGAAAATTTATAAATCTTACCCACCATAAAACAAACTAAAGTTCTTCAGTCAAAGTTTTGATTGCCTTTCACTAGATTTTATTAAAAGTCCTGCAGCGTATTTGTCTTATCACCTGTGGATCGCAATCAACTGACAATTATCAAGCATTTATTTTCGCATCGTGAATGGCGCGCCAGGGGAAGGAGTTGGGGTTAGTTTTTATCGAAACACCCCAAACAATTGCAAATATGCCGCTATCACCCCCCATGATCGCTGAAAGTTTGGTTCCGATCGCATAATAAACATAAAAGTTATTTAACGTTTCCTATAGATTTCCATGCGCCCACTGCAAGCAAGCAAGCAGAGTTTTTTCCAAGCAGTGTTTTTTTCCAACTGCTTGGATTTTTATGCATGTCAGTTATCAATTGGTGTATACCTTAGGTATGTTAGATATGTTGACAGCCAGCGCGTAAGTGCGTTCGCGGTTAAGTTGCGGACTGTGAAAATAATGATTTAATGGAATCGTTGGCTTAAATCCCAAAGCGCCTTACGGAAAATTATGTTTTGTTTGTTTTTTGAAAAACGTGTTTTTAAAATCTGATTTTTACCCTGATTTTCAAAATTTCATGGTCGTATACAGTCAACACTTGATTGTTGCTGTTCTTACTTGTTTTAAAATCCTTTCTAACATCACCTTGTAAAACAAGCGAAATGGCTGTAAAAATAAACCCGCCAAACAGGGAAAAGGGGCAACAGGGAACCAAGAACCACTTCAGTATTGTGCAAGCAAACATCATAAGTATTAAAAAAAAAACATTTGCATACGACGCACCACCAAAATAGGTTGACAAGCTGCTGAGTGAGCTACCCACTTACTACCCGAGCTGTTCCTCTATTTGCTCTTCTATGTCCCCTGTCCCCGTCGAGGGGGTCAATACTGCAGTCCGCGCAGAGGTCACTCGAAAAAAGAGGCCGAAAAAATCGTTGAAATTGGAATAATTCTGCGTAACAACATAATTTGCTTGAATAAATGATTATATTTCTGTCATACTTTCTATATAGACCATCTGGACAGTCCATCTCTCTCCCTCCCATTCGAAAAACTCTTTCGCGCAGGCGCACAACGTGTCATCGTCTAAGCACTTGAGGCTTACGATGTGTGTCCAAAAAGTAATGTGACTTTGTATTATTAAGAAATAATATTTATTTATTTATCGATATTTATGTCCCCTCTAAAGTAATCCCCCACACTTATGCGACGACCATATGGTTAGAACTCCTGATTTACCACGCCATGGTAATCGAAGAAAACAGTGAGCAAATCTTTAACATTTGATCGAACTTGGCGTGTTTTGTTCGGTCTTGACGCACTTGGGCTCTTCCATTGTGACTATCATAAAAACCGAAAATGAACAATATGGCATCAAAATTGCGCCTGAAGGGGGCGTGGCCCAAATCCAAAATAAACTTTATCAGCGTGTAATAAAAACACATTTTTTTTACCAAATTTGGTAGTTCTAGCTCTTATAATAGCTGAGGTCTAGATTTTCACACGGACAGACAGACGGACAGACGGAAAGACGGACATGGCTATTTCGACTCGGCTGTTGATCCTGAGCCAGAATATATATACTTTATGGGGTCGGAGATGTCTCCTTCTACCTGTTACATACATTTTTGGTGTAAACAAAGTTACAATACCCTTCTACTCTATGAGTAGTGGGTATAAAAATTAAAGTAAACGTTCTTAAAAAAGAAAAAGCTTAAGCGGCATGAACTGAGAATCAAACCACGGGCCTGTCGGTTCAGGAGTTCATCGCTTTTCCACTA
The DNA here is from genome assembly GCA_018904095.1 of Zaprionus ghesquierei. Classification (NCBI taxonomy): domain Eukaryota; kingdom Metazoa; phylum Arthropoda; class Insecta; order Diptera; family Drosophilidae; genus Zaprionus; species Zaprionus ghesquierei. The sequence continues at coordinate 521,148 of JAEIGP010000061.1, read as the reverse complement.
AGCTACTGACGCTGATTTCCAACAACTGCAAAAATTTGCATTGTAAGGCATTCTTATTATTTCTTGTACAAATAAAAAAAATTGCGCTGCCGGCAGCGCTGCTTAAAGCCATGGAAAACGTTAAGCTGTATAACTTCTGTGTTTATTATCCGATTGTTAACAAATTTTCAGAGATCATCTGGCTAGCAACAATATGAACAATATGTCATCAAAATTGTGCTTGTAATCAATTTTTTTTCGATTTACAGGGGCGAAAGGGGGCGTGGCCAAAATCCAAAATAAACCTGATCAGCGTGCAATAATATCATATTTTGTCACCAAATTTGGTAGTTGTAGCTCTTATAATAGCTGAGATCTAGGTTTTCACACGGACAGACAGACGGACAAACGAACATGGCTATATCTATTCGGTTGATGATCTTGAGCTAGAATATATATACTTTATGGGGTCGGAGATGTCTCCTTCTGCCTGTTGCATACATTTTCGGTTTGAACAAAGTTATAATACCCCTCTACTCTATGAGTAGCGGATATAATGATAGGTTTTTGATAAACAATGTGGAAGGTTTTCAATTGGCACCTAATCCATTACAAGGTGTCTGAGGTAGTCTAAATATTAAACATTGGATAGGGGCTAAAAAATGAAATTGTATAATTAAGTATCAGAAAATTTATTGGCTGAATCGAAGGAACGCGACAATGACGTCATGACAAACCTTTAATTGAATAACTTTTAAGTTTATAATCCGATTGAGCTTGAAATTTGGAATTTATATGGATATAGTATAAATCTATATGTGTATTAAATCAAAACGTTGAAACTTTCATCACAAAGCTAATTCAAAAATTTATCTAGCAGTTTTTAGAGGCGGTTTGAAATAAACTCCAGGAGCTTGTTATATTTATTTACAAAGTTGGTGTCTCTAGCTTTTATAATAGCTAAGATCTGTGCGCTCACACCGACGCGTGACGAAAGGAAGGACAGACGGACAGACAGACGGACATAGCTCAATCGACTCGGCCAGTGATCCTGAGCAAGAATATACGATACATATATCTTTTGTGTGGTCTGTCACGCCTCTTTCTGCCTGTTATATACATTTGCACAAACTTAGTATCGTATATAATTTTTGACCATTAGCAATGGTCGAATGGTATAATATCAACTAAAAACCCATGCACTAACAATATTGATGCGAAGTCAAAATCTAAAATAAACAAGTAAGACCGGCTACAGTCAAGTGTTGACTGTATGAGATCGTGGAATCAGATTGAAAAAACTGGTAAGGAAAGCTACAGTCGAGCGCGCCCGACCGTAAGATACCATTCGACCAACTTCGTAGTTGCACTAACTAGTACTAATTCGCTCTCACGCATACATACAGACTTACACACAAAGGCTAAAACGATGCGGATTGTAATTTTGGGATTGGGTGCATAGTATCAACATCTTTACGTGTTCTAAAGCATCTAAATCTGCAACCTAAATATTTTCCTTAATATTCGTAAATTATCGATTTGCGTGGCCGGTGGGCGTGGCAGCTCAAATTTGAAATAATCTTTATCTGCGCATGATTTACAGGAAACATCATGCCAAATTTGGTGTCTGTGACTGTAATACCAATGACCATTTTCAATTGTCGAATGGAATAATAATAAACAACACATATAATTTTCAGTTAGACCCCATGCAGTCCACGCAGTTGGAAAAAACACTGCTTGGAAAAAACTCTGCTTGCTTGCTTGCTGTGGGCGCAGTGCAAATCTATATGAAACGTTAAATTACTTTTATGTTCATTAAACGATCGTAACCAAACTTTCAGCGATCGTTTAAGTGGTGATATCTATTATTCACACCAAAACTGAATACTCTAGCTTTATTATTGCGCTTGCTATACGGTTTATCGATTTGCGGGGGCGGAAGTAGGCGTGTCTCAAATTTTAATACAAATCTTACAGCGTATGATTCACATAATTATTGTCACCAGATTTGGTGGCTCTAGCTTTTTTAGTTTCTAAGATATAGGCGTTTAGACGGACAGACAGACAAGCATTAATCGATATGGCTAGTGATCCTGAGCAAAGAATATATTTACTTTATGGGGTCGGAGATGTATCCTTTTGCCTGTTACATACATTTTCGGTTTGAACAAAGTTATAATACCCTTCTACTCTATGAGTAGCGGGTATAAAAACGGAAAAACTTGACTTGAAAAACTAGAATAATTGAAAACGCATCAGAAATTTAGACGACCCACGCGGTGGCGGAAACAAAGTGCCGCAAAACCATGCCGCACGTGTCGTGCTGCAAACTCACCCAACCAGCCAAGTGATGCCTTATTCACTCTGCATATCGATATAGTATTTACCCACATGTCTTGACTGGGAATGCGCTGCTGCTTCCGTTCCAGTTCTTCCACGGGCTGTTGCTCTGCTACTCGTCTGTTTGCTCCTGCCCTCAGGCGCCTGTCCAGGCACAGTTCTTGGGTGTTTCCTTCTGGTTAACTGAACTGTTGTTTTCTTTGTGTACTATTGTTTCAACGAAGGGACAGAGCGAGGGGGGATCTGAAAGTAAAACTACCTACGGCGCGCCAAACGAATTTTATTCCACATCGTTGCTGTTGTGGTTGTTGTTCTCGCTGTTGCAATTAATTTCAAGTTTTATGCGTGTAGGAACTTAGTAGCTTCAGCAAATCTCAGGGGGAACAACAACTAACAATAACAACAACAAGAGGAATTAGCAAAGTCTGCGGATTAAAAATTAAATTGAGTTCATGCCATGGAATACTACACTAATTTTCGGGATCATGTCCGTTTGCAATACTACTTTAAAATTCGCGTGAAATAAATTGAATGGCATAAAAAATTGCATGGTATTTAATCGATGAGGACAGACAGACAGATAGTCGGACAGACGGACATGGCTATATCGACTCGGCTGTTGATCCTGAACCAGAGTATACATACTTTATGGGGTCGGAGGTGTCTCCTTCTGCCTGTTACATACATTTTCGGTTTGAACAAAGTTATAATACCCTTCTACTCTATGAGTAGCGGGTATAATAAAGAAAAAGCTTAAGCGGCATGAACTGGAAATTTAACCACGGGCCTGTCGGTTCAGGAGTTCATCGCTTTTCCACTAAGCTACTGACGCTATTATCCAAAAACTGCAAAAATTAGCATTGTAAGGCATTCTTATTATTTCATGTACAAATAAAAAATTTGCGCTGCCGGCAGCGCTGCTTACAGCTATGGAAAACGCTAAGCTGAATAACTTCTGTTTTTATTATCCGATTGTTACCAAATTTTCAGAAATCATCTGGCTAGCTATAGTTATCATATAACAATTAACAATATGGCATCAAAATTGCGCTTGTAATCAATTTTTTTCGATTTACAGGGGCGGAAGGGGGCGTGGCCAAAATCCAAAATAAACTTGATCAACGTGCAATAATAACACATACTGTCACCAAATTTGGTAGTTCTAGCTCTTATAATAGCTGAGATCTAGATTTTCACACGGTCAGACAGACGGACTGACAGACAGACGGACAGACGGACATGGCTATATCAACTCGGCTGTTGATCCTGAGCCAAATGTATATACTTTATGGGGTCGGAGGTGTCTCCTTCTGCCTGTTACATACATTTTCGGCTTGAACAAAGTTATTATACCCTTCAACATTGAGTGACTTTCTGGTGATCGGTGGTGTTGACCTTTACTCTCAATATTGTTTATTTTTTCCGCCTAATCTTTGCAAATAATTTGCGGTTTTAATTTACTTTGGTGTATTTTAGTTTGTGCTAACCCGGTGCGTATTCATAATACTTCGTGTTACCCCTGGTGCTTTGCAATTTTACTAAATTTAAACAATTATCAACTTGCGCGTCTTTGGCGTCATTTGTTGTTTTTGTTTTGAGTCTACTCTTCCACACTCTCCCGCTCTCACGTTTTTATTTACGCTCTTTGAGTGTGTTGAGTGTTTACTCTTACCGTAGCGTTGCTGTTGTAGTTTTTAGCTTAGCTTACTTACTAATACTCAGTCACTCTCACCTTGTAAAACTCCCTCGAGTTTACTGCGTTTGCATTGTGCGCCTGTTCTTAGCGCTTCTCCCGTTTACTTTGTCTCTGTAACAGTTCTTTGTAGCTTTTTGTTTTTGTTATTTTTATTTTTGAAATTTCTTTCCTACTTTAATATTTTTTTGGTGTTCCCTACGTTTTTTGAGGTACATTCACTTCTATGAAGATGTTGTCGTGCTCGGCTAGAAACTACAAATCCTCTGCTGACTCTAAGTCAGATTTTGTTGATTGGTGGCTCTGCGATAACGTTTTTCACGTTAAGTGCATTGGCCCTACCGGCCGTATAAAAAATGCTATTAATAGCAAAATTGGCCTTAAGTGGTCATGTGAAGGTTGTCGCGCTAGGTGAACTTAACTTAAATTGAACGTTGCTCGTTTGCGGGCTTCGTTTTCTAAGATGCATTCGGAGTTCATTGAACTAGAATTCCAACTGAATAACCTTAATTCTCTAGAGGACCCTCCGCTTGTGTCAGTTCTTCCGTCAACTCCTTTAACTCCGTTATCTCATGCGAACACTCCTCTCGCTGTCTCTCCTATTTTGCCTCAAGCCTCCGCGGTTAGTTTGATTGATCCACCTATTGTGGTCGTCACTTCTCCTACTTCGCCTGTGTCTAGGAGTATAGTAAATAACACTGGTTACAGCTCTTCTGTAGTTATGCCTCCAAACATAACTAAGTCCCTTGTCTCCGTTAAGCCAAAGAAATTTATTTTTGTTTCTCGCTTGGCCCCCGATACTTCAATTGAAGATGTGCAAGCATTCATTCAATCCAAGATCTCAATAACGAACCTTATTGTTGAGAAATTTAAATTTAACTATGCACGAGACATTGCATCGTTCAAAATTAGTATTCCTGCAAACAGCTTTAAAAAATTCTGTAGTGTAAATTTTTGGCCCCCTGATTTAATTGTTAAGGAGTATACTCCTAAACAAAAAGCTCGTCCCTCAATTTCTTTGCCAGTAGTTTCCAGTGTCCCGTCTTCGAATGGAACATCAAAAAACTAAATCCATCTTCTCTTTTTATTGCTTATCAAAATGTTAGAGGACTAAACACTGAACTCTCTAAATTGTTTATTGATTGTGTCTCTTTTAATTACCATATTTTAATATTTACTGAAACTTGGTTGAAACCAGATGTACTTAGTTGCACAATTTTTACAGATAAGTACACTTCCTTCAGATGCGACCGTTTAGGTCGAACTGGTGGAGGCGTGCTTATAGCTGCTAGGTCTGATTTATCTGTTGAACAACTGTTAATTGTTTGCCCAGAATTCATCTGTGTTAAAGTGTCAGTGTGTCAAATTTCATTATACATTACTTGTTCTTATATTCCCCCTTCTTTTGATGTTTCCATCTACCTTGAACATCTTTCCTCTATCCAGTCTGTTGGATCCAAGCTATCTGATAGAGATTTTCTTTTAGTTTTTGGTGATTTTAATTTACCAGATGTTGCATGGACCTTTCAATCAGATTTCTTGGTTCTTATAGGACTTTCTGAACTTTCATTATTTCAAATTAATAATATTCCTAACCTAAATGGTAGAATGCTTGATCTTATCTTTTCATCTGATGTAATGTTGCAAAACACTATTTCTAGCAGTGATCCTTTAGTTTTACCTGATGATCCTTACCATCCTACATTAGATTTGTCATTAAAATTGCCTACTCTTGTGCCAACTGCAAATTCTCTTTCCAAATTAAAATCTCGCTGCTTTCGCAAGACTAATTTCATTAAGCTTAACAATTTGATTTTAAATCATGATTGGTCTACTTTTTGTTTGTGTTCAGATTTGGATATTTGTATCTTATATTTTTATAAATCTATCAATTCATTTTTTGATCAATGTGTTCCCAATGCTTACCCAGTTAAGTGTGATAGGCCACCTTGGTTTTCTCGTGAATTGATGGTTTTAAAAAATTTGAAATCCAGATATTTTAAAAAGTTTAAATCTACTGGAAGTCCTTCTGACTATTCTCGTTATATCGTTGTTAGAGCTAACTTTTTTTTCTCTAAATACACGCTGCTACAATGATTACTTGAATCGTTTGCCCAAGATCCTAAGCAGTTTTATTACTTTGTTAATTTGAAATGTAAAACTAATAAATTCCCATCTAATCTTTTTTTTGAAATTAACAAAGCAGCTAATGATCAGGTTGCTGCCGATTTGTTTGCGGACTTTTTTCAATCTACTTACTCCACTGAAGCCTATACTATGGAATCATACCCGTATTCCTTAAATAATTCTAACTCCTTTTTTTGCCCTTCTATTAACGAAATCTCTTTACTAAGCTATCTTAAATCCTCTAAGCCTGTATTTTCTCCCGGTCCTGATGGTGTTCCAGCATTTATACTTAGATTCTGTGCTGATACCATTTGTAAGCCTATATTTAAGTTGCTTGATTTGGCCGTAGCCACGAGTTACTTTCCGCCTATATGGAAGGATTCCTTCTCTATACCTCTTCACAAATGTGGCTCTAACCAAGATGTGAAGAATTATAGGTGTATCTCTAAATTATCCGCTATTTCTAAAATTTTTGAAAAAATCTTGACTGCACAATTAACACATATGTGTAAGTCCGTTCTTTCCCCTTATCAGCATAGATTTGTCAAATTTAGATCCACAACTACAAATCTTCTTGAGTTTTCCTCAATGATAACCAAAGGATTTCGGAGGAAAATGCAAACTGATGTGGTCTACACTGATTTCAGTAAAGCTTTGACTCCGTTAATCATAACTTACTGCTTCATAAATTAGATCTTATTGGTTTTCCTCAAAAACTTATTTTGTGGATATCTAATTATTAAACTAAGAGGACGCAAAGAGTCCTTTTTAACTCTTGCCAATCTAAGCTTTTATTTGTTACATCTGGGGTTCCTCAGGGTAGTCATCTTGGCCCTCTACTTTTTAACCTTTTTATTAATGACCTACCTTCTGTACTAACACAATCATCTATCCTTATGTACGCTGATGACGTTAAACTTTGTCTGACGTATAATGACAAAACTTTAAACTTTCTTCAAATGGATCTTGACAAGTTTTTTGCCTGGTGTAATCATAACCTGCTACATCTTAATTGTTCTAAATGTAAAGTTATGACATTTTACAGAGGAAACCATCACGTCATGAAACACTCCTTTAATTTAACTCAACTTTTAAGAATATCTGAAGTAAATGATCTAGGTATTCTCTTTGATCAGAAATTGAAATTTGATCGACACGTTACACACTTTGTTAACAAGGCTTTTTGTGTTCTTGGTTTCATTAAAAGATGGGCCAAAGAATTTAATGATCCCTTTACAACCAAGTTAGTTTTTACTTCTCTTGTACGTCCAATTCTTGAATATGGTTCTTGCGTGTGGTCCTCGCAGTACCAAATTTATTAAGACAGAATTGAGTCTGTTCAAAAGCAGTTTCTTATTTTTGCTTTACGTAGTTTCAACCGGGTTCCAGGAGTAGATTTACCACCTTATCATAATCGGCTTCTTTTAATTAGCCTTCCTTCTTTAGCTAACCGTCGTATTATGTTAAGTGTCTTGTTTATCATAAAACTTATAAGATTTAAGGATGATTCCCCTTTCTTACTCAGGCAACTTAACTTTAGTGTTCCTTCTAGAGTTACCCGTAATTTTCAGCCATTGTCATTAGACTTTTGTTCTAGTAATTATAGCTTGCATGACCCTTTCCGTCTTCTCTGTGATCAATATAATAAACTTTTTAGACTTTTCAACTTAGAGTCTTCTCTTTCTAATATAACAAGTAAGAAAGCTACAGTCGAGTGTGCTCGACTGTAATATACCCGCTACCCAGCTGCTCGTACATCATTTATTTGCGGAACAAAAAAACGGCTAAAATCATATTTTGACCGTAAAAGGCTATGGACTTACAATATTTATGCAAAGTCAAAATATAAAATAAAAAAAAAAAACATTTTTGCACTCATTTAATTTTTGATGCGGGCGGGACTCGAACCCGTAAATGCATAATAGTACTGTTCGTTTTGCAGTCCACAACTTAATCCATTTCACCACCGTACACGCAAACACGATTCGGCACAATTCTGCAAGCAGCGCTGCCGGCAGCGCTGCTTACAGTTACGGAAAATGTAAGCTGAATAACTTTTGTGTTTATTATCCGATTGTTACCAATTTTCAGAGATCATCTGGTTAGCTATAGTTATCACGTAATCCGAAAATTAACAATATGGCATCAAAATTGCGCTGGTAATTAATTTTTTTCGATTTACAGGGGCGGAAGGGAGCGTGGCTGAAACCCAAAATAAACTTGATCTGCGTGCAATAATTACACATACTGTCACCAAATTTGGTAGTTCTAGCTTTTATAATAGCTGAGATCTACATTTTCACACAGACAGACAGACGGACAGACGGACATGGCTATATCGACTCGGCTGTTGATCCTGAGCCAGAATATATATACTTTATGGGGTCGGAGGTGTCTCCTTCTGCCTGTTACATACATTTTCGGTTTGAACAAAGTTATAATACCCTTCTACTCTATGAGAAGCGTGTACAAAAACATTTTTGCACACATTTAATTTTTGATGCGGGCGGGACTCGAACCCGTAAATGCATAATAGTACTGTTCGTTTTGCAGTCAATAACTTAACCCATTTCACCACCGTACACGCACACACGATTCGGCACAATGCTGCAAGCAGCGCTGCCGGCGGAAAACGGAAAACGTTAAGCTGAATAACTTTTGTGTTTATTATCCGATTGTTACCAATTTTCAGAGATCATCTGGTTAGCTATAGTTATCATGTAATCCGAAAATGAACAATATGGCATCAAAATTGCGCTTGTAATTAATTTTCTTCGATTTAGTTCTAGCTCTTATAATAGCTGAGATCTAGATTTTCACACGGAGAGACAGACGGACAGACAGACAGACGGACAGACGGACATGGCTATATCGACTCGGCTGTTGATCCTGAGCCAGAATATATATACTTTATGGGGTCGGAGGTGTCTCCTTCTGCCTGTTACATACATTTTCGGTTTGAACAAAGTTATAATACCCTTCTGCTCTATGAGTAGCGGGTATAAAAAAGAAAAAGCTTAAGCGGCATGAACTAGGAATCGAACAACGGGCCTGTCGGTTCAGGAGTTCATCGCTTTTCCACTAAGCTACTGACGCTGTTACCCAACAACTGCAAAAATTTGCATTGTAAGGCATTCTTATTAATTCCTGTACAAATAAAGAATTTGCGCTTCTACTCTATGAGTAGCGGGTATAAAAATATAAGAAAAAGCTGCGATCTAGCAATCGCACACAGCTGATTTAAGAGACTGTCACTTCTCCACTTGTCTACTAAGTTCATTGTGAGCCATTAAAAAAGTTTTAAATAAAATATACGACAACCAATTAATGCATATTCAAAATTTAAAGTAAAAGTTCTTAAAAAAAAACAAGTAAGAAAGCTACAGTCGAGTGTGCTCGACTGTAATATACCCGCTACCCAGCTGCTCGTACATCATTTATTTGCGGAACAAAAAAACGGCTAAAATCATATTTTGACCGTAAAAGGCAATGGACTTACAAAATTTATGCAAAGTCAAAATCCAAAATAAAAAAGAACATTTTTGCACACATTTAATTTTTGATGCGGGCGGGACGCGAACCCGTAAATGCATAATAGAACTGTTCGTTTTGCAGTCCACAACTTAACCCATTTCCCCACCTTACACGCACACACGATTCGGCACAATGCTGCAAGCAGCGCTGCCGGCAGCACTGCTTACAGCTATGGAAAACGTTAAGCTGAATAACTTCTGTGCTTATTATCCGATTGATACCAAATTTTCAGAGATCATTTGGCTAGCTATAGCTATCAAGTAAACCGAAAATGAACAATATGACATCAAAATTCCGCTTGTAATCAATGTTTTTTCGATTTACGGGGGCGGAAGGGGGCGTGGCCAAAATCCAAAAATAACTTGATCAGCGTGCAAAATAACACATTTTGTCACCAAATGTGGTGGTTCTAGCTCTTATTATAGCTGAGGTCTAGATTTTCACACGGACAGACAGACGGACAGACAGACAGACGGACAGACAGACAGACGGACAGCCGGACAGACGGTCATGGCTATATCGACTCGGCTGTTGATCCTGAGCCAGAATATATATACTTTATGGGGTCGGAGGTGTCTCCTTCTGCCTGTTACATACATTTTCGGTTTGAACAAAGTTATAATACCCTTCTACTCTATAAGTAGCGGGTATAAACAATATAAGAAAAAGCTTCGCTCTAACAATCGCGCACAGCTGGTTTAAGAGACTGTCACTTCTCCACTTGTTAACTAAGTTCATTGTGAGCCATTAAAAAATTTTTTTAATAAAATGCACGACCACCAATTAATGCATATTCAACAAGTAAGAAAGCTACATTCGAGAATGCTAGACTGTAATATACCCGCTACCCAGCTGCTCGTACATCAAAATTATTTGCGGAACAATAAAGAACGGCTACAATCATATTTTAACCGTAAAAGGCCATGGACTTTCAATATTTATGCAAAGTCAAAATCTAAAATAAAAAAAAAAATTTTTGCACACATTTAATTTTTGATGCGGCCCTGACTCGAACCCGTAAATGCATAATAGTTCTGTTCGTTTTGCAGTCCACAACTTAACCCATTTCACCACCGTACACGCACACACTATTCGGCACAATGCTGCAAGCAGCGCTGCTGGCAAAAGGAGTAAAAAAGTATTGAAAACGTATAACTTTTATTCAGGTACCAAAAAAGTCCAAGATTTATCACTTAAACTGTAAAAATAATAATTCTACATGTTGAGGACTATAAATCGAAAACGTCCATGTAAAAAACGATATGTGCCCTTTTAATACCTCTTTGTATACTTGAATGGAAAGTGTTCTAGAGCACTCTAACTTTTAATAAGTTTTGTTAAAAAAACGACCGATAGGTTCTATGGCATCTAAACGATGTATCGGTCCGTACCGGCTTGTTCCGACTTATTTACAGCGGGCAGCAATAAGAAACATGTATACAATGTTTCATGAAGGTAGCTCAAAGAGGGGGGCAAAAACTTTATTTTTTGAAAATAAGGAAAGTTCGATCTCCCCCCACTATGACACGCATGCATGCGGAATCCAACCTTGGACCCATTACCTAAGGGGTCCACCACTTCTCCATTCGGCCATTAAGCCATTACGCAAACTTTTGCATGATACGTGTTGTTGTTGCTATTTTTTCTCATAACTTAATCATACAATTAAATAAAAAATAACAAGTAAGAAAGCTACATTCGAGAGTGCTCGACTGTAATATACCCGCTACCAAATTATTTGCGGAACTATAAAGAACGGCTACAATCATATTTTTTACCGTAAAATTCAATGGACTTACAATATTAATGCAAAGTTAAAATCTAAAATAAAACAAGTAAAGAATGCTACAGTCGAGCGCGCAGAGTTTTTTGATGGAATTAAATGTGTGATAATTTCTTTTAAAACTGGGCGAATGGTATCTTACTGTCGGGCGCGACAGAAGGAGACATCTCCGACCTCAAAAAGTATATTTTTTCTGGCTCAGGATCAACAGCCGAGTCGACATAGCCATTTCCGTCTGTCTGTCGGTGTAAAAATCTAGATCTAGCTATATTATAAGAGCTACAACTACCATTTTTATTATTATTTTATTGTTGCATGCTGATCAAGTTTATTTCTGATTTTGGCCACGCCCACTTTCGGGCCCGTAAGTCGAAAAAAATTGGTTACAAGCGCAGTTTTGATTCAACATTGTTCATTTGCGGTTTATATTATAACTATAGCTAGCCAGATGTTCTCTAAAATTTAGTAACAATCGAATAATAAACACAGAAGTTATTCAGCTTAACGTTTCCATAGCTGTAAGCAGCGCTGCCGGCAGCTGTAAGTCCACGGCCTTTTATTGTCAAAATATGATTGTAGCCGTTTTTTATTGTTCCGCAAATAATTTTGATGTACGAGCAGCTGGGTAGCGGGTATATTACAGTTGAGCATTCTCGAATGTAGCTTTCTTACTTGTTTTTGACTATTTATGATGTTTGGTTGCACAATACTGAAGTGTTTCTTTGTTGTGCCGTGTTGACCGGATTTATTTTCAGCAATTTCGCTTGTTTTACAAGGTGATGTTAGAAAGGATTTTAAAACAAGTAATAACAGCAACAGTCAAGTGTTGACTGTATAAACTATGAATTTTTGATAATCAGGGTAAAAATCAGATTGAGAAAACTGTTATTGGTAAACGCGTTTTTCAAAGAAAAAAAACATGATTTTCAGTAGGATTTTTAATAAAATCTAGTGAAAGGCAATCAAAACTTTGACTGAAGAACTTTAGTTTGTTTTATGGTGGGTAAGATTTATAAATTTTCAAGAGTTTTAATCTTTAGAAAGAAGGAAATTCTTAAGATTTCCGTAGAAATCAATCCATCTATATCCAATCTATAAACTTGCGCAAGCTGAAGAGTTTTGCGAATAGCATGCACTACGCTCTTTTAATGCCAATTACAGTAATATCTCAATTTACTTCGCTGTGCAGTAAATAGTTCCACTTACAGCAGCGCCGAGTTGTGCGATTTCAGCGCATTAGCATTGCTTATTCTAATCCCACCCCTCAACCCTCTCAACCTTGGCCTTGGCGTCCAAATCCTAACAAATGTATGGCAAAAGGAGGCGTGGCATACCCCACAAAGTATATATATTCTGACTCAGGATCACTAGCCGAATCAACAGAGCCGTGTCCGTCTGTCTGTCCGTTTGAATGTGGATCACAGCTATTACAAAAGCTAGAGACTCCAAAACATAAAGGTTCATGAATACCATAGGTAGATGGAGTTTATTATACCCGCTACTCATAGAGTAGAAGGGTATTATAACTTTGTTCAAACCGAAAATGTATGTAACAGGCAGAAGGAGACACCTCCGACCCCATAAAGTATATATATTCTGGCTCAGGATCAACAGCCGAGTCGATATAGCCATGTCCGTCTGTCCGTCTGTCTGTCTGTCCGTATGAAAATCTAGATCTCAGCTATTATAAGAGATAGAACTACCAAATTTGGTGACAGTATGTGTTATTATTGCACTCTGATCAAGTTTATTTTGGATTGATTACAAGCGCAGTTTTGATGCCATATTGTTCATTTTCGGTTTATATGATAGCTATAGCAAGCCAAATGATCTCTGAAAATTTGGTAACAACTGGTTAGAAAAATCACTACTGCTTGCTTGCAGTGGGCGCAGTGCAAATCTATATGAAACGTTGAATAACTTTTATGTTCATTATCCGATCGGAACCAATTTTAAGCGATCGTTTGGGTGGTAATAGTTATCGTACATACCAAAACTAAATACTCTAGCTTTATTATTGCGTTATTCGGATTATCGATTTTCGGGGGCGGAAAAATTTTAATAAAAATTTTACAGCGTATGACCCACATGAGTGTTGTTATTAAATTTTGGTGGCTCTAGCTTTTTAATACCATTTGTCCATTGAAAATGGTCAAAAACAAACTAAGTTTGAGCAAATGTATGTAACAGGCAGCAAAATGCGTGGCAGACACCACAAAGATAATATATTCTGACTCAGGAGATCACCTGGCTAGCTATAGTTATCATGTAAACCGAAAATGAAGAATATGGCATCAAAATTGCACTTGTTATCAATGTTTTTTCGATTTGCGGGGGCGGAAGGGGGCGTGGCCAAAATCCAAAATAAACTTGATCAGCGTGCAATAATAACACATATTGTCACAAAATTTGGTTGTCCTAGCTCTTATAATAGTTGAGATCTAGATTTTCACACGGACAGACAGACGGACAGACGGAGAGACGGACATGGCTATATCGACTCGGCTGTTGATCCTGAGCCAGAATATATATTCTTTATGGGGTCGGAGGTGTCTCCTTGTGCCTGTTACATACATTTTCGGTTTGAACAAAGTTATAATACCCTTCTACTCTATGAGTAGCGGGTATAAAAAGTTTCATGAAGGTAGCTCCAAAAGGGAGGCAAAAACTTTTCTTTGCAAAAAATAAGAAAAGTTCGATCTCCCCCATGACAAACATGCATGCGGAATCGAACCTTGGACCCATTACCGAAGAGGTCCACCACTTCTCCATTCGGTCATTAAGCCATTACGCAAATTTTGCCAAAGTTACATTATGAGACCATTCGGAAATTCATGCATGACAAAAACAAAGTCTGAATGCATGATGCGTGTTGTTGTTGCTATTTATTCTCATAACTTAAACATACAATTAAATAAAAAAGAAAAATGAACAAGTAAGAAAGCTACATTCAAGAGTGCTCGACTGTAATATACCCGCTACCCAGCTTCTCGTACATCCAAATTATTTGCGGAACTATAAAGAACGGCTACAATCATATTTTTTACCGTAAAAGGCAATGGACTTACAATATTAATGCAAAGTTAAAATCTAAAATAAAACAAGTAAAGAATGCTACAGTCGAGCGCGCAGAGTTTTTTGATGGAATTAAATGTGTGATAATTTCTTTTAAAACTGGGCGAATGGTATCTTACTGTCGGGCGCGACAGAAGGAGACATCTCCGACCTCAAGAAGTATATTTTTTCTGGCTCAGGATCAACAGCCGAGTCGACATAGCCATTTCCGTCTGTCTGTCGGTGTAAAAATCTAGATCTAGCTATATTATAAGAGCTACAACTACCATTTTTATTATTATTTTATTGTTGCATGCTGATCAAGTTTATTTCTGATTTTGGCCACGCCCACTTTCGCCCCCGTAAGTCGAAAAAAATTGGTTACAAGCGCAGTTTTGATTCAACATTGTTCATTTGCGGTTTATATTATAACTATAGCTAGCCAGATGTTCTCTAAAATTTAGTAACAATCGAAACACAGAAGTTATTCAGCTTAACGTTTCCATAGCTGTAAGCAGCGCTGCCGGCAGCTGTAAGTCCACGGCCTTTTATTGTCAAAATATGATTGTAGCCATTTTTTATTGTTCCGCAAATAATTTTGATGTACGAGCAGCTGGGTAGCGGGTATATTACAGTTGAGCATTCTCGAATGTAGCTTTCTTACTTGTTTTTGACTATTTATGATGTTTGGTTGCACAATACTGAAGTGTTTATTTGTTGTGCCGTGTTGACCGGATTTATTTTCAGCCATTTCGCTTGTTTTACAAGGTGATGTTAGAAAGGATTTTAAAACAAGTAATAACAGCAACAGTCAAGTGTTGACTGTATATACTATGAATTTTTGATAATCAGGGTAAAAATCAGATTGAGAAAACTGTTATTGGTAAACGCGTTTTTCAAAGAAAAAAAACATGATTTTCAGTAGGATTTTTAATAAAATCTAGTGAAAGGCAATCAAAACTTTGACTGAAGAACTTTAGTTTGTTTTATGGTGGGTAAGATTTATAAATTTTCAAGAGTTTTAATCTTTAGAAAGAAGGAAATTCTTAAGATTTCCGTAGAAATCAATCCATCTATATCCAATCTATAAACTTGCGCAAACTGAAGAGTTTTGCGAATAGAATGCACTACGCTCTTTTAATGCCAATTACAGTAATATCTCAATTTACTTCGCTGTGCAGTAAATAGTTCCACTTACAGCAGCGCCGAGTTGTGCGATTTCAGCGCATTAGCATTGCTTATTCTAATCCCACCCCTCAACCCTCTCAACCTTGGCCTTGGCGTCCAAATCCTAACAAATGTATGGCAAAAGGAGGCGTGGCATACCCCACAAAGTGTATATATTCTGACTCAGGATCACTAGCCGAATCAACAGAGCCGTGTCCGTCTGTCTGTCCGTTTGAATGTGGATCACAGCTATTACAAAAGCTAGAGACTCCAAAACATAAAGGTTCATGAATACCATAGGTAGATGGAGTTTATTATACCCGCTACTCATAGAGTAGAAGGGTATTATAACTTTGTTCAAACCGAAAATGTATGTAACAGGCAGAAGGAGACACCTCCGACCCCATAAAGTATATATATTCTGGCTCAGGATCAACAGCCGAGTCGATATAGCCATGTCCGTCTGTCCGTCTGTCTGTCTGTCCGTATGAAAATCTAGATCTCAGCTATTATAAGAGATAGAACTACCAAATTTGGTGACAGTATGTGTTATTATTGCACTCTGATCAAGTTTATTTTGGATTTTGGCCACGCCCCCTTCCGCCCCTGTAAATCGAAAAAAATTGATTACAAGCGCAGTTTTGATGCCATATTGTTCATTTTCGGTTTATATGATAGCTATAGCACGCCAGATGATCTCTGAAAATTTGGTAACAACTGCTTAGAAAAATCACTACTGCTTGCTTGCAGTGGGCGCAGTGCAAATCTATATGAAACGTTGAATAACTTTTATGTTCATTATCCGATCGGAACCAATTTTAAGCGATCGTTTGGGTGGTAATAGTTATCGTACATACCAAAACTGAATACTCTAGCTTTATTATTGCGTTATTCGGATTATCGATTTTCGGGGGCGGAAAAATTTTAATAAAAATTTTACAGCGTATGACCCACATGAGTGTTGTTACCAAATTTTGGTGGCTCTAGCTTTTTAATACCATTTGTCCATTGAAAATGGTCAAAAACAAACGAAGTTTGTGCAAATGTATGTAACAGGCAGCAAAATGCGTGGCAGACACCACAAAGATAATATATTCTGACTCAGGATCACTAGCTGAGTCGATTGAGCCATGTCCGTCTGTCTGTCCGTTTGATATTCAAGATCTCAGCTTTCACAAAAGCTGGAGACACCATATTTCAAACGAAGGTTCCTGTATACCATAGGTAGAACGAGTTTATTTTCAGTTTTTAATGCCACGCACACCGCCCACGCAAATCGATAATTTTCGATTATCAGGGTGAGTATTGAAGTTACAGCTTTCTGCTTTGGTATGAACATAAATAATTGCAATAAAATAATAATAGCTTAACGCTATCCATGGCTGAAAGCAGCGATGCCGGCAGCGCTGCCTGAAGCATTTTGCCGAATAATGTGTGCGTTTACTGTGGTAAAATGGGTTAAGTTGTGGACTGCAAAACGAACAGTACTATTATGAATTTACAAGTTCGAGTCCCGCCCGTATCAAAAATTAAATGTGTGCAAAAATGTTTTTGACCATTGAAAATGGTCAAAAATGGTTTACTAAGTTTGTGCAAATGTATGTAACAGGCAGAAGGTACTATTATGAAATTACAAGTTCGAGTCCCACCCGTATCAAAAATTAAATGTGTTACATACATTTGCTATGCCGTTTTCACATGTAGATGTCGCTATTTATACCCGCTACTCATAGAGTAGAAGGGTATTATAACTTTGTTCAAACCGAAAATGTATGTAACAGGCAGAAGGAGACACCTCCGACCCCATAAAGTATATATATTCTGGCTCAGGATCAACAACCGAGTCGATATAGCCATGTCCGTCTGTCCGTCTGTCTGTCTGTCCGTCTGTCCGTCTGTCTGTCCGTGTGAAAATCTAGATCTCGGCTATTATAAGAGCTAGAACTACCAAATTTGGTGACAGTATGTGTTATTATTGCACGCTGATCAAGTTTATTTTGGATTTTGGCCACGCCGCCTTCCGCCCCTGTAAATCGAAAAAAATTGATTACAAGTGCAATTTTGATGCCATATTGTTTATTTTCAGTTTATATGATAACTATAGCTCATAATGTAACTTTTCAAGTCTCATAATCTAACTTTGGCAAAATGTGCGTAATGGCTGAATGACCGAATGGAGAAGTAGTGGACCTCTTAGGTAATGGATCCAAGGTTCGATTCCGCATGCATACATGTCATGGTGGGGGAGATCGAACTTTTCTAGTTTTTTGCAAAAAAAAGTTTTTGCCTCCCTTTTTGAGCTACCTTCATGAAACTTTGTATACATATTTCTTATTGCTGCCCGCTGTAAATAAGTCGGAACGAGCCGGTACGGACCGATACATCGTATAGATGCCATAGAACCTATCGGTCGTTTTTTTAACAAAACTTATTAAAAGTTAGAGTTCTCTAGAACACTTTCCATTCAAGTATATAAAGAGGTATTAAAAGGGGACATATCGTTTATTACATGCACGTATTCGATTTATAGTCTTCAACAGGTAGAATTATTATTTTTACTGTTTAAGTGATAAATCTTGGATTTTTGTGGTACCTGAATAAAAGTTATACGTTTTCAATACTTTTTACTCCTTTTGGCGGCACTTTGCAAAAATATTGTAAGTCCATGGCCTTTTACGGTCAAAATATGATTGTAGCCGTTCTTTATTGTTCCGCAAATAATTTTGATGTACGAGCAGCTGGGTAGCGGGTATATTACAGTCGAGCACACTCGAATGTAGCTTTCTTACTTGTTTAAGATAGATCTAATTTAAACAATAGGTGGCGGATGAACTTGTGTAGAGTTTTTTGATGGAATTAATGTGGGATAATTTGTTTCGAAACTGGGCAAATGGTATCTTACTGGCGGGCGCGCTCGACTGTAGCTCTCTTTACTTATTTTATTATCTGATTGTTTTATGTGTTTATGGTCCGATTGGATTGTAATTTGGGGAGTAGATTTATATTGCAATTATTTATGTTCATACCAAAGCAGATTCTGTAACATCATTACTTCTCCTGATAATAGAACATTATCGATTTGCGTGGGCGGTGGGCGTGGCATCAAAAATTGAAAATAAACTCGATCTACCTATATACAGGTATACAGGAACCTTCATGTAAAATATGGTGTCTCTAGCTCTTATAATAGCTGAGATCTAGATTTTTACACGGACAGACCGGCGGACAGACGGACATGGCTATATCGACTCGGCTGTTTATCTTGAGCCAGAACATATATACTTTATGAGGTCGGAGGTGTCTCCTTTTGCCTGTTACATACATTTTCGTTTTGAACAAAGTTTTAATACCCTTCTACTCTATGAGTAGCGGGTATAATAAAAAAATAACAATCGCACACAGCTTATTTTAGAGACTGTCACTTCTCCACTTGTTAACTAAGTTCATTGTGAGCCATTAAGAAAAGAATACCCTTAAGCGGCATGAATCGAACCACGGGCCTGTCGGTTCAGGAGTTCATCGCTTTTCCACTAAGCTACTGACGCTGTTTTCCAACAACTGCAAAAATTTGCATTGTAAGGCATTCTTATTATTTTCTGCACAAATAAAGAATTTGCGCTGCCGGCAGCGCTGCTTACAGCTATGGAAAACGATAAGCTGAATAACTTCTGGGGTTATTATCCGATTGTTACCAAATTTACAGATATCATCTGACTAGCTATAGTTATCATGTAAACCGAAAATGAACTATATGCCATAAAAATTGCGCTTGTAATCAATGTTTTTTAGATTTACAGGGGAGGAAGGGGACGTGGGCAAAATCCAAAATTCTCTTGATCAGCGTACAATAGTAACACATTTTGTCACCAAATTTGGTAGTTCTACCTCTTATAATAGCTGAGATCTAGATTTTCACACGGACAGACAGACGGAAAGACGAACATGGCTATATCGACTCGGCTGTTGATTCTGAGCCACAATATATATACTTTATGGGGTAGGAGGTGTCTCCTTCTGCCTGTTACATACATTTTCGATTTGAGCAAAGTTATAATACCCTCCTACTCTATGAGTAGCGGGTATAACAATAATTCTAAATCGGTGTAGTAAAAATATAAACTGTATAACAAGCGTCAATTTAAATAATAATTTAATCATATTGCGTTTGCAGCGATTTCAAGAATAACGGGTTAAAGAGAAGCAAAAAACGCATGTACAATATTGCGCCGCGCGCGAAATAAAAAAGCCGAAAAATATCGTCTGACTAGCAGAATACGACGTAATTAAACAGATGCTGAGGAAAGAAAGAATGGAGCATATTGAACTTCTTCATAAATTTATATTTGAAAAAAATGGTGATAGACACAATCGTAATCGGTTACGCGAGTTTGAAGGATTCGAATATGACAAAATAAATGAAAAATTTATTAAAAGAATTGATTACATAAACAATAATTTAACAGAAGCAGACCTGGTGTTAATATGTCATTTATTAAACATTCCGCATAATAAAAGTAACGTGGTCTTGCATATTTTTTGCAATTTGAAAAAAGAAAATTTGCTGAGGGATGCTAATTTAAATTCTAACGACAATGAAGATGTAAACGGAGACGATCAAAGCGAAAACTTTGAGCACGCGCAAAGTTTGGTAAGCTGTGATAATCAATGCGAAATGGCAAAATTGGAACAAGCGAATGCCAAAAACAATGGAGAACGAGTGAACTCTACAGTGATGTCACAAAATAGTGATGCCTGTATACAAAATAGTTTAGCGACTCCGAGGTTCGCTTTAAACTTTCGCGACATTGAGGACTCGATTCGTAAATTCGGTGGTGATGATACACTTTCGACTGAGGTGTGGTTACAAGACTTTGAAGATACTGCACAAGTTATGCAATGGAATGATTTACAAAAATATATTTTTGCCAATCGTTCGTTGAAAGGATTTGCACGAATGTTTGTAGCTAGTGATTGCGGTATTTCAGCTGGCATAATTTAAGAAAAGCCTTGTTAAACGAATTTAAAACAACAATCAGTGCTCAATTACATAAACAAATGAGTGATCGTAAAATAAAGAAAGGTGAAAGTTTACAAGAATATTTTTTGATAATGAAAGAACTATCATCTCGCGGTGATATTGACAATAATTTATTCATGGAATACATGATTGATGGCATAAACGATTTAAGTGTAAACAAATCAATTTTGTATGATGCAAATCATTTAAATGAATTTAAACAAAAACTCAAGTGCTACGAAACATTACCTAAAAAATATCAGTTTAACCGCCGTTACGATAAAAATAAAATTGACAATGAAAAAGAAAATACAATAAATAACAAGTAATGAAACCTACAGTCGAGCGCGCCCGACAGTAAGACATACACTGCACAAGTTTATCCGCCACCTATTGTTTAAATTCGATTTTTTTTTGAATAGCGCCATCTACTTGTGAAAACTGCTTAGCTTTACACACACATTACGGCTGAAACGAAGCATCGTGACGATGACGTCACGACGCGCAGCACTGGCACAAGCAGTGGAAGTACGGAAAACGGAAACATGGATAACTTCTGTGTTTATCGTCCGATTGGATTGTAATTTGCGGAGTAGATTTATATTGCAATTATTTATGTTCATACCAAAGCAAAAGCTGTGACTTCAATACTTCTCCTGATAATCGAAAATGATCGATTTTCGTGGGCGGTGGGCGTGGCATCAAAAATTGAAAATGAACTCGATCTACCTATGGTATACAGGAACCTTCATGTGAAATTTGATGTCTCTAGCTTTTGTAATAGCTGAGACCTAGACGTTCAAACGGACAGACGGACAGACAGACAGACATGGCTCAATCGACTCAGCTAGGGATCCTGAGTCAGAATATATATACTTTGTGGGGTCTGCCACGCCTCCTTCTGCCTGTTACAAACATTTGCACAAACTTAGTATACCATTTACCAGTGGTATACCATTTTTCAATGGTCAAATGGTATAAAAATTATCATGAAGTAAAATGATTTAATTGTGGTGAGAAAGAGCACACATCTAATCACTGCGCGGATAAACTTAAATGGAAATATGTTTCAAGTGAAACAATTTCGGGCACATTTCTAAAGAATGTCAAAGTTCAAAAAACAATTCAAACGCTGCAAATATGCGTAAGATAGCTGATGACTCAATGATGTGTAAGACTGTGAAAATTAAAGAAAATACATTTAAAGCGCTGATTGATACGGGAAGTAAACATAATATAATGTCGGTGGAAACCTATAAAAATTAAATGCTAAACTTACCGAAACTAATGTATATCCTATTGGATTCGGAAATAAGAATAACAAAGACAGAGTGAAACCTTTTGGTAAAATTGAACAATCTTTTATAATAAACAACGAAGAATTTATCAGTAATCTATTGGTAATAAGCACAGAGCTTCTAGACGTTGATTTAATTCTTGGTGAACAGTTTTGCAAACATCCAGAAACCAAAACAAGTATGAAAGCTACAGTCGAGTATGCTCGACTGTAATATATCCGCTACCCAGCTGCTCGTACATCATTTATTTGCGGAACAAAAAAATGGCTACAATCATATTTTGACCGTAAAAGGCTATGGACTTATAATATTTATGCGAAGTCAAAATCCAAAATAAAAAAAAAAACATTTTTGCACACATTTAATTTTTGATGCGGGCGGGACTCGAGCCCGTAAATGCATAATAGTACTGTTCGTTATGCAGTCCACAACATAACCCATTTCTGCACCGTACACGCACACACGATTCGTGCTGCCGGCAGCGCTGCTTACAGCTATGGAAAACGTTAAGCTGAATAACTTTTGTGTTTATTATCCGATTGTTACCAAATTTTCAGAAATCATCTGGCTAGCTATAGTTATCATGTAAACAATATGTGAACAATATGGCATCAAAATTGCGCTTGTAATCAATGTTTTTTCGATTTACAGGGGCGGAAGGGGGCGTGGCCAAAATCCAAAATAAACTTGATCAGCGTGCAATAATAACACATATTGTCACCAAATTTGGTAGTCCTAGCTCTTATAATAGCTGAGATCTAGATTTTCACACGGACAGACAGACGGACAGTCGGACATGGCTATATCGACTCGGCTGTTGATCCTGAGCCAGAATATATACACTTTATGGGATCGGAGTTGTCTCCTTCTGCCTGTTACATACATTTTTGGTTTGAACAAAGTTATAATACCCTTCTACTCTATGAGTACGGGTATAATAACGCGTAATGAAATAACGATTAAAAAGATTAAAGACGAAATTGAAGAAGAAAATTTTCTAATGAAAATAGACACTAGTGAAGAGATTGAACTAAATATCGATGAAAGGGCAAGTCCACAAATAAAAAGTAAAGTCGTTAACCTGATAAACAATTATAAACTGATTCAAACTAAAACAACACAAATTCAAATGCGCATAACATTAAACGAAGACACGCCGATATTTTCACGACCTCATCGATTGCCCTACTCCGAGAGACGCATTGTGGACAACCAGATTGAAGAATGGCTCAGAGACGACATTATTAAGACATCGGAATCAGAATACAACAGCCCAGTTGTATTGGTGCGAAACGGATTTTTTCATGTTGACGTAGAAAAGAACAGTCGTAAGTTCACTTCATTTGTAACTCATAATGGTCAGTTTGAGTTTAAGAGAGTTCCGTTTGGTTTATCCAACTTTCCGAGCGTTTTCCAACGACACGTTAATGCAGTATTTAGAGATCTGACATGTCAAGGTATTGCTTTACCTTATATTGATGATATCATTATACCAGCGAAGACGAAGCGATTAAAAACCTGGAAATAGTTATTTAAAGATGTGCAGAATATGGTCTGCTGCTAAACATAAAAAAGAGTCATTTCCTAAAAGAGTAAAATAGAATTTCTTGGCTATATAATCGAAAACCAAAAAATAAGTCTTTCTAACGAAAAAACGAAAGCTGTTACTAATTTCATTCAACCACGAAATAATAAAGAATTGTTGAGTTTTCTACGACTTGTTGGTTATTTCCGAAGATTTATACCAGGATTTGCAAGTATTGCGAAGCCTCACCGATCTTACAAAGCAAGATGCAAAGTTTCAGATGAATGAAAAAGCAATCAAAAAGTTAAAAGATATTATAACAAAGAAGCTAGTATTAAAGATTTACCACCAACAACACGAGACAGAATTGCATACAGATACAAAAATCACCTGACGATGACCTGATGCACCCTGTATATTATATGAGCAAGAAAACGTCCGAAGCTGATAGGAAGCTGTCTAGTTATTATTTGGAGATTCTTGCAGTTGTAGAAGCACTAAGCAAAATAAAATATGTGCAAAATCAAGATGACGAATTACGATTATGGACATCCTCACAGAGAAGACATCACACAACAGATATTTAATAAAATACGGTATTTTGCACAAAGTGGTCAACGACAACGAACTAATTGTAGTGCCTCTTGGAATTCAAAACGAAATCATAAAGCAAGCGTATGAAAGAGGACAATTATCCGTAAAAAAAAGAGCTGTTAACTAAAGACTTTTATATTCCCAGACTTGACGAAAAAATACAAAAGCATATTAGTCACTGTATACCCTGTATTGTGTCTAATAGGAAACAAAGCAAGAAGGAAGGTCAACTCAATCCAATTCCGAAAAACGAGCAGCCACTTCAGACGTATCATATAGACTTTCTTGGACCTTTGGAATCTACACACAAACAGTATAAGCACATACTTGCCATAATAGATGGATTTACAAAGTTCTGTTGGTTGTATCCTACAAAGACGACGGCAGCGATTGAAGTTACGACGATTCTTAGAACGCAGAGTGTGACCTTTGGGAATCCAACGCTTATAATTTTCGACCAAGGAGCTGCTTTCACATCAGAAGAGTTTATGCAATACTGCGAAGATGAGGAAATCAAACATCACGTAGTCACAACTGGATTACCACGTGCTAACGGACAAGTGGAGAGACTCAATGCGATCATTGTACCTGTTTTAGCTAAACTTCCTATAGACGACCTCTATAAATTGTACAAGTTTGTTGATAAGGTTCAGAAAAATATAAATTCAACATTTTGTCGAAGTACCCAAAAGACGCCGTTTGAACTCCTTATTGGTATCAAGATGCGGACAAAAACTGATGTGGATATATAAAGAATAATACACGACGAGCTGATCCAGATTTTTGACGACAACCGAGAAGAAATCCGACGACAAGCAAATCAGCAAATTAGCAAAATGCAAAATGAAAATAAACATTCCTATAATTTACGACGCAAGTCGGCCAACACATACAAGCTAGGAGAGCTAGTTGCCATCAAGCGTACACAACTAGGTGGTGGACTTAAGCTGAAGCCCAAATACCTAGGCCCGTACAAAATTATCAATGTAAAGACGAACAACACTTAGCGGTAGACCAAAGAAGACGACGACGTGTGCTGAATATATGAAGCCCTGGATGAGCATGAACGAGGCGAATGCAGTTTAGGATGGCCGAGTTGTGGGAATGATCTGGCAACGCCGAGTCAGATGGCCTAAGCAACAGTCGACGGACTGGCAACAACGTAGAAGAGCGGAGAGTTCTCGATGATGACGCACTGCGAAGTAAATTGAGATATTACTGTAATTGGCCTTAAAATAGCGTAGAGCATGCTATTCGCAAAACTCTTCAGCTTGCGCAAGTTTATAGATTGGATATAGATGGCTTGATTTCTACGGAAATCTTAAGAATTTCCTTCTTTCTAAAGATTAAAACTCTTGAAAATTTATAAATCTTACCCACCATAAAACAAACTAAAGTTCTTCAGTCAAAGTTTTGATTGCCTTTCACTAGATTTTATTCAAAATCCTGCAGCGTGTTTGTCTTATCACCTGTGGATCGCAATCAACTGACAATTATCAAGCATTTATTTTCGCATCGTGAATGGCGCGCCAGGGGAAGGAGTTGGGGTTAGTTTTTATCGAAACACCCCAAACAATTGCAAATATGCCGCTATCACCCCCCATGATCGCTGAAAGTTTGGTTCCGATCGCATAATAAACATAAAAGTTATTTAACGTATAATAAAGAAAAAGCTTAAGCGGCATGAACTGGAAATTTAACCACGGGCCTGTCGGTTCAGGAGTTCATCGCTTTTCCACTAAGCTACTGACGCTATTATCCAAAAACTGCAAAAATTAGCATTGTAAGGCATTCTTATTATTTCATGTACAAATAAAAAATTTGCGCTGCCGGCAGCGCTGCTTACAGCTATGGAAAACGCTAAGCTGAATAACTTCTGTTTTTATTATCCGATTGTTACCAAATTTTCAGAGATCATCTGGCTAGCTATAGTTATCATATAACAATTAACAATATGGCATCAAAATTGCGCTTGTAATCAATTTTATTCGATATACAGGAACGGAAGGGGGCGTGGCCAAAATCCAAAATAAACTTGATCAACGTGCAATAATAACACATACTGTCACCAAATTTGGTAGTTCTAGCTCTTATAATAGCTGAGATCTAGATTTTCACACGGTCAGACAGACGGACTGACAGACAGACGGACATGGCTATATCGACTCGGCTGTTGATCCTGAGCCAAATGTATGTACTTTATGGGGTCGGAGGTGTCTCCTTCTGCCTGTTACATACATTTGCGGCTTGAACAAAGTTATAATACCCTTCAACATTGAGTGACTTTCTGGTGATCGGTGGTGTTGACCTTTAATCTCAATATTGTTTATTTTTTCCGCCTATTCTTTTTCACTAAGCTACTGACGCTATTATCCAAAAACTGCAAAAATTAGAATTGTAAGGCATTCTTATTATTTCATGTACAAATAAAAAATTTGCGCTGCCGGCAGCGCTGCTTACAGCTATGGAAAACGCTAAGCTGAATAACTTCTGTTTTTATTATCCGATTGTTACCAAATTTTCAGAGATCATCTGGCTAGCTATAGTTATCATATAACAATTAACAATATGGCATCAAAATTGCGCTTGTATTGAATTTTATTCGATATACAGGAACGGAAGGGGGCGTGGCCAAAATCCAAAATAAACTTGATCAACGTGCAATAATAACACATACTGTCACCAAATTTGGTAGTTCTAGCTCTTATAATAGCTGAGATCTAGATTTTCACACGGTCAGACAGACGGACTGACAGACAGACGGACATGGCTATATCGACTCGGCTGTTGATCCTGAGCCAAATGTATATACTTTATGGGGTCGGGGTGTCTCCTTCTGCCTGTTACATACATTTGCGGCTTGAACAAAGTTATAATACCCTTCAACATTGAGTGACTTTCTGGTGATCGGTGGTGTTGACCTTTACTCTCAATATTGTTTATTTTTTCCGCCTAATCTTTGCAAATAATTTGCGGTTTTAATTTACTTTGGTGTATTTTAGTTTGTGCTAACCCGGTGCGTATTCATAATACCTTGTGTTACCCCTGGTGCTTTGCAATTTTACTAAATTTAACCAATTATCAACTTGCGCGTCTTTGGCGTCATTTGTTGTTTTTGTTTTGAGTCTACTCTTCCACACTCTCCCGCTCTCACGTTTTTATTTACGCTCTTTGAGTGTGTTGAGTGTTTACTCTTACCGTAGCGTTGCTGTTGTAGTTTTTAGCTTAGCTTACTTACTAATACTCAGTCACTCTCACCTTGTAAAACTCCCTCGAGTTTACTGCGTTTTCATTGTGCGCCTGTTCTTAGCGCTTCTCCCGTTTACTTTGTCTCTCTAACAATTCTTTGTAGCTTTTTGTTTTTGTTATTTTTATTTTTGAAATTTCTTTCCTACTTTAATATTTTTTTGGTGTTCCCTACGTTTTTTGAGGTACATTCACTTCTATGAAGATGTTGTCGTGCTCGGCTAGAAACTACAAATCCTCTGCTGACTCTAAGTCAGATTTTGTTGATTGGTGGCTCTGCGATAACGTTTTTCACGTTAAGTGCATTGGCCCTACCGGCCGTATAAAAAATGCTATTAATAGCAAAATTGGCCTTAAGTGGTCATGTGAAGGTTGTCGCGCTAGGTGAACTTAACTTAAATTAAACGTTGCTCGTTTGCGGGCTTCGTTTTCTAAGATGCATTCGGAGTTCATTGAACTAGAATCCCAACTGAATAACCTTAATTCTCTAGAGGACCCTCCGCTTGTGTCAGTTCTTCCGTCAACTCCTTTAACTCCGTTATCTCATGCGAACACTCCTCTCGCTGTCTCTCCTATTTTGCCTCAAGCCTCCGCGGTTAGTTTTATTGATCCACCTATTGTGGTCGTCACTTCTCCTACTTCGCCTGTGTCTAGGAGTATAGTAAATAACACTGGTTACAGCTCTTCTGTAGTTATGCCTCCAAACATAACTAAGTCCCTTGTCTCCGTTAAGCCAAAGAAATTTATTTTTGTTTCTCGCTTGGCCCCCGATACTTCAATTGAAGATGTGCAAGCATTCATTCAATCCAAGATCTCAATAACGAACCTTATTGTTGAGAAATTTAAATTTAACTATGCACGAGACATTGCATCGTTCAAAATTAGTATTCCTGCAGACAGCTTTAAAAAAGTCTGTAGTGTAAATTTTTGGCCCCCTGATTTAATTGTTAAGGAGTATACTCCTAAACAAAAAACTCGTCCCTCAGTTTCTTTGCCAGTAGTTTCCAGTGTCCCGTCTTCGAATGGAACATCAAAAAACTAAATCCATCTTCTCTTTTTATTGCTTATCAAAACGTTAGAGGACTAAACACTGAACTCTCTAAATTGTTTATTGATTGTGTCTCTTTTAATTACCATATTTTAATATTTACTGAAACTTGGTTGAAACCAGATGTACTTAGTTGCACAATTTTTTACAGATAAGTACACTTCCTTCAGATGCGACCGTTTAGGTCGAACTGGTGGAGGCGTGCTTATAGCTGCTAGGTCTGATTTATCTGTTGAACAACTGTTAATTGTTTGCCCAGAATTCATCTGTGTTAAAGTGTCAGTGTGTCAAATTTCATTATACATTACTTGTTCTTATATTCCCCCCTTCTTTAGATGTTTCCATCTACCTTGAACATCTTTCCTCTATCCAGTCTGTTGCATCCAAGCTATCTGATAGAGATTTTCTTTTAGTTTTTGGTGATTTTAATTTACCAGAAGTTGCATGGACCTTTCAATCAGATTTCTTGGTTCTTATAGGACTTTCTGAACTTTCATTATTTCAAATTAATAATATTCCTAACCTAAATGGTAGAATGCTTGATCTTATCTTTTCATCTGATGTAATGTTGCAAAACACTATTTCTAGAAGTGATCCTTTAGTTTTACCTGAAGATCCTTACCATCCTACATTAGATTTGTCATTAAAATTGCCTACTCTTGTGCCAACTGCAAATTCTCTTTCCAAATTAAAATCTCGCTGCTTTCGCAAGACTAATTTCATTAAGCTTAACAATTTGATTTTAAATCATGATTGGTCTACTTTTTATTTGTGTTCAGATTTGGATATTTATATCTTATATTTTTATAAATCTATCAATCCATTTTTTGATCAATGTGTGCCCAATGCTTACCCAGTTAAGTGTGATAGGCCACCTTGGTTTTCTCGTGAATTGATGGTTTTAAAAAATTTGAAATCCAGATATTTTAAAAAGTTTAAATCTACTGGAAGTCCTTCTGACTATTCTCGTTATATCGTTGTTAGAGCTAACTTTTTTTTCTCTAAATACACGCTGCTACAATGATTACTTGAATCGTTTGCCCAAGATCCTAAGCAGTTTTATTACTTTGTTAATTTGAAATGTAAAACTAATAAGTTCCCATCTAATCTTTTTTTTGAAATTAACAAAGCAGCTAATGATCAGGTTGCTGCCGATTTGTTTGCGGACTTTTTTCAATCTACTTACTCCACTGAAGCCTATACTATGCAATCATACCCGTATTCCTTAAATAATTCTAACTCATTTTTTTTGCCCTTCTATTAACGAAATCTCTTTACTAAGCTATCTTAAATCCTCTAAGCCTGTATTTTCTCCCGGTCCTGATGGTGTTCCAGCATGTATACTTAGATTCTATGCTGATACCATACGTAAGCCTATATTTAAGTTGCTTGATTTGTCTGTAGCCACGAGTTACTTTCCGCTTATATGGAAGGATTCCTTCTCTATACCTCTTCACAAATGTGGCTCTAACCAAGATGTGAAGAATTATAGGTGTATCTCTAAATTATCCGCTATTTCTAAAATTTTTGAAAAAATCTTGACTGCACAATTAACACATATGTGTAAGTCCGTTCTTTCCCCTTATCAGCATAGATTTGTCAAATTTAGATCCACAACTACAAATCTTCTTGAGTTTTCCTCAATGATAACCAAAGGATTTCGGAGGAAAATGCAAACTGATGTGGTCTACACTGATTTCAGTAAAGCTTTGACTCCGTTAATCATAACTTACTGCTTCATAAATTAGATCTCATTGGCTTTCCTCAAAAACTTATTTTGTGGATATCTAATTATTAAACTAAGAGGACGCAAAGAGTCCTTTTTAACTCTTGCCAATCTAAGCTTTTATTTGTTACATCTGGGGTTCCTCAGGGTAGTCATCTTGGCCCTCTACTTTTTAACCTTTTTATTAATGACTACTAACACAATCATCTATCCTTATGTACGCTGATGACGTTAAACTTTGTCTGACGTATAATGACAAAACTTTAAACTTTCTTCAAATGGATCTTGACAAGTTTTTTGCCTGATGTAATCATAACCTGCTACATCTTAATTGTTCTAAATGTAAAGTTATGACATTTTACAGAGGAAACCATCACGTCATGAAACACTCCTTTAATTTAACTCAACTTTTAAGAATATCTGAAGTAAATGATCTAGGTATTCTCTTTGATCAGAAATTGAAATTTGATCGACACGTTACACACATTGTTAACAAGGCTTTTCGCGTACTGGGTTTCATTAAAAGATGGGCCAAAGAATTTAATGATCCCTTTACAACCAAGTTACTTTTTACTTCTCTTGTACGTCCAATTCTTGAATATGGTTCTTGCGTGTAGTCCCCGCAGTACCAAATTTATTAAGACAGAATTGAGTCTGTTCAAAAGCAGTTTCTTCTTTTTGCTTTACGTAGTTTCAACCGGGTTCCAGGAGTAGATTTACCACCTTATCATAATCGGCTTCTTTTAATTAGCCTTCCTTCTTTAGCTAACCGTCGTATTATGTTAAGTGTCTTGTTTATCATAAAACTTATAAGATTTAAGGATGATTCCCCTTTCTTACTCAGGCAACTTAACTTTAGTGTTCCTTTTAGAGTTACCCGTAATTTTCAGCCATTGTCATTAGACTTTTGTTCTAGTAATTATAGCTTGCATGACCCTTTCCGTCTTCTCTGTGATCAATATAATAAACTTTTTAGACTTTTCAACTTAGAGTCTTCTCTTTCTAATATAACAAGTAAGAAAGCTACAGTCGAGTATGCTCGACTGTAATATACCCGCTACCCAGCTGCTCGTACATCATTTATTTGCGGAACAAAAAAACGGCTAAAATCATATTTTGACCGTAAAAGGCTATGGACTTACAATATTTATGCAAAGTCAAAATATAAAATAAAAAAAAAAAAACATTTTTGCACACATTTAATTTTTGATGCGGGCGGGACTCGAACCCGTAAATGCATAATAGTACTGTTCGTTTTGCAGTCCACAACTTAATCCATTTCACCACCGTACACGCACACACGATTCTGCACAATTCTGCAAGCAGCGCTGCCGGCAGCGCTGCTTACAGCTATGGAAAACGTTAAGCTGAATAACTTCTGTGTTTATTATCCAATTGTTACCAAATCAGAGATCACCTGGCTAGCTATAGTTATCATGTAAACCGAAAATGAACAATATGGCATCAAAATTGCGCTTGTAATCAATGTTTTTTCGATTTACGGGGCGGAAGGGGGCGTGGCCAAAATCCAAAATAAACTTGCTTAACGTGCAATAATAACACCAAATTTGGTAGTGCTAGCTCTTATAATAGCTGAGATCTAGATTTTCACACGGACAGACACACGGACAGACGGACATGGCTATATCGACTCGGCTGTTGATCCTGAGCCAAAATATATATACTTTATGGGGACGGAGGTGTCTCCTTCTGACTGTTACATACATTTTCGGTTTGAACAAAGTTATAATACCCTTCTACTCTATGAGTAGCGGGTATAAAAATTTCTATTCTTAACTCATTAACACTTCATACTAATAACTAATATTAACTTTTCTGATCTGATTGGGTTTTTCTGGGTTTTCTCTGTTTCTGTTTCTGTTTTTTTCTGTTTCTCTGTAACTTTTACGTCGACTGCTATTAGTTGACTTTAAATTAAATTAGTAGCGGGTATAAAAAAGAACAAGTAAGAAAGCTACATTCGAGTGTGCTCGACTGTAATATACCCGCTACCCAGCTGCTCGTACATTAAAATTTTTTGCGGAACAATAAAGAACGGCTACAATCATATTTTGACCGTAAAAGGGTTAAGCTGTGGACTGCATAACGAATAAAACTATGGACTTACAATATTTATGCAAAGTCAAAATCTAAAATAAAACAAGTAAGAGGGCTACAGTCGAGTATGCTCGACTGTAATATACCCGCTACCCAGCTGCTTGTACATAATTTATTTGCGGAACAAAAAAACGGCTACAATCATATTTTGACCGTAAAAGGCTATGGACTTATAATATTTATGCAAAGTCAAAATATAAGATAAAAAAAAAAACATTTTTGCACACATTTAATTTTTGATGCGGGCGGGACTCGAACCCGTAAATGCATAATAGTACTGTTCGTTTTGCAGTCCACAACTTAACCCATTTCACCACCGTACACGCACACACAATTCGGCACAATGCTGCAAGCAGCGCTGCCGGCAGCGCTGCTTACAGCTATGGAAAACGTTAAGCTGACTAACTTCTGTGTTTATTATCCGATTGTTACCAAAATAAAGATCATCTGGCAAGCTATAGTTATCATATAAACCGAAAATGAACAATAGGGTATAAAAATTGCGCTTATAATCAATTTTTTTCGATTTACAGGGGCGGAAGGGGGCGTGACCAAAATCCAAAATAAACTTGATCAGAGTGCAATAATAACACATACTGTCACCAAATTTGGTAGTTCTAGCTCTTATAATAGCTGAGATCTAGGTTTTCATACGGACAGACGAACAGACGGACAGACGGAAATGGCTATATCGACTCGGCTGTTGATCCTGAGCCAGAATATATATACTTTATGGGATTGGAGGTGTCTCCTTTTGCCTGTTACATACATTTTCGGCTTGAACAAAGTTATAATACCCTTCTACTCTATGAGTAGCGGGTATGAAAAAGGAAAAAGCTTAAGCGGAATCGAACCACGGGCCTGTCGGTTCAGGAGTTCATCGCTTTTCCACTAAGCTACTGACGCTGTAATCCAACAACTGCAAAACTTTGCATTGTAAGACATTCTTATTATTTCTTGTACAAATAAAGAACTTGCGCTTCCGCCAGCGCTGCTTACAGCTATGGAAAACGTTCAGCTGAATAACTTCTGTGTTTATTATCCAAATGTTTAGAGATCATCTGGCAAGCTATAGTTATCATATAAACCGAAAATGAACAATATGGCAACAAAATTGCGCTTGTAATCAATTTTTTTCGATTTACAGGGGCGGAAGGGGGCGTGGCCAAAATCCAAAATAAACTTGATCAGCGTGCAATAATAACACATACTGTCACGACATTTGATAGTACTAGCTCTTATAATAGCTAATATCTAGGTTTTCACACGGACAGACAGACGGACAGTCGGAGAGACGGACATGGCTATATCGACTCGGCTGTTGATCCTGAGCAAGAATATTTATACTTTATGGGGTCGGAGGTGTCTCCTTCTGCCTGTTACATACATTTTACCGAAAATGAACAATATGGCATCTAAATTGTGCTTGAAATCAATTTTTTTTCGATTAACAGGGGCGGAAGGGGTGTGGGCAAAATCCAAAATAAACTTGATCAGCGTGCAATAATAACAAATTTTGTCACCAAATTTGGTAGTTCTAACTCTTATAATAGCTGAGATCTAGATTTTCACACGGACAAACAGACGGACAGACAGACAGACGGACAGACGGACATGGCTATATCGACTCGGCTGTTGATCCTGAGCCAGAATATATATACTTTATGGGGTCGGCGGTGTCTCCTTCTGCCTGTTACATACATTTTCGGTTTGAAAAAATTTATAATACCCTTCTACTCTATGAATAGCGGGTATAAAAAATGAAAAAGCGTAAGCGGCATGAACTGGGAATCGAACCACGGGCCTGTCGGTTCAGGAGTTTATCGCCTTTTCACTAAGCTACTGACGCTGTTATCCAACAACTGCAAGGCATTCTTATTATTTCCTTTACAAATAAAGAATCTGCGCTGCTTACAGCTATGAACAACGTTAAGCTGAATAACTTCTGTCTTTATTATCCGATTGTTACCAAATTTTTAGAGATCTTCTGGCTAGCTATAGTTATCGTATAAACCGAAAATGAACAATATGGCATCAAAACTGCACTTGTAATAATTTTTTTTCGATTAACAGGGACGGAAGGGGTGTGGCCAAAATCCAAAATAAACTTGATCAGCGTGCAATAATAACACATACTGTCACCAAATTTGGTAGTTTTAGCTCTTATAATAGCTGAGATCTAGATTTTCACACTGACAGACAGACGGACAGACAGACAGACGGACATGGCTATATCGACTCGGCTGTTGATCCTGACCCAGAATATATATACTTTATGGGGTCGGAGGTGTCTCCTTCTGCCTGTTACATACATTTTCGGTTTGAACAAAGTTATAATACCCTTCTACTCTATGAGTAGCGGGTATAAAAAATTTAAGAAAAAGCTGTGCTCTAATAATCGCACACAGCTCATTGTGAGCCATTAAAAAATTTTAAATAAAATGCACGACCACCAATTAATGCATATTCAAAAATTAAAGTATAAGTTCTTAAAAAAAAAAGAAAAATCTTAAGCAGCATGAACTGGGGAATGGAACCACGGGCCTGTCGGTTCAGGAGTTCATCGCTTTTCCACTTAGCTACTGACGCTGTTATCCAACAACTGCAAAAATTTGCATTGTAAGGCATTCTTATTATTTCCTTTACAAATAAAGAATCTGCGCTGCCGACAGCGCTGCTTACAGCTATGAATAACGTTAAGCTGAATAACTACTGTGTTTATTATCCGATTGTTACCAAATTTTTAGAGATCATCTGGCAAGCTATAGTTATCATATAAACAGAAATTGAACAATATGGCATCAAAATTGCGCTTCTAATCAATTTTTTTCGATTTACAGGGACGGAAGGGGAAGTGGCCAGAATCCAAAATAAATTTGATCAGCGTGCAATAATAACACATTATGTCACCAAATTTAGTAGTTCTAACTCTTATAATAGCTGAGATCTAGATTTTCACACGGACAGACAGACGGACAGACAGACAGACGGACAGACGGACATGGCTATATCGACTCGGCTGTTGATCCTGAGCCAGAATATATATACTTTATGGGGTCGGAGGTGTCTCCTTCTGCCTCTTACATACATTTTCGGCTTGAAAAAAGTTATAATACCCTTCTACTCTATGAGTTGCGGGAATCGAACCACGGCCCTGTCGGTTCAGGATTTCATCGCCTTTCCGTTAATCTACTGACGCTGTTATCCAACAACTGCAAAAATTTGCATTGTAAGGCATTCTTATTATCTCCTGTACGAATAAAGAATTTGCGCTGCCGGCAGCGCTGCTTACAGCTATGGACAAAGTTAAGCTGAATATCTTCTGTATTTATTATCCGATTGTTACCAAATTTTCAGAGATCATCTGGCTAGCTATAGTTATCATACAAACAGAAAATGAACAATATGGCGTCAAAATTGCGCTTGTATTAAATTTTTTTCGATTTACAGGGGTGGAAGGGGGCGTGGCCAAAATCCAAAATAAACGTGATCAGCGTGCAATAATAACACATACTGTCACCAAATTTGGTAGTTCTAGCTCTTATAATAGCTGAGATCTAGATTTTCACACAGGCAGAAAGACGGCCAGACAGAAAGACGAACAGACGGACAGACGGACATGGCTATATCGACTCGGCTGTTGATCCTGAGCCAGAATATATATACTTTTCGGGTCGAAAGTGTCGCCTTCTGCCTGTTACATACATTTTCGGTTTGAACAAAGTTATAATACCCTTCTACTCTATGAGCAGCGGGTATAAAGAATATAAGAAAAAGCTGTGCTCTAATAATCGCACACAGCTGATTTAAGAGACTGTCACTTCTCCACTTGTTAATTAAGTACATTGTGAGCCATTAAAAATGTTTTAAATAAAATGCTCGACCACCAATTAATGCATATTCAACAAGTAAGAAAGCTATAGTCGAATGTGCTCGACTGTAATATACCCGCTACCCAGCTGCTTGTACATAATTTATTTGCGGAACAAAAAAAACGGCTACAATCATATTTTGACCGTAAAAGGCTATGGACTTATAATATTTATGCAAAGTCAAAATATAAAATAAAAAAAAAAAACATTTTTGCACACATTTCATTTTTGATGCGGGCGGGACTCGAACCCGTAAATGCATAATAGTACTGTTCGTTTTGCAGTCCACAACTTAACCCATTTCACCACCGTACACGCACACACGATTCGGCACATGCAAAGCAGCGCTGCCGGCAGCGCTGCTTACAGCTATGGAAAACGTTAAGCTGAATAACTTCTGTGTTTATTATCCGATTGTTACCAAATTTTCAGAGATCATCTGGCTAGCTATAGTTATCATGTAAACCGAAAATGAACAATATGGCATCAAAATTGCACTTGTTATCAATGTTTTTTTGATTTACAGGGGTGGAAGGGGGCGTGGCCAAAATCCAAAATAAACGTGATCAGCGTTCAATAATAACACATATTGTCACCAAATTTGGTTGTCCTAGCTTTTATAATAGCTGAGAGCTAGATTTTCACACGGACAGACAAACGGACATGGCTATATCAACTCGGCTGTTGATCCTGAGCCAGAATATATATACTTTATGGGGTCGGAGGTGTCTCCTTCTGCCTGTTACATACATTTTCGGTTTGAACAAAGTTATAATACCATTCTACTCTATGAGTAGCGGGTATAAAAATTAAAGTATAAGTTCTTAAAAAAAAAGAAAATGCTTAAGCGGCATGAACTGGGAATCGAACCACGGGCCTATCGGTTCAGGAGTTCATCGCCTTTCTACTAATCTACTGACGCTGTTGTCCAACAACTGCAAAAATTTGCATTGTAAGGCATTCTTATTATTTCCTGTACAAATAAAGAATTTGCGCTGCCGGCAGCGCTCCTTACAGCTATGGACAACGTTAAGCTGAATAACTTCTGTTTTTATTATCCGATTGTTACCAAATTTTTAGAGATCATCTGGCTAGCTATAGTTATCATATAAACAGAAAATGAACAAAATGGCATCAAAATTGCGCTTGTAATCAATTTTTTTCGATTTACAGGGGCGGAGGGGGGCTTGGCCAAAATCCAAAATAAACTTAATCAGCGTGCAATAATAACACATACTGTCACCAAATTTGGTAGTTCTAGCTCTTATAATAGCTGAGATCTAGATTTTCACACGCACAGACAGACGGACAGACAGACGGACGGACGGACAGACGGACATGGCTATATCGACTCGGCTGTTGATCCTGAGCCAGAATGTATATACTTTATGGGGTCGGAGGTGTCTCCTTCTGCTTGCTACATACGTTTTCGGTTTGAACAAAGTTATAATACCCTTCTACTCTATGAGTAGCGGGTATAAAAAGCTTAAGCGGCATGAACTGGCAATCGAACCACGGGCCTGTCGGTTCAGGAGTTCATAGCTTTTTCACTAAGCTACTGACGCTGTTATCCAACAACTGCAAATATTTGCATTGTAAGGCATTCTTATTATTTCCTGTACAAATAAAGAATTTGCGCTGCCGGCAGCGCTGCTTACAGCTATGGAAAATGTTAAGCTGAATAACTTCTGTGTTTATTATCCGATTGTTACCAAACTTTCAGAGATCATCTGGCTAGCTATAGTTATCATGTAAACCGAAATTTTGTCACCAAATTTGGTAGTTTTTTATTTATTAAATTTAATTTTATTTAATTTAATTTAAAGTCAACTAATAGCAGTCGACGTAAAAGTTACAGAGAAACAGATAAAAAATTTATGTATAAAGAAAAACGACTTTACAAAAGCAGTTTTGATTAAAGCTAAAAAAATTAATTTTATGCATGAATTTTAAAATTTTAATCTTTTAAGAAATTTTAAAACGGAAAAAAAATATTTTAATTTTAAAATTTAATACATTATAATTTAATTTAATTTAATTCCGGGGAAAAAAACAAAAATTCTAGCTGATCCAACATTTGTTGCAATGGGTTGGGGAAAACTCAGAAAAACCCAATCAGATCAGAAAAGTTAATATTAGTTATTAGTATGAAGTGTTAATGAGTTAAGAATAGAAATTTTTATATTAGAAAGTGAGGACTCTAAGTTGAACAGTCTAAAAAGTTTATTATATTGATCGCAGAGAAGACGGAAAGGGTCATGCAAGCTATAATTACAAGAACAAAAGTCTAATGACAATGGCTGAAAATTACGGGTAACTCTAGAAGAAACACGAAAGTTAAGTTGCCTGAGTAAGGAAGGGGAATCGACCTCAAATCTTATAAGTTTTATGATAAACAAGACACTTAACATAATACGACGGTTAGCTAAAGAAGGAAGGCTAATTAAAAGAAGCCGATAATGATAAGGTGGTAAATCTACTCCTGGAACCCAGTTGAAACTACGTAAAGCAAAAAGAAGAAACTGCTTTTGAACAGACTCAATTCTGGGAGTAGTTCATGACGTGATGGTTTCCTCTGTAAAATGACATAACTTTACATTTAGAACGATTAAGATGTAGCAGGTTGATCCTGAGCCAGAATATATATACTTTATGGGGTCGGAGGTGTCTCCTTCTGCCTGTTACATACATTTTCGGTTGAAACAAAGTTATAATACCCTTTCACTCTATGAGTACCGTGTATAAAAAGTATAAGAAAAAGCTGTGCTCTAATAATCGCACACAGCTGATTTAAGAGACTGCCACTTCTCCATTTGTTGACTAAGTTTATTGTGAGCCATTAAAAAAATTTTAAATGAAATGCACGACCACCAATTAATGCATATTCAAAAATTAAAGTATAAGTTCTTAAAAAAAAAGAAAAAGCTTAAGCGGCATGAACTGGGAATCGAATCACGGGCCTGTCGGTTCAGGAGTTCATCGCTTTTCCACTAAGCTACTGACGCTGTTATCCAACAACTGCAAAAATTTGCATTGTATGGCATTCTTATTATCTCCCGTACAAATAAAGAATTTGCGCTACCGGCAGCGCTGCTTACAGCTATGGAAAATGTTAAGCTGAATAACTTCTGTGTTTATTATCCAATTGTTACCAAATTTTCAGAGATTATCTGGCTAGCTTTCATATAAACCGAAAATGAACAATATGGCATCAAAATTGCGCTTGCAATCAATTTTTTTCGATTTACAGGGGCGGAAGGGGGCGTGGCCAAAATCCAAAATAAACTTGATCAGCGTGGAATAATAACACATTTTGTCACCAAATTTGCTAGTGCTAACTCTTATAATAGTTGAGATCTAGATTTTCACACGGACAGACAGACGAACAGACGGACATGGCTATATCGACTTGGCTGTTGATCCTGAGCCAAAATATATATACTTTATGGGGTCGGAGGTTTCTCCTTTTGCCTGTTACATACATTTTCGGTTTGAACAAAGTTATAATACCCTTCCACTCTATGAGTAGCGGGTATAAAAAAGAAAAAGCTTAAGCGGCATGAACTGGGAATCGAACCACGGGCCTGTCAGTTTAGGAGTTCATCGCTTTTCCACTAAGCTACTGACGCTGTTATCCAACAACTGCAAAAATTTGCATTGTAAGGCATTCTTATTATTTCCTGTATAAATAAAGAAGTTGCGCTGCCGGCAGCGCAGCTTACAGCTATGGAAATGTTAAGCTGAATAACTTCTGTGTTTATTATCCGATTGTTACCAAACTTTCAGAGATCATCTGGCTAGCTATAGTTATCATGTAAACCGAAATTTTGTCACCAAATTTGGTAGTTTTTTATTTATTAAATTTAATTTTATTTAATTTAATTTAAAGTAAACTAATAGCAGTCGACGTAAGAGTTACAGAAAAACAGATAAAAAATGTATATATATAGAAAAACGACTTAACATAAGCCGTTTTGATTAAAGCTAAGAAAATTGATTTTATGCATAAATTTTAAAATATTAATTATTTAAAAAATTTTAAAATGGAATATAAAATATTTTAATTATTAAATTTAATATATTATAATTTAATTTAATTTAATTCCGGCGAAAAAAACAGAAATTCTAGCCGATCCAACATTTGTTGCAATGGATTGGGGAAAACTCAGAAAAACCCAATCAGATCAGAAAAGTTAATATTAGTTATTAGTATGAAGTGTTAATGAGTTAAGAATAGAAATTTTTATATTAGAAAGTGAGGACCCTAAGTTGAACAGTCTAAAAAGTTTATTATATTGATCGCAGAGAAGACGGAAAGGGTCATGCAAGCTATAATTACAAGAACAAAAGTCTAATGACAATGGCTGAAAATTACGGGTAACTCTAGAAGAAACACGAAAGTTAAGTTGCCTGAGTAAGGAAGGGGAATCGACCTCAAATCTTATAAGTTTTATGATAAACAAGACACTTAACATAATACGACGGTTAGCTAAAGAAGGAAGGCTAATTAAAAGAAGCCGATAATGATAAGGTGGTAAATCTACTCCTGGAACCCAGTTGAAACTACGTAAAGCAAAAAGAAGAAACTGCTTTTAAACAGACTCAATTCTGGGAGTAGTTCATGACGTGATGGTTTCCTCTGTAAAATGACATAACTTTACATTTAGAACGATTAAGATGCAGCAGGTTATAATTACACCAGGCAAAAAACTTGTCAAGATCCATTTGAAGAAAGTTTAAAGTTTTGTCATTATACGTCAGACAAAGTTTAGCGTCATCAGCGTACATAAGGATAGATGATTGTGTTAGTACAGAAGGTAGGTCATTAATAAAAAGGTTAAAAAGTAGAGGGCCAAGATGACTACCCTGAGGAACCCCAGATGTAACAAATAAAAGCTTAGATTGGCAAGAGTTAAAAAGGACTCTTTTGTCCTCTTAGTTTAATAATTAGATATCCACAAAATAAGTTTTTGAGGAAAACCAATGAGATCTAATTTATGAAGCAGTAAGTTATGATTAACGGAGTCAAAGCTTTACTGAAATCAGTGTAGACCACATCAGTTTGCATTTTCCTCCGAAATCCTTTGGTTATCATTGAGGAAAACTCAAGAAGATTTGTAGTTGTGGATCTAAATTTGACAAATCTATGCTGATAAGAGGAAAGAACGGACTTACACATATGTGTTAATTGTGCAGTCAAGATTTTTTCAAAAATTTTAGAAATAGCGGATAATTTAGAGATACACCTATAATTCTTCACATCTTGGTTATAGCCACATTTGTGAAGAGGTATAGAGAAGGAATCCTTCCATATAGGCGGAAAGTAACTCGTGGCTACGGACAAATCAAGCAACTTAAATATAGGCTTACGTATGGTATCAGCATAGAATCTAAGTATACATGCTGGAACACCATCAGGACCGGGAGAAAATACAGGCTTAGAGGATTTAAGATAGCTTAGTAAAGAGATTTCGTTAATAGAAGGGCAAAAAAAAATGAGTTAGAATTATTTAAGGAATACGGGTATGATTACATAGTATTGGCTTCAGTGGAGTAAGTAGATTGAAAAAAATCCGCAAACAAATCGGCAGCAGCCTGATAATTAGTTGCTTTGTTATTTTCAAAAAAAAAAGATTAGATGGGAATTTATTAGTTTTACGTTTTAAATTAACAGAGTTATAAAACTGCTTAGGATCTTGGGCAAACTGTAGGCGACAACGATTCAAGTAATCATTGTAGCAGCGTGTATTTAGAGAAAAAAAGTTAGCTCTAACAACGATATAACGAGAATAGTCAGATGGACTTCCAGTAGATTTAAACTTTTTAAAATATCTGGATTTTAAATTTTTTAAAGCCATCAATACACGAGAAAACCAAGGTGGCCTATCTGGCCTATGAGATATAAATATCCAAATCTGAACACAAATAAAAAGTAGACCAATCATGATTTAAAATCAAATTGTTAAGCTTAATGAAATTAGTCTTGCGAAAGCAGCGAGATTTTAATTTGGAAAGAGAATTTGCAGTTTGCACAAGAGTAGGCAATTTTAATGACAAATCTAATGTAGGATCGTAAGGATCTTCAGGTAAAACTAAAGGATCACTTC
This sequence comes from Zaprionus ghesquierei, assembly GCA_018904095.1. Lineage (NCBI taxonomy): Eukaryota > Metazoa > Arthropoda > Insecta > Diptera > Drosophilidae > Zaprionus > Zaprionus ghesquierei. The sequence continues at coordinate 478,917 of JAEIGP010000061.1, read as the reverse complement.
TAGAAATAGTGTTTTGCAGCATTACATCAGATAAAAAGATAAGATCAAGCATTCTACCATTTAGGTTAGGAATATTATTAATTTGAAATAATGAAAGTTCAGAAAGTCCTATAAGAAATTTATTAAAGCTAGAGGGAACCAAGAAATCTGATTGAGAGGTCCATGCAACTTCTGGTAAATTAAAATCACCAAAAACTAAAAGAAAATCTCTATCAGATAGCTTGGATGCAACAGACTGGATAGAGGAAAGATGTTCAAGGTAGATGGAAACATCTGAAGAAGGGGGAATATAAGAACAAGTAATGTATATTGAAATTTGACATACTGACACTTTAACACAGATAAATTCTGGGCAAACAATTAACAGTTGTTCAATAGATAAATCAGACCTAGCAGCTATAAGCACGCCTCCACCAGTTCGACCTAAACGGTCGCATCTGAAGGAAGTGTACTTATCTGTAAAGATTGAGCTACTGAGTACATCTGGTTTCAACCAAGTTTCAGTAAATATTAAAATAAGGCAATTAAAAGGGACACAATCAATAAACAATTTAGTGAGTTTAGTGTTTAGTCCTCTAACATTTTGATAAGCAATAAAAAGAGAAGATGGATTTAGTTTTTTGATGTTCCACTCGAAGACGGGACACTGGAAACTACTGGCAAAGAAACTGAGGGACGAGTTTTTTGTTTAGGAGTATACTCCTTAACAATTAAATCAGGGGGCCAAAAATTTACACTACAGACTTTTTTAAAGCTGTCTGCAGGAATATTAATTTTGAACGATGCAATGTCTCGTGCATAGTTAAATTTAAATTTCTCAACAATAAGGTTCGTTATTGAGATCTTGGATTGAATGAATGCTTGCACATCTTCAATTGAAGTATCGGGGGCCGAGCGAGAAACAAAAATAAATTTCTTTGGCTTAATGGCGACAAGGGACTTAGTTATGTTTGGAGGCATAACTACAGAATAGCTGCAACCAGTGTTATTTACTATACTCCTAGACACAGGCGAAGTAGGAGAAGTGACGAGCACAATAGGTGGATCAATCAAACTAACCGTGGAGGCTTGAGGCAAAATAGGCGAGACAGCGAGAGGAGTATTCGCATGAGATAACGGAGTTAAAGGAGTTGATGGAAGAACTGACACAAGCGGAGGGTCCTCTAGAGAATTAAGGTTATTCAGTTGGGATTTTAGTTCAATGAACTCCGAATGCAACTTAGAAAACGAAGCCCGCAAACGATCAACGTTCAATTTGGTCTGCCTCAGGGTCTTACGTAGGTTAAGTTCACCTAGAGCGACAACCTTCACTGACCACTTAAGGCCAATTTTGCTATTAATAGCATTTTTTATACGGCCGGTAAGGCCAATGCACTTAACGTGTAAAACGTTATCGCAGAGCCAGCAATCCACAAAATCTGACTTAGAGTCAGCAGAGGATTTGTAGTTTCCAGCCGAGCACGACAACATCTTCATAGAAGTGAATGTACCTCAAAAACCGTAGGGAACACCAAAAAAATATTAAAGTAGGAAAGAAATTTCAAAAATAAAAATAACAAAAACAAAAAGCTACAAAGAACTGTTAGAGAGACAAAGTAAACGGGAGAAGCGATAAGAACAGACGCACAATGCAAACGCAGTAAACTCGAGGGAGTTTTACAAGGTGAGAGCGACTGAGTATTAGTAAGTAAGCTAAGCTAAAAACTACAACAGCAACGCTACGGTAAGAGTAAACACTCAACACACGCGTAACAAGCTCAAAGAGCGTAAATAAAAACGTGAGAGCGGGAGAGTGTGGAAGAGTAGACTCTAAACAAAAACAACAAATGACGCCAAAGACGCGCAAGTTGATAATTGTGTAAATTTAGTAAAATTGCAAAGCTCCAGGGGTAACACGAAGTGTTATGAATACGCACCGGGTTAGCACAAACTAAAATACCCCAAAGTAAATTAAAACCGCAAATTATTTGCAAAGATTAGGCGGAAAAAATAAACAATATTGAGAGTAAAGGTCAACACAACCGATCACCAGAAAGTCACTCAATGTTGAAGGGTATTATAACTTTGTTCAAGCCGAAAATGTATGTAACAGGCAGAAGAAGACACCTCCGACCCCATAAAGTATATACATTTGGCTCAGGATCAACAGCCGAGTCGATATAGCCATGTCCGTCTGTCCGTCTGTCTGTCTGTTTGTCTCTCCGTCTGTCCGTCTGTCTATCCGTGTGAAAATCTAGATCTCAGCTTTTATAAGAGCTAGAACTACCAAATTTGGTGACAGTATGTGTTATTATTGCATGTTGATCAAGTTTATTTTGGATTTTGGCCACGCCCAGAATGCTATATTGTTCATTTTCGATTTATATGATAACTATAGCTAGCCAGATGATCTCTGAATTTGGTAACAATCGGATAATAAACACAGAAGTTATGCAGATTAATGTTGTCCATAGCTGTAGGTAGCGCTGCCGGCAGCGCAAATTCTTTATTTGTACAGGAAATAATAAGAATGCCTTACAATGCGAATTTTTGCAGTTGTTGGATAACAGCGTCAGTAGCTTAGTGAAAAAGCGATGAACTCCTGAACCGACAGGCCCGTGGTTCGATTCCCAGTTCATGCCGCTTAAGCTTCTTCTTTTTTTTTTTAAGAACTTATACTTTAATTTTTGAATATGCATAAATTGGTGGTCGTGCATTTTATTTAAATTTTTTTAATGGCTCACAATGAACTTAGTTAACAAGTGCAGAAGTGACAGTCTCTTAAATCAGCTGTGTGCGATTGTTAGAGCGCAGCTTTTTCTTATATTTGTTATACCCGCTACTCATAGATTAGAAGGGTATTATAACTTTGTTCAAACCGAAAATGTATGTAACAGGCAGAAGGAGACAACTCCGACCCCATAAAGTATATATAGTCTTGCTCAGGATCAACAGCCGAGTCGATATAGCCATGTCCGTCTGTCCGTCTGTTTGTCTGTCTGTCTGTCCGTCTATCTATCCGTGTGAAAATCTAGATCTCAGCTATTATAAGAGCTAGGACTACCAAATTTGGTGACAATATGTGTTATTATTGCACGCTGATCAAGTTTATTTTGGATTACTCTGGCTCAGGATCAACAGCCGAGTCGATATAGCCATGTCCGTCTGTCCGTCTGTTTGTCTGTCCGTCTGTCTGTCCGTGTGAAAATCTAGATCTCAGCTATTATAAGAGCTAGGACTACCAAATTTGGTGACAATATGTGTTATTATTGCAGGCTGAACAAGTTTATTTTGGATTTTGGCCACGCCCCCTTCCGCCCCTGTAAATCGAAAAAAATTGATTACAAGTGCAATTTTGATGACATATTGTTTATTTTCAGTTTATATGATAACTATAGTTAGCCTGATGATCTCTGACAATTTGGTAACAATCGAATAATAAACACAGGAGTTATTCAGTTTGGTCATTTTATTTAAAATTTTTTTAATGGCTCACAATGAACTTAGTTAACAAGTGGAGAAGTGACAGTCTCTTAAATCAGCTCTGTGCGATTGTTAGAGCGCAGCTTTTTCTTATATTTTCTTATTTTTATTTTTTATTTAATTATATGTTTATGATTATTATTTATGAATAAATAGCAACAACAACACCCATCATGCATTCAGACTTTGTTTTTGTCGTGCAAGAATTTCGGAACGGTCTTATAATGCAACTTTGGCAAAATTTGCGTAATGGCTGAATGACCGAATGGAGAAGTGGTGGACCTCTTAGGTAATGGATCCAAGGTTCGATTCCGCATGCATACATGTCATGGTGGGGGAGATCGAACTTTTCTAGTTTTTTGCAAAAAAAAGTTTTTGCCTCCCTTTTTGAGCTACCTTCATGAAACTTTGTATACATGTTTCTTATTGCCGCCCGCTGTAAATAAGTCGGAACGAGCCGGTACGGACCGATACATCGTATAGATGCCATAGAACCTATCGGTCGTTTTTTTAACAAAACTTATTAAAAGTAAGAGTTCTCTAGAACACTTTCCATTCAAGTATATAAACAGGTATTAAAAGGGCACATATCGTTTTTAACATGCACGTATTCGATTTATAGTCTTCAACACGTAGAATTATTATTTTTACTGTTTAAGTGATAAATCTTGGATTTTTGTGGTACCTGAATAAAAGTTATACGTTTTCAATACTTTTTACTCCTTTTGCCGGCAGCGCTGCTTGCAGCATTGTACCGAATAGTGTGTGCGTGTACGGTGGTGAAATGGGTTAAGTTGTGGACTGCATAACGAACAAAACAAGTAAGAAAGCTACACTCGAGTGTGCTCGACTGTAATATACCCGCTACCCAGCTGCTCGTACATCATTTATTTGCGGAACAAAAAAAACGGCTACAATCATATTTTGACCGTAAAAGGCTATGGACTTACAATATTTATGCAAAGTCAAAATCTAAAATAAAAAAAAAACATTTTTGCATACATTTAATTTTTAATGCGGGCGGGACTTGAACCCGTAAATGCATAATAGTACTGTTTGTTTTGCAGTCCACAACTTAACCCATTTCACCACCGTACACGCACACACGATTCGGCAGAATGCTGCAAGCAGCGCTGCTTACAGCTATGGAAAACTTTAAGCTGAATAACTTCTGTGTTTTTTATCCGATTGTTACCAAATTTTCAGAGATCATCTGGCTAGCTAGAGTTATCATGTAAACCGAAAATGAACAATATGGTATTAAAATTGCGTTTGTAATCAATTTTTTTCGATTTACGGGGGCGGAAGGGGGCGTGGCCAATATCCAAAATAAACTTGATCAGCGTGCAATAATACCACATATTGTTACCAAATTTGGTAGTCCTAGCTCTTATAATAGCTGAGATCTAGATTTTCACACGGACAGACAGACGGACAGACGGACAGACAGACAGACGGACAGACGGACATGGCTATATCGACTCGGCTGTTGATCCTGAGCCAGAATATATACACTTTATGGGGTCGGAGGTGTCTCGTTCTGCCTGTTACATACATTTTCGGTTTGAACAAAGTTATAATACCCTTCTACTCTATGAGTAGCGGGTATAACTATTATGTATTTATGGGCTCGAGTCCCACCCGCATCAAAAGTTGCCTAAAATTATTTATTTTATTTTAGATTTTGACTTTGCAAAAATATTGTAAGTCCATGGCCTTTTACGGTCCAAATATGATTGTAGCCGTTCTTTATTGTTCCTCAAATAATTTTGATGTACGAGCAGCTGGGTAGCGGGTATATTACAGTCGAGCACACTCGAATCTAGCTTTCTTACTTTTTTTTTTTATTTTATATTTTGACTTTGCATAAATATTATAAGTCTATAGCCTTTTACGGTCAAAATATGATTGTAGCCGTTTTTTTGTTCCGCAAATAAATTATGTACAAGCAGCTGGGTAGCGGGTATATTACAGTCGAGCACTCTCGACTGTAGCTTTCTTACTTGTTTTTTTTATTTTTTTTAAGAACTTATACTTTAATTTTTGAATATGCATTAAATGGTGGTCGTGCATTTAATTAATATTTTTTTAATGGCTCAAAATGAACTTAGTTAACAAGTGCAGAAGTGACAGTCTCTTAAATCAGCTGTGTGCGATTGTCAGAGCGCAGCTTTTTCTTATATTTTTTATACCTGCTACTCATAGAGTAGAAGGGTATTATAACTTTGTTCAAACCGAAAATGTATATAACAGGCAGAAGGAGACACCTCCGATCCCATAAAGTATATATATTCTGCCTCAGGATCAACAGCCGAGTCGATATAGCCATGCCCGTCTGTCCGTCTGTCTGTCCGTTTGAAAATCTAGATCTCAGCTATTATAAGAGCTAGGACTACCAAATTTGGTAACAATATGTGGTATTATTGCACGCTGATCAAGTTTATTTTGGATATTGGCCACGCCCCCTTCCGCCCCCGTAAATCGAAAAAAATTGATTACAAACGCAATTTTAATGCCATATTATTCATTATCGGTTTACATGATAACCATAGCTAGCCAGATGATCTCTGAAAATTTGGTAACAATCGGATAAAAAACACAGAAGTTATTCAGCTTAAAGTTTTCCATAGCTGTAAGCAGCGCTGCTTGCAGCATTCTGCCGAATCGTGTGTGCGTGTACGGTGGTGAAATGGGTTAAGTTGTGGACTGCAAAACAAACAGTACTATTATGCATTTACGGGTTCGATTCCCGCCCGCATTAAAAATTAAATGTATGCAAAAATGTTTTTTTTTTATTTTAGATTTTGACTTTGCATAAATATTGTAAGTCCATAGCCTTTTACGGTCAAAATATGATTGTAGCCGTTTTTTTTGTTCCGCAGCTTTTTCTTATATTTTTTATACCTGCTACTCATAGAGTAGAAGGGTATTATAACTTTGTTCAAACCGAAAATGTATATAACAGGCAGAAGGAGACACCTCCGATCCCATAAAGTATATATATTCTGCCTCAGGATCAACAGCCGAGTCGATATAGCCATGCCCGTCTGTCTGTCCGTTTGAAAATCTAGATCTGAGTTATTATAAGAGCTAGGACAACCAAATTTGGTGACAATATGTGTTATTATTGCACGCTGATTAAGTTTATTTTGGATTTTGGCCACGCCCCCTTCCGCCCCCGCAAATCGAAAAATCATTGATAACAAGTGCAATTTTGATGCCATATTGTTCATTTTCGGTTTACATGATAACTATAGCTAGCCAGATAATCTCTGAAAATTTGGTAACAATCGGATAATAAAGACAGAAGTTATTCAGCTTAACGTTTTCCATAGCTGTAAGCAGCGGTGCCGGCAGCGCTGCTTGCAGCATTGTGCCGAATCCTGTGTGCGTGTACGTTGGTGAAATGGGCTAAGTTGTGGACTGCAAAACGAATAGTACTATTATGCATTTACGGGTTTGAGTCCCGCCCGCATCGAAAATTTAATGTGTGCAAAAATGTTTTTTTTTTCATTTTATATTTTGACTTTGCATAAATATTATAAGTCCATAGCCTTTTACGGTCAAAATATGATTGTTGCCGTTTTTTTGTTCCGCAAATAAATTATGTACAAGCAGCTGGGTAGCGGGTATATTACAGTCGAGCCTACTCGACTGTAGCTTTCTTACTTGTTTTCTTATTTTTTTAAGAACTTATACTTTAATTTTTGAATATGCATTAATTGGTGGTCGTGAATTAAATTTAAAAATTTTTTTATGGCTCACAATGAACTTAGTTAACAAGTGCAGAAGTGACAGTCTTTTAAATCAGCTGTGTGCGATTGTCAGAGCGCAGCTTTTTCTTATATTTTTTATAACCAGGTTTATTTTGGATTTTGGCCACGTTTGATTACAAGCTCAATTTTGATGATTTTGTTTATTTTCGGTTTATATGATAACTATAGCTAGCCAGATGATCTCTGTAAATTTGGTAACAATCGGATAATAAACACAGAAGTTATTCAGCTTAATGTTGTCCATAATGCAAATTTTTTCAGTTGTTGGATAACAGCGTCAGTAGCTTAGTGGAAAAGCGATGAACTCCTGAACCGACAGGCCCGTGGTTAGATTCCCAGTTCATGCCGCTTAATCTTTTTCTTATTTTTTTTAAGAACTTATACTTTAATTTTTGAATATGCATTAATTGGTGGTCGTGCATTTTATTTAAAATTTTTTTAATGGCTCAAAATAAACTTAGTTAACAAGTGCAGAAGTGACAGTCTCTTAAATCAGCTGTGTGCGATTGTTAGAGCGCAGCTTTTTCTTATATTGTTTATACCCGCTACTCATAGAGTAGAAGGGTATTATAACTTTGTTCAAACCGAAAATGTATGTAACAGGCAGAAGGAGACACCTCCGACCCCATAAAGTATATATATTCTGCATCAGGATCAACAGCCGAGTCGATATAGCCATGTCCGTCTGTCCGTCCGTCCGTCTGTCTGTCCGTCTGTCTGTCCGTGTGAAAATCTAGATCTAAGCTATTATAAGAGCTAGAACTACCAAATTTGGTGACAAAATGTTTTATTATTGCACGCTGATCAAGTTTATTTTGGATTTTGGCCACGCCCCCTTCCGCCCCCGCAAATCGAAAAACATTGATAACAAGTGCAATTTTGATGCCATATTCTTCATTTTCGGTTTATATGATAACTATAGCTAGCCAGATGATCTCTGTAAATTTGGTAACAATCGGATAATAAACACAGAAGTTATTCAGCTTAATGTTGTCCATAGCTGTAAGCAGCGCTGCCGGCAGCGCAAATTCCTTATTTGTACAGGAAATAATAAGAATGCCTTACAATGCAAATTTTTGCAGTTGTTGGATAACAGCGTCAGTAGCTTAGTGAAAAAGCGATGAACTCCTGAACCGACAGGCCCGTGGTTAGATTCCCAGTTCATGCCGCTTAATCTTTTTCTTAATTTTTTTAAGAACTTATGCTTTCATTTTTATACCCGCTACTCATAGAGTAGAAGGGTATTATAACTTTGTTCAAACCGAAAATGTATGTAACAGGCAGAAGGAGACACCTCCGACCCCATAAAGTGTATATATTCTGGCTCAGGATCAACAGCCGAGTCGATATAGCCATGTCCGTCTGTCCGTCTGTCTGTCCGTGTGAAAATCTAGATCTCAGCTATTATAGGAGCTAGGACAACCAAATTTGGTGACAATATGTGTTATTATTGCACGCTGATCAAGTTTTTTTTGGATTTTGGCCACGCCCCCTTTCGCCCCCGCAAATCGAAAAACATTGATAACAAGTGCAATTTTGATGCCATATTCGTCATTTTCGGTTTACATGATAACTATAGCTAGCCAGATGATCTCTGAAAATTTGGTAACAATCGGATAATAAACACAGAAGTTACTCAGCTTAACGTTTTCCACAGCTGTAAGCAGCGCTGCCGGCAGCGCTGCTTGCAGCATTGTGCCGAATCGTGTGTGCGTGTACGGTGGTGAAATGGGTTAAGTTGTGGACTGCAAAACGAACAGTACTATTATGCATTTACGGGTTTGAGTCCCGCCCGCATCAAAAATTAAATGTGTGCAAAAATGTTTTTTTTTTTTTATTTTATATTTTGACTTTGCATAAATATTATAAGTCCATAGCCTTTTACGGTCAAAATATGATTGTAGCCGTTTTTTTGTTCCGCAAATAAATTTTGTACAAGCAGCTGGGTGGCGGGTATGTTACAGTCGAGCACACTCGACTGTAGCTTTCTTACTTGTTGAATATGCATTAATTGGTGGTCGTGCATTTTATTTAATATTTTTTTAATGGCTCAAAATGAACTTAGTTAACAAGTGCAGAAGTGACAGTCTCTTAAATCAGCTGTGTGGGATTGTTAGAGCGCAGCTTTTTCTTATATTTTTTATACCCGCTACTCTACCCCCTTCCGCCCCTGTAAATCGAAAAAAATTGATTACAAGCGCAATTTTGATGCCATATTGTTCATTTTGGGCTTATATGATAACTATAGCTAGCCAGATGATCTCTGTAAATTTGGTAACAATCGGATAATAAACACAGAAGTTATTCAGCTTAATGTTGTCCATAGCTGTAAGTAGCGCTGCCGGCGGCGCAAATTGCTTATTTGTACAGGAAATAATAAGAATGCCTTACAATGCAAATTTTTGCAGTTGTTGGATAACAGAGTCAGTAGCTTAGTGGAAAAGCGATGAACTCCTGAACCGACAGGCCCGTGGTTCGATTCTCAGTTCATGCCGCTTAATCTTTATACCCGCTACTCATAGAGTAGAAGGGGAAAATGTATGTAACAGGCAGAAGGAGACACCTCCGACCCCATAAAGTATATATATTCTGCCTCAGGATCAACAGCCGAGTCGATATAGCAATGTCCGTCTGTCCGTCCGTCCGTCTGTCTGTCCGTGTGAAAATTTAGATCTAAGCTATTATAAGAGCTAGAACTACCAAATTTGGTGACAAAATGTGTTATTATTGCACGCTGATCAAGTTTATTTTGGATTTTGGCCACGCCCCTTCCGCCCCTATAAATCGAAAAAATTGATTACAAGCGCAATTTTGATGCCATATTGTTCATTTTCGGTTTATATGATAACTATAGCTAGCCAGATGATCTCTGTAAATTTGGTAACAATCGGATAATAAACACAGTAGTTATTCAGCTTAATGTTGTCCATAGCTGTAAGTAGCGCTGCCGGCAGCGCAAATTCCTTATTTGTACAGGAAATAATAAGAATGCCTTACAATGCAAATTTTTGCAGTTGTTGGATAACAGAGTCAGTAGCTTAGTGGAAAAGCGATGAACTCCTGAACCGACAGGCCCGTAGTTCGATTCTCAGTTCATGCCGCTTAATCTTTATACCCGCTACTCATAGAGTAGAAGGGTATTATAACTTTGTTCAAACCGAAAATGTATGTAACAGGCAGAAGGAGACACCTCCGACCCTATAAAGTATATATATTCTGCCTCAGGATCAACAGCCGAGTCGATATAGCCATGTCCGTCTGTCCGTCCGTCCGTCTGTCTGTCCGTCTGTCTGTCCGTGTGAAAACCTAGATCTAAGCTATTATAAGAGCTAGAACTACCAAATTTGGTGACAAAATGTGTTTTTATTGCACGCTGATCAAGTTTATTTTGGATTTTGGCCACGCCCCCTTCGGTCCATGTAAATCGAAAAAATTGATTACAAGCGCAATTTTGATGCCATATTGTTCATTTTCGGTTTATATGATAGCTATAGCAAATGTCCGTCTGTCTGTCCGTGTGAAAACCTAGATCTCAGCGATTATAAGAGCTATGTCTACCAAATTTGGTGACAATATGTGTTATTATTGCACGCTGATCAAGTTTATTTTGGATTTTGGCCAAGCCCCCTTCCGTCCCCGCAAATCGAAAAAACATTGATTACAAGTGCAATTTTGATGCCATATTGTTCATTTTCGGTTTACGTGATAACTATAGCTAGCCAGATAATCTCTGAAAATTTGGTAACAATCGGATAATAAAGACAGAAGTTATTCAGCTTAACGTTTTCCATAGCTGTAAGTGCGGCCGGCAGCGCTGCTTGCAGCATTGTGCCGAATCGTGTGTGCGTGTACGGTGGTGAAATGGGTTAAGTTGTGGACTGCAAAACGAACAGTACTATTATGCATTTACGGGTTTGAGTCCCGCCCGCATCAAAAATTAAATGTGTGCAAAACTGTTTTTTTTTTTATTTTATATTTTGACTTTGCATAAATATTATAAGTCCATAGCCTTTTACGGTCAAAATATGATTGTAGCCGTTTTTTTGTTCCGCAAATAAATTATGTACAAGTAGCTGGGTAGCGGGTATATTACAGACGTGCACACTCGACTGTAGCTTTCTTACTTGTTTTCTTATATTTTTTAAGAACTTATACTTTAATTTTTGAATATGCATTAATTGGGGGTCGTGCATTTTATTTAAAATTTTTTTAATGGCTCACAATGAACTTAGTTAACAAGTGCAGAAGTGACAGTCTCTTAAATCAGCTATGTGCGATTGTCAGAGCGCAGCTTTTTCTTAAATTTTTTATACCCGCTACTCATAGAGTAGAAGGGTATTATAACTTTGTTCAAACCAAAAATGTATGTAACAGGCAGAAGAAGACACCTCCGACCCCATAAAGTATATATATTCTGCCTTAGGATCAACAGCCGAGTCGATATAGCCATGTCCGTCTGTCCGTCAGTCTGTCTGTCTGTCCGTCTGTCTGTGTGAAAATCTAGATCTTAGCTATTATAAGAGCTAGAACTACCAAATTTGGTGACAGTATGTGTTATTATTGCACGCTGATCAAGTTTATTTTGGATTTTGGCCACGTCCCCTTCCGTCCCTGTAAATCGAAAAAAATTGATTACAACGCAATTTTGATGCTATTTTGTTCATTTTCTGTTTATATGATAACTATAGCTAGCCAGATGATCTCTGTAAATTTGGTAACAATCGGATAATAAACACAGAAGTTATTCAGCTTAATGTTGTCCATAGCTGTAAGCAGCGCTGCCGGCAGCGCAAATTCCTTATTTGTACAGGAAATAATAAGAATGCCTTACAATGCAAATTTTTGCAGTTGTTGGATAACAGCGTCAGTAGCTTAGTGGAAAAGCGATGAACTCCTGAACCGACAGGCCCGTGCCGCTTAATCTTTATACCCGCTACTCATAGAGTAGAAGGGTATTATAACTTTGTTCAAACCGAAAATGTATGTAACAGGCAGAAGGAGACACCTCCGACCCTATAAAGTATATATATTCTGCCTCAGGATCAACAGCCGAGTCGATATAGCCATGTCCGTCTGTCCGTCCGTCCGTCTGTCTGTCCGTGTGAAAACCTAGATCTAAGCTATTATAAGAGCTAGAACTACCAAATTTGGTGACAAAATGTGTTTTTATTGCATGCTGATCAAGTTTATTTTGGATTTTGGCCACGCCCCCTTCGGTCCATGTAAATCGAAAAAAATTGATTACAAGCGCAATTTTGATGCCATATTGTTCATTTTCGGTTTATATGATAGCTAACCAAATGTCCGTCTGTCTGTCCGTGTGAAAACCTAGATCTCAGCGATTATAAGAGCTATGTCTACCAAATTTGGTGACAATATGTGTTATTATTGCACGCTGATCAAGTTTATTTTGGATTTTGGCCACGCCCCCTTCCGTCCTCGCAAATCGAAAAAACATTGATAACAAGTGCAATTTTGATGCCATACTGTTCATTTTCGGTTTACGTGATAACTATAGCTAGCCAGATAATCTCTGAAAATTTGGTAACAATCGGATAATAAACACAGAAGTTATTCAGCTTAACGTTTTCCATAGCTGTAAGCAGCGGTGCCGGCAGCGCTGCTTGCAGCATTGTGCCGAATCGTGTGTGCGTGTACGGTGGTGAAATGGGTTAAGTTGTGGACTGCAAAACGAACAGTACTATTATGCATTTACGGGTTTGAGTCCCGCCCGCATCAAAAATTAAATGTGTGCAAAACTGTTTTTTTTTTTATTTTATATTTTGACTTTGCATAAATATTATAAGTCCATAGCCTTTTACGGTCAAAATATGATTGTAGCCGTTTTTTTGTTCCGCAAATAAATTATGTACAAGCAGCTGGGTAGCGGGTATATTACAGACGTGCACACTCGACTGTAGCTTTCTTACTTGTTTTCTTATATTTTTTAAGAACTTATACTTTAATTTTTGAATATGCATTAATTGGTGGTCGTGCATTTTGTTTAAAATTTTTTTAATGGCTCACAATGAACTTAGTTAACAAGTGCGGAAGTGACAGTCTCTTAAATCAGCTATGTGCGATTGTCAGACCGCAGCTTTTTCTTTAATTTTTTATACCCGCTACTCATAGAGTAGAAGGGTATTATAACTTTGTTCAAACCGAAAATGTATGTAACAGGCAGAAGGAGACACCTCCGACCCCATAAAGTATATATATTCTGCCTCAGGATCAACAGCCGAGTCGATATAGCCATGTCCGTCTGTCCGTCAGTCTGTCTGTCTGTCCGTCTGTCTGTGTGAAAATCTAGATCTTATTATAAGAGCTAGAACTACCAAATTTGGTGACAGTATGTGTTATTATTGCACGCTGATCAAGTTTATTTTGGATTTTGGCCACGTTTGATTACAAGCGCAATTTTGATGCCATATTGTTCATTTTCGGTTTATATGATAACTATAGCTAGCCAGATGATCTCTGTAAATTTGGTAACAATCGGATAATAAACACGGAAGTTATTCAGCTTAATGTTGTCCATAGCTGTAAGCAGCGCTGCCGGCAGCGCAAATTCCTTATTTGTACAGGAAATAATAAGAATGCCTTACAATGCAAATTTTTGCAATTGTTGGATAACAGCGTCAGTAGCTTAGTGGAAAAGCGATGAACTCCTGAACCGACAGGTCCGTGGTTCGATTCCCAGTTCATGCCGCTTAATCTTTTTCTTATTTTTTTAAGAACTTATACTTTAATTTTTGAATAGGCATTAATTGGTAGTCGTGCATTTTATTTAAAATCTTTTTAATGGCTCACAATGAACTTAGTTAACAAGTGCAGAAGTGACAGTCTCTTAAATCAGCTGTATGCGATTGTTAGAGCGCAGCTTTTTCTTATATTTTTTATACCCGCTACTCATAGAGTAGAAGGGTATTATAACTTTGTTCAAACTGAAAATGTATGTAACAGGCAGAAGGAGACATCTGCAACCCCATAAAGTATATATATTCTGGCTCAGGATCAACAGCCGAGTCGATATAGCCATGTCCGTCTGTCCGTCTGTCTGTCCGTGTGAAAATCTAGATCTCAGCTATTATAAGAGCTAGGACAACCAAATTTGGTGACAATATGTGTTATTATTGCACGCTGATCAAGTTTATTTTGGATTTTGCCCACGCCCCCTTCCGTCCCCGCAAATCGAAAAAACATTGATAACAAGTGCAATTTTGATGCCATATTGTTCATTTTCGGTTTACGTGATAACTATAGCTAGCCAGATAATCTCTGAAAATTTGGTAACAATCGGATAATAAACACAGAAGTTATTCAGCTTAACGTTTTCCATAGCTGTAAGCAGCGCTGCCGGCAGCGCTGCTTGCAGCATTGTGCCGAATCGTATGTGCGTGTACGGTGGTGAAATGGGTTAAGTTGTGGACTGCAAAACGAACAGTACTATTATGCATTTACGGGTTCGAGTCCCGCCCGCATCAAAAATTAAATGTGTTGAAAAATGTTTTTTTTTTTTATTTTATATTTTGACTTTGCATAAATATTATAAGTCCATAGCCTTTTACGGTCAAAATATGATTGTAGCCGTTTTTTTGTTCCGCAAATAAATTTTGTACAAGCAGCTGGGTAGCGGGTATGTTACAGTCGAGCACACTCGACTGTAGCTTTCTTACTTGTTGAATATGCATTAATTGGGGGTCGTGCATTTTATTTAATATTTTTTTAATGGCTCAAAATGAACTTAGTTAACAAGTGCAGAAGTGACAGTCTCTTAAATCAGCTGTGTGGGATTGTTAGAGCGCAGCTTTTTCTTATATTTTTTATACCCGTTACTCTACCCCCTTCCGCCCCTGTAAATCGAAAAAAATTGATTACAAGCGCAATTTTGATGCCATATTGTTCATTTTGGGCTTATATGATAACTATAGCTAGCCAGATGATCTCTGTAAATTTGGTAACAATCGGATAATAAACACAGAAGTTATTCAGCTTAATGTTGTCCATAGCTGTAAGCAGCGCTGCCGGCGGCGCAAATTGCTTATTTGTACAGGAAATAATAAGAATGCCTTACAATGCAAATTTTTGCAGTTGTTGGATAACAGAGTGAGTAGCTTAGTGGAAAAGCGATGAACTCCTGAACCGACAGGCCCGTGGTTCGATTCTCAGTTCATGCCGCTTAATCTTTATACCCGCTACTCATAGAGTAGAAGGGTATTATAACTTTGTTCAAACCGAAAATGTATGTAACAGGCAGAAGGAGACACCTCCGACCCCATAAAGTATATATATTCTGCCTCAGGATCAACAGCCGAGTCGATATAGCAATGTCCGTCTGTCCGTCCGTCCGTCTGTCTGTCCGTGTGAAAATTTAGATCTAAGCTATTATAAGAGCTAGAACTACCAAATTTGGTGACAAAATGTGTTATTATTGCACGCTGATCAAGTTTATTTTGGATTTTGGCCACGCCCCCTTCCGCCCCTATAAATCGAAAAAAATTGATTACAAGCGCAATTTTGATGCCATATTGTTCATTTTCGGTTTATATGATAACTATAGCTAGCCAGATGATCTCTGTAAATTTGGTAACAATCGGATAATAAACACAGAAGTTATTCAGCTTAATGTTGTCCATAGCTGTAAGCAGCGCTGCCGGCAGCGCTGCTTGCAGCATTGTGCCGAATCGTGTGTGCGTGTACGGTGGTGAAATGGGTTAAGTTGTGGACTGCAAAACGAACAGTACTATTATGCATTTACGGGTTTGAGTCCCGCCCGCATCAAAAATTAAATGTGTGCAAAACTGTTTTTTTTTTTTATTTTATATTTTGACTTTGCATAAATATTATAAGTCCATAGCCTTTTACGGTCAAAATATGATTGTAGCCGTTTTTTTGTTCCGCAAATAAATTATGTACAAGCAGCTGGGTAGCGGGTATATTACAGACGTGCACACTCGACTGTAGCTTTCTTACTTGTTTTCTTATATTTTTTAAGAACTTATACTTTAATTTTTGAATATGCATTAATTGGTGGTCGTGCATTTTTTTTTAAATTTTTTTAATGGCTCACAATGAACTTAGTTAACAAGTGCAGAAGTGACAGTCTCTTAAATCAGCTATGTGGGATTGTTAGAGCGCAGCTTTTTCTTATATTTTTTATACCCGCTACTGTACCCCCTTCCGCCCCTGTAAATCGAAAAAAATTGATTACAAGCGCAATTTTGATGCCATATTGTTCATTTTGGGCTTATATGATAACTATAGCTAGCCAGATGATCTCTGTAAATTTGGTAACAATCGGATAATAAACACAGAAGTTATTCAGCTTAATGTTGTCCATAGCTGTAAGCAGCGCTGCCGGCGGCGCAAATTGCTTATTTGTACAGGAAATAATAAGAATGCCTTACAATGCAAATTTTTGCAGTTGTTGGATAACAGCGTCAGTAGCTTAGTGGAAAAGCGATAAACTCCTGAACCGACAGGCCCGTGGTTCGATTCTCAGTTCATGCCGCTTAATCTTTATACCCGCTACTCATAGAGTAGAAGGGTATTATAACTTTGTTCAAACCGAAAATGTATGTAACAGGCAGAAGGAGACACCTCCGACCCCATAACGTATATATATTCTGCCTCAGGATCAACAGCCGAGTCGATATAGCCATGTCCGTCTGTCCGTCCGTCCGTCTGTCTGTCCGTGTGAAAATTTAGATCTAAGCTATTATAAGAGCTAGAACTACCAAATTTGGTGACAAAATGTGTTATTATTGCACGCTGATCAAGTTTATTTTGGATTTTGGCCACGCCCCCTTCCGCCCCTATAAATCGAAAAAAATTGATTACAAGCGCAATTTTGATGCCATATTGTTCATTTTCGGTTTATATGATAACTATAGCTAGCCAGATGATCTCTGTAAATTTGGTAACAATCGGATAATAAACATAGAAGTTATTCAGCTTAATGTTGTCCATAGCTGTAAGCAGCGGTGCCGGCAGCGCTGCTTGCAGCATTGTGCCGAATCGTGTGTGCGTGTACGGTGGTGAAATGGGTTAAGTTGTGGACTGCAAAACGAACAGTACTATTATGCATTTACGGGTTTGAGTCCCGCCCGCATCAAATATTAAATGTGTGCAAAACTGTTTTTTTTTTTATTTTATATTTTGACTTTGCATAAATATTATAAGTCCATAGCCTTTTACGGTCAAAATATGATTGTAGCCGTTTTTTTGTTCCGCAAATAAATTATGTACAAGCAGCTGGGTAGCGGGTATATTACAGACGTGCACACTCGACTGTAGCTTTCTTACTTGTTTTCTTATATTTTTTAAGAACTTATACTTTAATTTTTGAATATGCATTAATTGGTGGTCGTGCATTTTATTTAAAATTTTTTTAATGGCTCACAATGAACTTAGTTAACAAGTGCAGAAGTGACAGTCTCTTAAATCAGCTATGTGCGATTGTCAGAGCGCAGCTTTTTCTTAAATTTTTTATACCCGCTACTCATAGAGTAGAAGGGTACGAGGGTCGTTTGATAAGACCGTGACTTTTTGTATTTGCCGCGCACCTGCTCTAAATACAACACTGCTCCTGTCAGCAGTTATCGATTAACAGCTGACTGTAAAATTTTGAGAAAGCTGCGTTTTTTGGTTTGCGTTTTATAGGCACTGAAAGCAGACGATCTCGTGAATTTTAACGAAAATGGAAAAAAGTGAATTTCGTGTGCTAATTAAGCATTATTTTTTGCGTAAAAAATCCATCACCGAAACCAAGGAAAGACTTGATAAATATTATGGGGACTCTGCACCATCAATTTCAATGGTTAAGAAATGGTTTACTGAGTTCCGTTGTGGTCGTACCAGTACAAGTGATGCCGAACGTTCAGGTCGCCCAAAAGAGGTCGTCATGCCAGAAATCGTCGACAAAATCCATGGAATGATATTGGATGATCGGAGAATGAAAGTGCGTGAGGTAGCTGAGGCTGTAGGCATCTCAACTGAACGGGTACATCACATTTTACATGAATATTTGGACATGAAAAAGCTTTCCGCGCGATGGGTGCCGCGATTGCTCACACACGACCATAAGCGCAACCGTGTGACCATTTCAAAGGAGTGTTTGGCGATGTTCAACCGCAATCCAAACGAATTTTTGCGCCGTTTCGTTACCGTAGACGAAACATGGATCCACCACACCACACCAGAGACCAAAGAACAATCAAGACAGTGGGTTTCTCCGGGTGAACGTGCACCAAAGAAGGCCAAGGTGGGTCTGTCGGCCAACAAGGTCATGGCCACAGTTTTTTGGGATGCACAAGGTATCATTCACATCGATTACCTTGAAAAGGGTAAAACGATCACCGGCGAATATTATTCAGAGCTTTTGGACAGATTCGATATTGATTTGAAGCAGAAACGACCGCATTTGGCGAAAAAAAAGTGCTGTTCCATCAGGACAATGCACGGGTGCACACGTGTGTAGTCAGCATGGCAAAATTTCATAAATTGGGCTACGAACTGCTACCCCATCCAGCATATTCTCCAGATTTAGCCCCCTGTGACTATTTTTTGTTTCCAAACATGAAGAAATGGCTCGGCGGTAAGAGATTCGGGTCAAATGAAGAGGTCATCACAGAAACAAACGACTATTTTGAGGGCCTTGAGAAAACCTATTATTTGGAAGGAATAAAAAAATTGGAAAAACGCTGGACTAAATGCATAGAGCTAAAAGGAGATTATGTTGAGAAATAAAACGCTTCTTTGACGAAAAAAATATATTTTATTCAAAAAGTCACGGACTTATCAAACGACCCTCGTATTATAACTTTGTTCAAACCGAAAATGTATGTAACAGGCAGAAGGAGACACCTCCGACCCCATAAAGTATATATATTCTATATTCAGTAAAGTATATATATTCTATATTCAGCTGGGTAGCGGGTATGTTACAGTCGAGCACACTCGACTGTAGCTTTCTTACTTGTTGAATATGCATTAATTGGTGGTCGTGCATTTTATTTAATATTTTTTTAATGGCTCAAAATGAACTTAGTTAACAAGTGCAGAAGTGACAGTCTCTTAAATCAGCTATGTGGGATTGTTAGAGCGCAGCTTTTTCTTATATTTTTTATACCCGCTACTCTACCCCCTTCCGCCCCTGTAAATCGAAAAAAATTGATTACAAGCGCAATTTTGATGCCATATTGTTCATTTTGGGCTTATATGATAACTATAGCTAGCCAGATGATCTCTGTAAATTTGGTAACAATCGGATAATAAACACAGAAGTTATTCAGCTTAATGTTGTCCATAGCTGTAAGCAGCGCTGCCGGCGGCGCAAATTGCTTATTTGTACAGGAAATAATAAGAATGCCTTACAATGCAAATTTTTGCAGTTGTTGGATAACAGCGTCAGTAGCTTAGTGGAAAAGCGATGAACTCCTGAACCGACAGGCCCGTGGTTCGATTCTCAGTTCATGCCGCTTAATCTTTATACCCGCTATTCATAGAGTAGAAGGGTATTATAACTTTGTTCAAACCGAAAATGTATGTAACAGGCAGAAGGAGACACCTCCGACCCCATAACGTATATATATTCTGCCTCAGGATCAACAGCCGAGTCGATATAGCCATGTCCGTCTGTCCGTCCGTCCGTCTGTCTGTCCGTGTGAAAATTTAGATCTAAGCTATTATAAGAGCTAGAACTACCAAATTTGGTGACAAAATGTGTTATTATTGCACGCTGATCAAGTTTATTTTGGATTTTGGCCACGCCCCCTTCCGCCCCTATAAATCGAAAAAAATTGATTACAAGCGCAATTTTGATGCCATATTGTTCATTTTCGGTTTATATGATAACTATAGCTAGCCATATAATCTCTGAAAATTTGGTAACAATCGGATAATAAACACAGAAGTTATTCAGCTTAACGTTTTCCGTAGCTGTAAGCAGCGGTGCCGGCAGCGCTGCTTGCAGCATTGTGCCGAATCGTGTGTGCGTGTACGGTGGTGAAATGCGTTAAGTTGTGGACTGCAAAACGAACAGTACTATTATGCATTTACGGGTTTGAGTCCCGCCCGCATCAAAAATTAAATGTGTGCAAAACTGTTTTTTTTTTTATTTTATATTTTGACTTTGCATAAATATTATAAGTCCATAGCCTTTTACGGTCAAAATATGATTGTAGCCGTTTTTTTGTTCCGCAAATAAATTATGTACAAGCAGCTGGGTAGCGGGTATATTACAGACGTGCACACTCGACTGTAGCTTTCTTACTTGTTTTCTTATATTTTTTAAGAACTTATACTTTAATTTTTGAATATGCATTAATTGGTGGTCGTGCATTTTATTTAAAATTTTTTTAATGGCTCACAATGAACTTAGTTAACAAGTGCAGAAGTGACAGTCTCTTAAATCAGCTATGTGCGATTGTCAGAGCGCAGCTTTTTCTTAAATTTTTATACCCGCTACTCATAGAGTAGAAGGGTATTATAACTTTGTTCAAACCGAAAATGTATGTAACAGGCAGAAGGAGACACCTCCGACCCCATAAAGTATATATATTCTATATTCAGTAAAGTATATATATTCTATATTCAGCTGGGTAGCGGGTATGTTACAGTCGAGCACACTCGACTGTAGCTTTCTTACTTGTTGAATATGCATTAATTGGTGGTCGTGCATTTTATTTAATATTTTTTTAATGGCTCAAAATGAACTTAGTTAACAAGTGCAGAAGTGACAGTCTCTTAAATCAGCTGTGTGGGATTGTTAGAGCGCAGCTTTTTCTTATATTTTTTATACCCGCTACTCTACCCCCCTTCCGCCCCTGTAAATCGAAAAAAATTGATTACAAGCGCAATTTTGATGCCATATTGTTCATTTTGGGCTTATATGATAACTATAGCTAGCCAGATGATCTCTGTAAATTTGGTAACAATCGGATAATAAACACAGAAGTTATTCAGCTTAATGTTGTCCATAGCTGTAAGCAGCGCTGCCGGCGGCGCAAATTGCTTATTTGTACAGGAAATAATAAGAATGCCTTACAATGCAAATTTTTGCAGTTGTTGGATAACAGCGTCAGTAGCTTAGTGGAAAAGCGATGAACTCCTGAACCGACAGGCCCGTGGTTCGATTCTCAGTTCATGCCGCTTAATCTTTATACCCGCTACTCATAGAGTAGAAGGGTATTATAACTTTGTTCAAACCGAAAATGTATGTAACAGGCAGAAGGAGACACCTCCGACCCCATAACGTATATATATTCTGCCTCAGGATCAACAGCCGAGTCGATATAGCCATGTCCGTCTGTCCGTCCGTCCGTCTGTCTGTCCGTGTGAAAATTTAGATCTAAGCTATTATAAGAGCTAGAACTACCAAATTTGGTGACAAAATGTGTTATTATTGCACGCTGATCAAGTTTATTTTCGATTTTGGCCACGCCCCCTTCCGCCCCTATAAATCGAAAAAAATTGATTACAAGCGCAATTTTGATGCCATATTGTTCATTTTCGGTTTATATGATAACTATAGCTAGCCAGATGATCTCTGTAAATTTGGTAACAATCGGATAATAAACACAGAAGTTATTCAGCTTAATGTTGTCCATAGCTGTAAGCAGCGCTGCCGGCAGCGCAAATTCCTTATTTGTACAGGAAATAATAAGAATGCCTTACAATCCAAATGTTTGCAGTTGTTGGATAACAGCGTCAGTAGCTTAGTGGAAAAGCGATGAACTCCTGAACCGACAGGCCCGTGCCGCTTAATCTTTATACCCGCTACTCATAGAGTAGAAGGGTATTATAACTTTGTTCAAACCGAAAATGTATGTAACAGGCAGAAGGAGACACCTCCGACCCTAAAAAGTATATATATTCTGCCTCAGGATCAACAGCCGAGTCGATATAGCCATGTCCGTCTGTCCGTCCGTCCGTCTGTCTGTCCGTCTGTCTGTCCGTGTGAAAACCTAGATCTAAGCTATTATCAGAGCTAGAACTACCAAATTTGGTGACAAAATGTGTTATTATTGCACGCTGATCAAGTTTATTTTGGATTTTGGCCACGCCCCCTTCGGCCCATGTAAATCGAAAAAAATTGATTACAAGCGCAATTTTGATGCCATATTGTTCATTTTCGGTTTATATGATAGCTAACCGAATGTCCGTCTGTCTGTCCGTGTGAAAACCTAGATCTCAGCGATTATAAGAGCTATGTCTACCAAATTTGGTGACAATATGTGTTATTATTGCACGCTGATCAAGTTTATTTTGGATTTTGGCCACGCCCCCTTCCGTCCCCGCAAATCGAAAAACATTGATAACAAGTGCAATTTTGATGCCATATTGTTCATTTTCGGTTTACGTGATAACTATAGCTAGCCAGATAATCTCTGAAAATTTGGTAACAATCGGATAATAAACACAGAAGTTATTCAGCTTAACGTTTTCCATAGCTGTAAGCAGCGGTGCCGGCAGCGCTGCTTGCAGCATTGTGCCGAATCGTGTGTGCGTGTACGGTGGTGAAATGGGTTAAGTTGTGGACTGCAAAACGAACAGTACTATTATGCATTTACGGGTTTGAGTCCCGCCCGCATCAAAAATTAAATGTGTGCAAAACTGTTTTTTTTTATTTTATATTTTGACTTTGCATAAATATTATAAGTCCATAGCCTTTTACGGTCAAAATATGATTGTAGCCGTTTTTTTGTTCCGCAAATAAATTATGTACAAGCAGCTGGGTAGCGGGTATATTACAGACGTGCACACTCGACTGTAGCTTTCTTACTTGTTTTCTTATATTTTTTAAGAACTTATACTTTAATTTTTGAATATGCATTAATTGGTGGTCGTGCATTTTATTTAAAATTTTTTTAATGGCTCACAATGAACTTAGTTAACAAGTGCAGAAGTGACAGTCTCTTAAATCAGCTATGTGCGATTGTCAGAGCGCAGCTTTTTCTTAAATTTTTTATACCCGCTACTCATAGAGTAGAAGGGTATTATAACTTTGTTCAAACCGAAAATGTATGTAACAGGCAGAAGGAGACACCTCCGACCCCATAAAGTATATATATTCTATATTCAGTAAAGTATATATATTCTATATTCAGCTGGGTAGCGGGTATGTTACAGTCGAGCACACTCGACTGTAGCTTTCTTACTTGTTGAATATGCATTAATTGGTGGTCGTGCATTTTATTTAATATTTTTTTAATGGCTCAAAATGAACTTAGTTAACAAGTGCAGAAGTGACAGTCTCTTAAATCAGCTGTGTGGGATTGTTAGAGCGCAGCTTTTTCTTATATTTTTTATACCCGCTACTCTACCGCCTTCCGCCCCAGAAAATCGAAAAAAAATTGATTACAAGCGCAATTTTGATGCCATATTGTTCATTTTGGGCTTATATGATAACTATAGCTAGCCAGATGATTTCTGTAAATTTGGTAACAATCGGATAATAAACACAGAAGTTAGTCAGCTTAACGTTTTCCATAGCTGTAAGCAGCGCTGCCGGCAGCGCAAATTCTTTATTTGTACAGGAAATAATAAGAATGCCTTACAATGCAAATGTTTGCAGTTGTTGGATAACAGCGTCAGTAGCTTAGTGGAAAAGCGATGAACTCCTGAACCAACAGGCCCGTGGTTCGATTCCCAGTTCATGCCGCTTAAGCTTTTTCTTTTATTTTTTAAGAACTAATACTTAAATTTTTGAATATGCATTAATTGGTGGTCGTGCATTTTATTAAAAATTTTTTTAATGGCTCACAATGAACTTTGTTAACAAGTGGAGAAGTGACAGTCTCTTAAATCAGCTGTGTGCGATTGTTAGAGCGCAGCTTTTTCCTTTATTTTTTTATTTTTATTTTTTATTTAATTGTATGTTTAAGTTATGAGAATAAATATTAACAAAAACTCGCATCATGCATTCAGACTTTGTTTTTGTCGTGCAAGAATTTCAGAATGGTCTCATAATGTAACTTTGTCAAAATTTGCGTAATGGCTTAATGGCTGATTGGAGAAGTGGTGGACCTCTTAGGTAATGGGTCCAATGTTCGATTCCGCATGCATGTGTGTCATGGTGGGGGAGATCGAACGTTTCTTATTTTTTGCAAATAAAAGTTTTTGCCTCCCTTTTTGAGCTACCTTTATGAAACTTTGTATACATGTTTCTTATTGCTGCCCGCTGTAAATAAGTTGGAACGAGCTGGTACGGACCGATACATCGTATAGATGCCATAGAACCTATCGGTCGTTTTGTTAACAGAATTTATTAAAAGTTAAAGTGCTGTAGAACACTTCCCATTCAAGTATATAAAGAATTATTAAAAGGGCACATATCGTTTTTTACCTGCACGTATTCGATTTATAGTCTTCAACAGGTAGAATTATTATTTTTACTGTTTAAGTGATAAATCTTGGATTTTTTTGGTACCTGAATAAAAGTTATACGTTTTCCATACTTTTTACTCCTTTTGCCGGCAGCGCTGCTTGCAGCATTGTACCGAATATTATCTGCGCGTACGGTGGTGAAATGGGTTAAGCTGTGGACTGCATAACGAATAAAACTATTGTGCATTTATGGGTTCGAGTCCCACCCGCATCAAAAGTTAAATGTGTGCAAAAAAATTATTTTTTTATACCCGCTACTCATAGAGTAGAAGGGTATTATAACTTTTTTCAAACCGAGAATGTATGTAACAGGCAGAAGGAGACAGAAGTTATTCAGCTTAACGTTTTCCATAGCTGTAAGCAGCGCTTCCGGCAGCGCTGCTTGCAGCATTGTGCCGAATTGTGTGTGCGTGTACGGTGGTGAAATGGGTTAAGTTGTGGACTGCAAAACGAACAGTACTATTATGCATTTACGGGTTCGAGTCCCGCCCGCATCAAAAATTAAATGTGTGCAAAAATGTTTTTTTTTTTTTATCTTATATTTTGACTTTGCATAAATATTATAAGTCCATAGCCTTTTACGGTCAAAATATGATTGTAGCCGTTTTTTTGTTCCGCAAATAAATTATGTACAAGCAGCTGGGTAGCGGGTATATTACAGTCGAGCATACTCGACTGTAGCCCTCTTACTTGTTTTATTTTAGATTTTGACTTTGCATAAATATTATAAGTCCATAGTTTTATTCGTTATGCAGTCCACAGCTTAACCCTTTTACGGTCAAAATATGATTGTAGCCGTTCTTTATTGTTCCGCAAAAAATTGTAATGTACGAGCAGCTGGGTAGCGGGTATATTACAGTCGAGCACATTCGAATGTAGCTTTCTTACTTGTTCTTTTTTATACCCGCTACTAATTTAATTTAAAGTCAACTAATAGCAGTCGACGTAAAAGTTACAGAGAAACAGAAAAAAACAGAAACAGAAACAGAGAAAACCCAGAAAAACCCAATCAGATCAGAAAAGTTAATATTAGTTATTAGTATGAAGTGTTAATGAGTTAAGAATAGAAATTTTTATACCCGCTACTCATAGAGTAGAAGGGTATTATAACTTTGTTCAAACCGAAAATGTATGTAACAGTCAGAAGGAGACACCTCCGTCCCCATAAAGTATATATTCTGCCTCAGGATCAACAGCCGAGTCGATATAGCCATGTCCGTCTGTCCGTGTGTCTGTCCGTGTGAAAATCTAGATCTCAGCTATTATAAGAGCTAGCACTACCAAATTTGGTGTTATTATTGCACGTTAAGCAAGTTTATTTTGGATTTTGGCCACGCCCCCTTCCGCCCCGTAAATCGAAAAAACATTGATTACAAGCGCAATTTTGATGCCATATTGTTCATTTTCGGTTTACATGATAACTAATGCTAGCCAGGTGATCTCTGATTTGGTAACAATTGGATAATAAACACAGAAGTTATTCAGCTTAACGTTTTCCATAGCTGTAAGCAGCGCTGCCGGCAGCGCTGCTTGCAGAATTGTGCCGAATCGTGTGTGCGTGTACGGTGGTGAAATGGATTAAGTTGTGGACTGCAAAACGAACAGTACTATTATGCATTTACGGGTTCGAGTCCCGCCCGCATCAAAAATTAAATGTGTGCAAAAATGTTTTTTTTTTTTTTATTTTATATTTTGACTTTGCATAAATATTGTAAGTCCATAGCCTTTTACGGTCAAAATATGATTTTAGCCGTTTTTTTGTTCCGCAAATAAATGATGTACGAGCAGCTGGGTAGCGGGTATATTACAGTCGAGCACACTCGACTGTAGCTTTCTTACTTGTTATATTAGAAAGAGAAGACTCTAAGTTGAAAAGTCTAAAAAGTGTATTATATTGATCACAGAGAAGACGGAAAGGGTCATGCAAGCTATAATTACTAGAACAAAAGTCTAATGACAATGGCTGAAAATTACGGGTAACTCTAAAAGGAACACTAAAGTTAAGTTGCCTGAGTAAGAAAGGGGAATCATCCTTAAATCTTATAAGTTTTATGATAAACAAGACACTTAACATAATACGACGGTTAGCTAAAGAAGGAAGGCTAATTAAAAGAAGCCGATTATGATAAGGTGGTAAATCTACTCCTGGAACCCGGTTGAAACTACGTAAACAAAAAGAAGAAACTGCTTTTGAACAGACTCAATTCTGTCTTAATAAATTTGGTACTGCGGGGACTACACGCAAGAACCATATTCAAGAATTGGACGTACAAGAGAAGTAAAAAGTAACTTGGTTGTAAAGGGATCATTAAATTCTTTGGCCCATCTTTTAATGAAACCCAGTACGCGAAAAGCCTTGTTAACAATGTGTGTAACGTGTCGATCAAATTTCAATTTCTGATCAAAGAGAATACCTAGATCATTTACTTCAGATATTCTTAAAAGTTGAGTTAAATTAAAGGAGTGTTTCATGACGTGATGGTTTCCTCTGTAAAATGTCATAACTTTACATTTAGAACAATTAAGATGTAGCAGGTTATGATTACATCAGGCAAAAAACTTGTCAAGATCCATTTGAAGAAAGTTTAAAGTTTTGTCATTATACGTCAGACAAAGTTTAACGTCATCAGCGTACATAAGGATAGATGATTGTGTTAGTACAGAAGGTAGGTCATTAATAAAAAGGTTAAAAAGTAGAGGGCCAAGATGACTACCCTGAGGAACCCCAGATGTAACAAATAAAAGCTTAGATTGGCAAGAGTTAAAAAGGACTCTTTGCGTCCTCTTAGTTTAATAATTAGATATCCACAAAATAAGTTTTTGAGGAAAACCAATGAGATCTAATTTATGAAGCAGTAAGTTATGATTAACGGAGTCAAAGCTTTACTGAAATCAGTGTAGACCACATCAGTTTGCATTTTCCTCCGAAATCCTTTGGTTATCATTGAGGAAAACTCAAGAAGATTTGTAGTTGTGGATCTAAATTTGACAAATCTATGCTGATAAGGGGAAAGAACGGACTTACACATATGTGTTAATTGTGCAGTCAAGATTTTTTCAAAAATTTTAGAAATAGCGGATAATTTAGAGATACACCTATAATTCTTCACATCTTGGTTAGAGCCACATTTGTGAAGAGGTATAGAGAAGGAATCCTTCCATATAAGCGGAAAGTAACTCGTGGCTACAGACAAATCAAGCAACTTAAATATAGGCTTACGTATGGTATCAGCATAGAATCTAAGTATACATGCTGGAACACCATCAGGACCGGGAGAAAATACAGGCTTAGAGGATTTAAGATAGCTTAGTAAAGAGATTTCGTTAATAGAAGGGCAAAAAAAATGAGTTAGAATTATTTAAGGAATACGGGTATGATTGCATAGTATAGGCTTCAGTGGAGTAAGTAGATTGAAAAAAGTCCGCAAACAAATCGGCAGCAACCTGATCATTAGTTGCTTTGTTAATTTCAAAAAAAAGATTAGATGGGAACTTATTAGTTTTACATTTCAAATTAACAAAGTAATAAAACTGCTTAGGATCTTGGGCAAACGATTCAAGTAATCATTGTAGCAGCGTGTATTTAGAGAAAAAAAAATTAGCTCTAACAACGATATAACGAGAATAGTCAGAAGGACTTCCAGTAGATTTAAACTTTTTAAAATATCTGGATTTCAAATTTTTAAAACCATCAATTCACGAGAAAACCAAGGTGGCCTATCACACTTAACTGGGTAAGCATTGGGCACACATTGATCAAAAAAATGAATTGATAGATTTATAAAAATATAAGATATAAATATCCAAATCTGAACACAAATAAAAAGTAGACCAATCATGATTTAAAATCAAATTGTTAAGCTTAATGAAATTAGTCTTGCGAAAGCAGCGAGATTTTAATTTGGAAAGAGAATTTGCAGTTGGCACAAGAGTAGGCAATTTTAATGACAAATCTAATGTAGGATGGTAAGGATCTTCAGGTAAAACTAAAGGATCACTGCTAGAAATAGTGTTTTGCAACATTACATCAGATGAAAAGATAAGATCAAGCATTCTACCATTTAGGTTAGGAATATTATTAATTTGAAATAATGAAAGTTCAGAAAGTCCTATAAGAACCAAGAAATCTGATTGAAAGGTCCATGCAACTTCTGGTAAATTAAAATCACCAAAAACTAAAAGAAAATCTCTATCAGATAGCTTGGATGCAACAGACTGGATAGAGGAAAGATGTTCAAGGTAGATGGAAACATCTAAAGAAGGGGGAATATAAGAACAAGTAATGTATAATGAAATTTGACACACTGACACTTTAACACAGATGAATTCTGGGCAAACAATTAACAGTTGTTCAACAGATAAATCAGACCTAGCAGCTATAAGCACGCCTCCACCAGTTCGACCTAAACGGTCGCATCTGAAGGAAGTGTACTTATCTGTAAAAATTGTGCAACTAAGTACATCTGGTTTCAACCAAGTTTCAGTAAATATTAAAATATGGTAATTAAAAGAGACACAATCAATAAACAATTTAGAGAGTTCAGTGTTTAGTCCTCTAACGTTTTGATAAGCAATAAAAAGAGAAGATGGATTTAGTTTTTTGATGTTCCATTCGAAGACGGGACACTGGAAACTACTGGCAAAGAAACTGAGGGACGAGTTTTTTGTTTAGGAGTATACTCCTTAACAATTAAATCAGGGGGCCAAAAATTTACACTACAGACTTTTTTAAAGCTGTCTGCAGGAATACTAATTTTGAACGATGCAATGTCTCGTGCATAGTTAAATTTAAATTTCTCAACAATAAGGTTCGTTATTGAGATCTTGGATTGAATGAATGCTTGCACATCTTCAATTGAAGTATCGGGGGCCAAGCGAGAAACAAAAATAAATTTCTTTGGCTTAACGGAGACAAGGGACTTAGTTATGTTTGGAGGCATAACTACAGAAGAGCTGTAACCAGTGTTATTTACTATACTCCTAGACACAGGCGAAGTAGGAGAAGTGACGACCACAATAGGTGGATCAATAAAACTAACCGCGGAGGCTTGAGGCAAAATAGGAGAGACAGCGAGAGGAGTGTTCGCATGAGATAACGGAGTTAAAGGAGTTGACGGAAGAACTGACACAAGCGGAGGGTCCTCTAGAGAATTAAGGTTATTCAGTTGGGATTCTAGTTCAATGAACTCCGAATGCATCTTAGAAAACGAAGCCCGCAAACGAGCAACGTTTAATTTAAGTTAAGTTCACCTAGCGCGACAACCTTCACATGACCACTTAAGGCCAATTTTGCTATTAATAGCAATTTTTATACGGCCGGTAGGGCCAATGCACTTAACGTGAAAAACGTTATCGCAGAGCCACCAATCAACAAAATCTGACTTAGAGTCAGCAGAGGATTTGTAGTTTCTAGCCGAGCACGACAACATCTTCATAGAAGTGAATGTACCTCAAAAAACGTAGGGAACACCAAAAAAATATTAAAGTAGGAAAGAAATTTTAAAAATAAAAATAACAAAAACAAAAAGCTACAAAGAATTGTTAGAGAGACAAAGTAAACGGGAGAAGCGCTAAGAACAGGCGCACAATGAAAACGCAGTAAACTCGAGGGAGTTTCACAAGGTGAGAGTGACTGAGTATTAGTAAGTAAGCTAAGCTAAAAACTACAACAGCAACGCTACGGTAAGAGTAAACACTCAACACACTCAAAGAGCGTAAATAAAAACGTGAGAGCGGGAGAGTGTGGAAGAGTAGACTCAAAACAAAAACAACAAATGACGCCAAAGACGCGCAAGTTGATAATTGGTTAAATTTAGTAAAATTGCAAAGCACCAGGGGTAACACAAGGTATTATGAATACGCACCGGGTTAGCACAAACTAAAATACACCAAAGTAAATTAAAAACGCAAATTATTTGCAAAGATTAGGCGGAAAAAATAAACAATATTGAGAGTAAAGGTCAACACCACCGATCACCAGAAAGTCACTCAATGTTGAAGGGTATTATAACTTTGTTCAAGCCGCAAATGTATGTAACAGGCAGAAGGAGACACCTCCGACCCCATAAAGTATATACATTTGGCTCAGGATCAACAGCCGAGTCGATATAGCCATGTCCGTCTGTCTGTCAGTCCGTCTGTCTGACCGTGTGAAAATCTAGATCTCAGCTATTATAAGAGCTAGAACTACCAAATTTGGTGACAGTATGTGTTATTATTGCACGTTGATCAAGTTTATTTTGGATTTTGGCCACGCCCCCTTCCGTTCCTGTATATCGAATAAAATTGAATACAAGCGCAATTTTGATGCCATATTGTTAATTGTTATATGATAACTATAGCTAGCCAGATGATCTCTGAAAATTTGGTAACAATCGGATAATAAAAACAGAAGTTATTCAGCTTAGCGTTTTCCATAGCTGTAAGCAGCGCTGCCGGCAGCGCAAATTTTTTATTTGTACATGAAATAATAAGAATGCCTTACAATGCTAATTTTTGCAGTTTTTGGATAACAGCGTCAGTAGCTTAGTTGAAAAGCGGTGAACTCCTGAACCGATTGGCCCGTAGTTCGATTCCCAGTTCATGCCCCTTAAGCTTTTTCTTTATTATACCCGCTACTCATAGAGTAGAAGGGTATTATAACTTTGTTCAAACCGAAAATGTATGTAACAGGCAGAAGGAGACATCTGCGACCCCATAAAGTATATATATTCTGCCTCAGGATCAACAGCCGAGTCGATATAGCCATGTCCGTCTGTCCGTCCGTCCGTCTGTCTGTCTGTCCGTCTGTCTGTCCGTGTGAAAATCTAGATCTCAGCTATTATAAGAGCTAGAACTACCAAATTTGGTGACAGTATGTGTTATTATTGCACGCTGATCAAGTTTATTTTGGATTTTGGCCACGTCCCCTTCCGCCCCTGTAAATCGAAAAAAATTGATTACAAGCGCAATTTTGATGCTATTTTGTTCATTTTCGGTTTATATGATAACTATAGCTAGCCAGATGATCTCTGTAAATTTGGTAACAATCGGATAATAAACACAGAAGTTATTCAGCTTAATGTTGTCCATAATGCAAATTTTTGCAGTTGTTGGATAACAGCGTCAGTAGCTTAGTGGAAAAGCGATGAACTCCTGAACCGACATGCCCGTGGTTAGATTCCCAGTTCATGCCGCTTAATCTTTTTATAGCCGCTACTCATAGAGTAGAAGGGTATTATAACTTTGTTCAAACCGAAAATCTATGTAACAGGCAGAAGGAGACACCTCCGACCCCATAAAGTATATATATTCTGGCTCAGGATCAACAGCCGAGTCGATATAGCCATGTCCGTCTATCCGTCTGTCTGTCCGTGTGAAAATCTAGATCTCAGCTATTATAAGAGCTAGAACAACCAAATTTGGTGACAATATGTGTTATTATTGCACGCTGATCAAGTTTGTTTTGGATTTTGTCCACGCCCCCTTCCGCCCCCGCAAATCGAAAAAACATTGATAACAAGTGCAATTTTGATGCCATATTGTTCATATAATAAACACAGAAGTTATTCAGCTTAACGTTTTCCATAGCTGTAAGCAGCGCTGCCGGCAGCGCTTGCAGCATTGTGCCGATTCGTGTGTGCGTGTACGGTGGTGAAATGGGTTAAGTTGTGGACTGCAAAACGAACAGTACTATTATGCATTTACGGGTTTGATTCCCGCCCGCATCAAAAATTAAATGTGTGCAAAAATGTTTTTTTTTTTATTTTATATTTTGATTTTGCATAAATATTATAAGT
This sequence comes from Zaprionus ghesquierei, assembly GCA_018904095.1. NCBI lineage: Eukaryota > Metazoa > Arthropoda > Insecta > Diptera > Drosophilidae > Zaprionus > Zaprionus ghesquierei. The sequence goes on along the minus strand of JAEIGP010000061.1, from coordinate 446,513 downwards.
CCATAGCCTTTTACGGTCAAAATATGATTGTAGCCGTTTTTTTGTTCGGCAAATAAATTATGTACAAGCAGCTGGGTAGCGGGTATATTACAGACGTGCACACTCGACTGTAGCTTTCTTACTTGTTTTCTTATGTTTTTTAAGAACTTATACTTTAATTTTTGAATATGCATTAATTGGTGGTCGTGCATTTTATTTAAAATTTTTTTAATGGCTCACAATGAACTTAGTTAACAAGTGCAGAAGTGACAGTCTCTTAAATCAGCTATGTGCGATTGTCAGAGCGCAGCTTTTTCTTAAATTTTTTATACCCGCTACTTATAGAGTAGAAGGGTATTATAACTTTGTTCAAACCGAAAATGTATGTAACAGGCAGAAGGAGACACCTCAGACCCCATAAAGTATATATATTCTGCCTCAGGATCAACAGCCGAGTCGATATAGCTATGTCCATCTGTCCGTCCGTCTGTCTGTCTGTCCGTCTGTCCGTGTGAAAATCTAGATCTTAGCTATTATAAGAGCTAGAACTACCAAATTTGGTGACAGTTTGTTTTATTATTGCACGCTGATCAAGTTTATTTTGGATTTTGGCCACGTTTGATTACAAGCGCAATTTTGATGCCATATTGTTCATTTTCGGTTTATATGATAACTATAGCTAGCCAGATGATCTCTGTAAATTTGGTAACAATCGGATAATAAACACGGAAGTTATTCAGCTTAATGTTGTCCATAGCTGTAAGCAGCGCTTCCGGCAGCGCAAATTCCTTATTTGTACAGGAAATAATAAGAATGCCTTACAATGCAAATTTTTGCAGTTGTTGGATAACAGCGTCAGTAGCTTAGTGGAAAAGCGATGAACTCCTGAACCGACAGGCCCGTGGTTCGATTCCCAGTTCATGCCGCTTAATCTTTTTTTTATTTTTTTAAGAACTTATACTTTAATTTTTGAATAGGCATTAATTGGTGGTCGTGCATTTTATTTAAAATTTTTTTAATGGCTCACAATGAACTTAGTTAACAAGTGCAGAAGTGACAGTCTCTTAAATCAGCTATGTGCGATTGTCAGAGCGCAGCTTTTTCTTATATTTTTTATACCCGCTACTCATAGAGTAGAAGGGTATTATAACTTTGTTCAAACCGAAAATGTATGTAACAGGCAGAAGGAAACATCTGCGACCCCATAAAGTATATATATTCTGCCTCAGGATCAACAGCCGAGTCGATATAGCCATGTCCGTCTGTCCGTCCGTCCGTCTGTCTGTCTGTCCGTCTGTCTGTCCGTGTGAAAATCTAGATCTCAGCTATTATAAGAACTAGAACTCTGTAAATTTGGTAACAATCGGATAATAAACACAGAAGTTATTCCGCTTAATGTTGTCCATAGCTGTAAGCAGCGCTGCCGGCAGCGCAAATTTTTTATTTGTACAGGAAATAATAAGAATGCCTTACAATGCAAATTTTTGCAGTTGTTGGATAACAGCGTCAGTAGCTTAGTGGAAAAGCGATGAACTCCTGAACCGACATGCCCGTGGTTAGATTCCCAGTTCATGCCGCTTAAGCTTTTTATACCCGCTACTCATAGAGTAGAAGGGTATTATAACTTTGTTCAAACCGAAAATGTATGTAACAGGCAAAAGGAGACACCTCAGACCCCATAAAGTATATATATTCTGCCTCAGGATCAACAGCCGAGTCGATATAGCTATGTCCATCTGTCCGTCCGTCTGTCTGTCTGTCCGTCTGTCCGTGTGAAAATCTAGATCTTAGCTATTATAAGAGCTAGAACTACCAAATTTGGTGACAGTATGTTTTATTATTGCACGCTGATCAAGTTTATTTTGGATTTTGGCCACGTTTGATTACAAGCGCAATTTTGATGCCATATTGTTCATTTTCGGTTTATATGATAACTATAGCTAGCCAGATGATCTCTGTAAATTTGGTAACAATCGGATAATAAACACGGAAGTTATTCAGCTTAATGTTGTCCATAGCTGTAAGCAGCGCTGCCGGCAGCGCAAATTTTTTATTTGTACAGGAAATAATAAGAATGCCTTATAATGCAAATTTTTGCAGTTGTTGGATAACAGCGTCAGTAGCTTAGTGGAAAAGCGATGAACTCCTGAACCGACAGGCCCGTGGTTCGATTCCCAGTTCATGCCGCTTGATCTTTTTCTTATTTTTTTAAGAACTTATACTTTAATTTTTGAATAGGCATTAATTGGTGGTCGTGCATTTTATTTAAAATTTTTTAATGGCTCACAATGAACTTAGTTAACAAGTGCAGAAGTGACAGTCTCTTAAGTCAGCTGTATGCGATTGTTCGATCGCAGCTTTTTCTTATATTTTTTATACCCGCTACTCATAGAGTAGAAGGGTATTATAACTTTGTTCAAACCGAAAATGTATGTAACAGGCAGAAGGAAACATCTGCGACCCCATAAAGTATATATATTCTGCCTCAGGATCAACAGCCGAGTCGATATAGCCATGTCCGTCTGTCCGTCCGTCCGTCTGTCTGTCTGTCCGTCTGTCTTTCCGTGTGAAAATCTAGATCTCAGCTATTATAAGAACTAGAACTCTGTAAATTTGGTAACAATCGGATAATAAACACGGAAGTTATTCAGCTTAATGTTGTCCATAGCTGTAAGCAGCGCTTCCGGCAGCGCAAATTCCTTATTTGTACAGGAAATAATAAGAATGCCTTACAATGCAAATTTTTGCAGTTGTTGGATAACAGCGTCAGTAGCTTAGTGGAAAAGCGATGAACTCCTGAACCGACAGGCCCGTGGTTCGATTCCCAGTTCATGCCGCTTAATCTTTTTTTTTTTTATTTTTTTAAGAACTTATACTTTAATTTTTGAATAGGCATTAATTGGTGGTCGTGCATTTTATTTAAAATTTTTTTAATGGCTCACAATGAACTTAGTTAACAAGTGCAGAAGTGACAGTCTCTTAAATCAGCTATGTGCGATTGTCAGAGCGCAGCTTTTTCTTATATTTTTTATACCCGCTACTCATAGAGTAGAAGGGTATTATAACTTTGTTCAAACCGAAAATGTATGTAACAGGCAGAAGGAAACATCTGCGACCCCATAAAGTATATATATTCTGCCTCAGGATCAACAGCCGAGTCGATATAGCCATGTCCGTCTGTCCGTCCGTCCGTCTGTCTGTCTGTCCGTCTGTCTGTCCGTGTGAAAATCTAGATCTCAGCTATTATAAGAACTAGAACTCTGTAAATTTGGTAACAATCGGATAATAAACACAGAAGTTATTCCGCTTAATGTTGTCCATAGCTGTAAGCAGCGCTGCCGGCAGCGCAAATTTTTTATTTGTACAGGAAATAATAAGAATGCCTTACAATGCAAATTTTTGCAGTTGTTGGATAACAGCGTCAGTAGCTTAGTGGAAAAGCGATGAACTCCTGAACCGACATGCCCGTGGTTAGATTCCCCAGTTCATGCCGCTTAAGCTTTTTATACCCGCTACTCATAGAGTAGAAGGGTATTATAACTTTGTTCAAACCGAAAATGTATGTAACAGGCAAAAGGAGACACCTCAGACCCCATAAAGTATATATATTTCTGCCTCAGGATCAACAGCCGAGTCGATATAGCTATGTCCATCTGTCCGTCCGTCTGTCTGTCTGTCCGTCTGTCCGTGTGAAAATCTAGATCTTAGCTATTATAAGAGCTAGAACTACCAAATTTGGTGACAGTATGTTTTATTATTGCACGCTGATCAAGTTTATTTTGGATTTTGGCCACGTTTGATTACAAGCGCAATTTTGATGCCATATTGTTCATTTTCGGTTTATATGATAACTATAGCTAGCCAGATGATCTCTGTAAATTTGGTAACAATCGGATAATAAACACGGAAGTTATTCAGCTTAATGTTGTCCATAGCTGTAAGCAGCGCTGCCGGCAGCGCAAATTTTTTTATTTGTACAGGAAATAATAAGAATGCCTTATAATGCAAATTTTTGCAGTTGTTGGATAACAGCGTCAGTAGCTTAGTGGAAAAGCGATGAACTCCTGAACCGACAGGCCCGTGGTTCGATTCCCAGTTCATGCCGCTTGATCTTTTCTTATTTTTTAAGAACTTATACTTTAATTTTTGAATAGGCATTAATTGGTGGTCGTGCATTTTATTTAAAATTTTTTAATGGCTCACAATGAACTTAGTTAACAAGTGCAGAAGTGACAGTCTCTTAAGTCAGCTGTATGCGATTGTTCGATCGCAGCTTTTTCTTATATTTTTTATACCCGCTACTCATAGAGTAGAAGGGTATTATAACTTTGTTCAAACCGAAAATGTATGTAACAGGCAGAAGGAAACATCTGCGACCCCATAAAGTATATATATTCTGCCTCAGGATCAACAGCCGAGTCGATATAGCCATGTCCGTCTGTCCGTCCGTCCGTCTGTCTGTCTGTCCGTCTGTCTTTCCGTGTGAAAATCTAGATCTCAGCTATTATAAGAACTAGAACTCTGTAAATTTGGTAACAATCGGATAATAAACACGGAAGTTATTCAGCTTAATGTTGTCCATAGCTGTAAGCAGCGCTTCCGGCAGCGCAAATTCCTTATTTGTACAGGAAATAATAAGAATGCCTTACAATGCAAATTTTTGCAGTTGTTGGATAACAGCGTCAGTAGCTTAGTGGAAAAGCGATGAACTCCTGAACCGACAGGCCCGTGGTTCGATTCCCAGTTCATGCCGCTTAATCTTTTTTTTTTTTTTAAGAACTTATACTTTAATTTTTGAATAGGCATTAATTGGTGGTCGTGCATTTTATTTAAAATTTTTTAATGGCTCACAATGAACTTAGTTAACAAGTGCAGAAGTGACAGTCTCTTAAATCAGCTATGTGCGATTGTCAGAGCGCAGCTTTTTCTTATATTTTTTATACCCGCTACTCATAGAGTAGAAGGGTATTATAACTTTGTTCAAACCGAAAATGTATGTAACAGGCAGAAGGAAACATCTGCGACCCCATAAAGTATATATATTCTGCCTCAGGATCAACAGCCGAGTCGATATAGCCATGTCCGTCTGTCCGTCCGTCCGTCTGTCTGTCTGTCCGTCTGTCTGTCCGTGTGAAAATCTAGATCTCAGCTATTATAAGAACTAGAACTCTGTAAATTTGGTAACAATCGGATAATAAACACAGAAGTTATTCCGCTTAATGTTGTCCATAGCTGTAAGCAGCGCTGCCAAGCAGCGCAAATTTTTTATTTGTACAGGAAATAATAAGAATGCCTTACAATGCAAATTTTTGCAGTTGTTGGATAACAGCGTCAGTAGCTTAGTGGAAAAGCGATGAACTCCTGAACCGACATGCCCGTGGTTAGATTCCCAGTTCATGCCGCTTAAGCTTTTTATACCCGCTACTCATAGAGTAGAAGGGTATTATAACTTTGTTCAAACCGAAAATGTATGTAACAGGCAAAAGGAGACACCTCAGACCCCATAAAGTATATATATTCTGCCTCAGGATCAACAGCCGAGTCGATATAGCTATGTCCATCTGTCCGTCCGTCTGTCTGTCTGTCCGTCTGTCCGTGTGAAAATCTAGATCTTAGCTATTATAAGAGCTAGAACTACCAAATTTGGTGACAGTATGTTTTATTATTGCACGCTGATCAAGTTTATTTTGGATTTTGGCCACGTTTGATTACAAGCGCAATTTTGATGCCATATTGTTCATTTTCGGTTTATATGATAACTACAGCTAGCCAGATGATCTCTGTAAATTTGGTAACAATCGGATAATAAACACGGAAGTTATTCAGCTTAATGTTGTCCATAGCTGTAAGCAGCGCTGCCGGCAGCGCAAATTTTTTATTTGTACAGGAAATAATAAGAATGCCTTATAATGCAAATTTTTGCAGTTGTTGGATAACAGCGTCAGTAGCTTAGTGGAAAAGCGATGAACTCCTGAACCGACAGGCCCGTGGTTCGATTCCCAGTTCATGCCGCTTGATCTTTTTCTTATTTTTTTAAGAACTTATACTTTAATTTTTGAATAGGCATTAATTGGTGGTCGTGCATTTTATTTAAAATTTTTTTAATGGCTCACAATGAACTTAGTTAACAAGTGCAGAAGTGACAGTCTCTTAAGTCAGCTGTATGCGATTGTTCGATCGCAGCTTTTTCTTATATTTTTTATACCCGCTACTCATAGAGTAGAAGGGTATTATAACTTTGTTCAAACCGAAAATGTATGTAACAGGCAGAAGGAAACATCTGCGACCCCATAAAGTATATATATTCTGCCTCAGGATCAACAGCCGAGTCGATATAGCCATGTCCGTCTGTCCGTCCGTCCGTCTGTCTGTCTGTCCGTCTGTCTGTCCGTGTGAAAATCTAGATCTCAGCTATTATAAGAACTAGAACTCTGTAAATTTGGTAACAATCGGATAATAAACACAGAAGTTATTCCGCTTAATGTTGTCCATAGCTGTAAGCAGCGCTGCCGGCAGCGCAAATTTTTTATTTGTACAGGAAATAATAAGAATGCCTTACAATGCAAATTTTTGCAGTTGTTGGATAACAGCGTCAGTAGCTTAGTGGAAAAGCGATGAACTCCTGAACCGACATGCCCGTGGTTAGATTCCCAGTTCATGCCGCTTAAGCTTTTATACCCGCTACTCATAGAGTAGAAGGGTATTATAACTTTGTTCAAACCGAAAATGTATGTAACAGGCAAAAGGAGACACCTCAGACCCCATAAAGTATATATATTCTGCCTCAGGATCAACAGCCGAGTCGATATAGCTATGTCCATCTGTCCGTCCGTCTGTCTGTCTGTCCGTCTGTCCGTGTGAAAATCTAGATCTTAGCTATTATAAGAGCTAGAACTACCAAATTTGGTGACAGTATGTTTTATTATTGCACGCTGATCAAGTTTATTTTGGATTTTGGCCACGTTTGATTACAAGCGCAATTTTGATGCCATATTGTTCATTTTCGGTTTATATGATAACTATAGCTAGCCAGATGATCTCTGTAAATTTGGTAACAATCGGATAATAAACACGGAAGTTATTCAGCTTAATGTTGTCCATAGCTGTAAGCAGCGCTGCCGGCAGCGCAAATTTTTTATTTGTACAGGAAATAATAAGAATGCCTTATAATGCAAATTTTTGCAGTTGTTGGATAACAGCGTCAGTAGCTTAGTGGAAAAGCGATGAACTCCTGAACCGACAGGCCCGTGGTTCGATTCCCAGTTCATGCCGCTTGATCTTTTTCTTATTTTTTTAAGAACTTATACTTTAATTTTTGAATAGGCATTAATTGGTGGTCGTGCATTTTATTTAAAATTTTTTTAATGGCTCACAATGAACTTAGTTAACAAGTGCAGAAGTGACAGTCTCTTAAGTCAGCTGTATGCGATTGTTCGATCGCAGCTTTTTCTTATATTTTTTATACCCGCTACTCATAGAGTAGAAGGGTATTATAACTTTGTTCAAACCGAAAATGTATGTAACAGGCAGAAGGAAACATCTGCGACCCCATAAAGTATATATATTCTGCCTCAGGATCAACAGCCGAGTCGATATAGCCATGTCCGTCTGTCCGTCCGTCCGTCTGTCTGTCTGTCCGTCTGTCTTTCCGTGTGAAAATCTAGATCTCAGCTATTATAAGAACTAGAACTCTGTAAATTTGGTAACAATCGGATAATAAACACAGAAGTTATTCAGCTTAATGTTGTCCATAGCTGTAAGCAGCGCTGCCGGCAGCGCAAATTTTTTATTTGTACAGGAAATAATAAGAATGCCTTACAATGCAAATTTTTGCAGTTGTTGGATAACAGCGTCAGTAGCTTAGTGGAAAAGCGATGAACTCCTGAACCGACATGCCCGTGGTTAGATTCCCAGTTCATGCCGCTTAAGCTTTTTATACCCGCTACTCATAGAGTAGAAGGGTATTATAACTTTGTTCAAACCGAAAATGTATGTAACAGGCAGAAGGAGACACCTCCGACCCCATAAAGTATATATATTCTGGCTCAGGATCAACAGCCGAGTCGATATAGCCATGTCCGTCTGTCCGTCTGTCTGTCCGTGTGAAAATCTAGATCTCAGCTATTATAAGAGCTAGGACTACCAAATTTGGTGACAGTATGTGTTATTATTGCACGCTGATCAAGTTTATTTTGGATTTTCGCCACGTCCCCTTCCGCCCCTGTAAATCGAAAAAAAATTGATTACAAGCGCAATTTTGATGCTATTTTGTTCATTTTTGGTTTATATGATAACTATAGCTAGCCAGATGATCTCTGTAAATTTGGTAACAATCGGATAATAAACACAGAAGTTATTCAGCTTAATGTTGTCCATAGCTGTAAGCAGCGCTGCCGGCAGCGCAAATTCCTTATTTGTACAGGAAATAATAAGAATGCCTTACAATGCAAATTTTTGCAGTTGTTGGATAACAGCGTCAGTAGCTTAGTGGAAAAGCGATGAACTCCTGAACCGACAGGCCCGTGTTTAGATTCCCAGTTCATGCCACTTAAGCTTTTTATACCCGCTACTCGTAGAGTAGAAGGGTATTATAACTTTGTTCAAACCGAAAATGTATGTAACAGGCAGAAGGAGACACCTCCGACCCCATAAAGTATATATATTCTGGCTCAGGATCAACAGCCGAGTCGATATAGCTATGTCCATCTGTCCGTCCGTCTGTCTGTCTGTCCGTCTGTCCGTGTGAAAATCTAGATCTTAGCTATTATAAGAGCTAGAACTACCAAATTTGGTGACAGTATGTTTTATTATTGCACGCTGATCAAGTTTATTTTGGATTTTGGCGACGTTTGATTACAAGCGCAATTTTGATGCCATATTGTTCATTTTCGGTTTATATGATAACTATAGCTAGCCAGATGATCTCTGTAAATTTGGTAACAATCGGATAATAAACACGGAAGTTATTCAGCTTAATGTTGTCCATAGCTGTAAGCAGCGCTGCCGGCAGCGCAAATTCCTTATTTGTACAGGAAATAATAAGAATGCCTTACAATGCAAATTTTTGCAGTTGTTGGATAACAGCGTCAGTAGCTTAGTGGAAAAGCGATGAACTCCTGAACCGACAGGCCCGTGGTTCGATTCCCAGTTCATGCCGCTTGATCTTTTTCTTATTTTTTTAAGAACTTATACTTTAATTTTTGAATAGGCATTAATTGGTGGTCGTGCATTTTATTTAAAATTTTTTTAATGGCTCACAATGAACTTAGTTAACAAGTGCAGAAGTGACAGTCTCTTAAGTCAGCTGTATGCGATTGTTCGATCGCAGCTTTTTCTTATATTTTTTATACCCGCTACTCATAGAGTAGAAGGGTATTATAACTTTGTTCAAACCGAAAATGTATGTAACAGGCAGAAGGAAACATCTGCGACCCCATAAAGTATATATATTCTGCCTCAGGATCAACAGCCGAGTCGATATAGCCATGTCCGTCTGTCCGTCCGTCCGTCTGTCTGTCTGTCCGTCTGTCTTTCCGTGTGAAAATCTAGATCTCAGCTATTATAAGAACTAGAACTCTGTAAATTTGGTAACAATCGGATAATAAACACAGAAGTTATTCAGCTTAATGTTGTCCATAGCTGTAAGCAGCGCTGCCGGCAGCGCAAATTTTTTATTTGTACAGGAAATAATAAGAATGCCTTACAATGCAAATTTTTGCCGTTGTTGGATAACAGCGTCAGTAGCTTAGTGGAAAAGCGATGAACTCCTGAACCGACAGGCCCGTGGTTCGATTCCCAGTTCATGCCGCTTAATCTTTTTCTTATTTTTTTAAGAACTTATACTTTAATTTTTGAATAGGCATTAATTGGTGGTCGTGCATTTTATTTAAAATTTTTTTAATGGCTCACAATGAACTTAGTTAACAAGTTCAGAAGTGACAGTCTCTTAAGTCAGCTGTTTGCGATTGTTCGATCGCAGCTTTTTCTTATATTTTTTATACCCGCTACTCATAGAGTAGAAGGGTATTATAACTTTGTTCAAACCGAAAATGTATGTAACAGGCAGAAGGAAACATCTGCGACCCCATAAAGTATATATATTCTGCCTCAGGATCAACAGCCGAGTCGATATAGCCATGTCCGTCTGTCCGTCCGTCCGTCTGTCTGTCTGTCCGTCTGTCTTTCCGTGTGAAAATCTAGATCTCAGCTATTATAAGAACTAGAACTCTGTAAATTTGGTAACAATCGGATAATAAACACAGAAGTTATTCAGCTTAATGTTGTCCATAGCTGTAAGCAGCGCTGCCGGCAGCGCAAATTTTTTATTTGTACAGGAAATAATAAGAATGCCTTACAATGCAAATTTTTGCAGTTGTTGGATAACAGCGTCAGTAGCTTAGTGGAAAAGCGATGAACTCCTGAACCGACATGCCCGTGGTTAGATTCCCAGTTCATGCCGCTTAAGCTTTTTATACCCGCTACTCATAGAGTAGAAGGGTATTATAACTTTGTTCAAACCGAAAATGTATGTAACAGGCAGAAGGAGACACCTCCGACCCCATAAAGTATATATATTCTGGCTCAGGATCGACAGCCGAGTCGATATAGCCATGTCCGTCTGTCCGTCTGTCTGTCCGTGTGAAAATCTAGATCTCAGCTATTATAAGAGCTAGGACTACCAAATTTGGTGACAGTATGTGTTATTATTGCACGCTGATCAAGTTTATTTTGGATTTTGGCCACGTCCCCTTCCGCCCCTGTAAATCGAAAAAAAATTGATTACAAGCGCAATTTTGATGCTATTTTGTTCATTTTTGGTTTATATGATAACTATAGCTAGCCAGATGATCTCTGTAAATTTGGTAACAATCGGATAATAAACACAGAAGTTATTCAGCTTAATGTTGTCCATAGCTGTAAGCAGCGCTGCCGGCAGCGCAAATTTTTTATTTGTACAGGAAATAATAAGAATGCCTTACAATGCAAATTTTTGCAGTTGTTGGATAACAGCGTCAGTAGCTTAGTGGAAAAGCGATGAACTCCTGAACCGACATGCCCGTGTTTAGATTCCCAGTTCATGCCACTTAAGCTTTTTATACCCGTTACTCGTAGAGTAGAAGGGTATTATAACTTTGTTCAAACTGAAAATGTATGTAACAGGCAGAAGGAGACACCTCCGACCCCATAAAGTATATATATATTCTGGCTCAGGATCAACAGCCGAGTCGATATAGCCATGTCCGTCTGTCCGTCTGTCTGTCCGTGTGAAAATCTAGATCTCAGCTATTATAAGAGCTAGGAACACCAAATTTGGTGATAATATGTGTTATTATTGCACGCTGATCAAGTTTATTTTGGATTTTGGCCACGCCACCTTCCGTCCCAGCAAATCGAAAAAACATTGATAACAAGTGCAATTTTGATGCCATATTGTTCATTTTCGGTTTACATGATAACTATAGCTAGCCAGATGATCTCTGAAAATTTGGTAACAATCGGATAATAAACACAGAAGTTATTCAGCTTAACGTTTTCCATAGCTGTAAGCAGCGCTGCCAGCGCTGCTTGCAGCATTGTGCCGAATCGTGTGTGCGTGTACGGTGGTGAAATGGGTTAAGTTGTGGACTGCAAAACGAACAGTACTATTATGCATTTACGGGTTCGAGTCCCGCCCGCATCAAAAATTAAATGTGTGCAAAAATGTTTTTTTTTTATACCCGCTACTCATAGAGTAGAAGGGTATTATAACTTTGTTCAAACCGAAAATGTATGTAACAGGCAGAAGGAGACACCTCCGACCCCATAAAGTATATATATTCTGGCTCAGGATCAACAGCCGAGTCGATATAGCCATGTCCGTCTGTCTGTCTGTCCGTCTGTACGTCTAGATCTCAGCTTTTACAAAAGGTAGAGACACCTAATTGCCTGTATACCATAGGTAGATCGAGTTTATTTTCAATTTTCGATGTCGCGCCCACCGCCCACGCAAAACGATAATTACGATTATTAGGAAATGTATTGAAGTTATGGCTTTCTGCTTTGGTATAAACATAAATAATTACAATATAAATCTCTTTTCAAAATTACAATCCGATCGAACAATAAACACAGAAGATATTCATCTAAACGATTTCTTTGCGCCTTTGCAGCATATCGTGACGTCATCGTCAAATTTCCACATTTTTCCTAAATTTGCGTATTATTTAAAATTCATAAAGAATATTTAAAGCTTTTAAAAATGTTTTAAAAATATTAACTGTCAATTTTCTTAATTTCAAAATATTTAAAAATTTCTATAATTTTTTAAAATTTTTTTTTTTATACTTCCCACTTTTCCAAAGTTCCATGATTTTTAAAATTGCTTATCAATGAAAAAGGGATTAACTCTTTGTTTCCCTTTTGATTTTTTTTGCCTTTCTTATCATTTCTAATATTCTAATATTCTATTCTAATATTCAGTTACCACTGTATTTAGTTAGTGGTTTCGGCACCTTTAGCAGTAAGAGATGTTGTGCCAGCGCTGACACTTTTGATTGAATTCCCAGCAGCATGCGTTGCAAGACTCCCCATACAGCGCCAACTGCCTGCGCCAACTACTTGTGCCTGCATCTGCGTGTACGTCGGCGTCGATTGTAATCAACACGCTGGGATCAATCAGCAAACTTTAAAACTGAACGCCAAACAGCAGTCAGCTCGAATGAATCCATCAAACGTAACAAGCATGATAACAGGAAAAGACCAGGCCAGACCAGACACAGGCAGGACCAGGCAACAGGCAGCAGGTCCAGGTTTAGCTTTTCCTAACATGTCTGTGAAACGTCTCAGTTGTTGTTTTTGTTGTAGTTGGCGTTGCCTCACTTGTGAAGTCTCCACGCGCGTTGCGCCCATTAAATTCGAATAATCTTAGTTGTTGTTACTTTTTTTTTTCATCAATCTCCCCACTCTGGACTCGAGTTGCAACTGTCGCTCATAGCAGCTGGACACGGTGCTTGTGTGAGACGCTGCAGGCAGGCAGGCAGCATCAGCCCAACTGATTTGAAATTCTAAAGTGATTTTGATTACAATTTTGATGTTGATTATAATTTTATTATAAGAAATCTGTAACAAGTAAATGGCTTGCATGGTGCTCTCACTCCATGGCACTCCTGGTCATGGCGCAGAATTTAGCAGGCAGGTGTGAAAAAGCTTCATTAGCTTAGACGTCTCAGTCCGAGCCCGCTGCATGACTAATAATAGTCATGGGCCGGTCACATTCTGCTCTCTTGCCACATTTGCCACCGGCACAAACCATACTTATTCTCAATCTGCTTGGCTTGGGCAGCCACGATGTCTGCTAACGAAAGTTCCAGACATTTGAGTGACTGAAGCAAGGCAAAATGCTGTAGAAATTTCCCCTTGCGATTTGCGGCTAATCCCATGGAAAATAATATAGACAGAGAGGTATTCTCTCTTAAGACTTGCTGGCTTTATATGTAGAATTTGTAGCAAGGAGGTACCAAGCGATACAATTCTATTAAAATGATTCAAGTAGGCTGAGTTGCTTCTGTCTTAATTTCTGACTACGTAAGCTCTCAATGTGTTCGGATTTTCAGTCCGCTCTCAGCTCTCAATTGAGACTGGACTGGGTTTTTTTTTTTCTCTGGGTGAGACTGGAATCGCTGCCGGCAGCGTTGCTTGCAGCATTTTCCGAATCGTGTGTGCGTGTACGGTGGTGAAATGGGTTAAGTTGTGGACTTCAAAACGAACAGTACTATTATGCATTTACGGGTTCGAGTCCCGCCCGCATCAAAAATGAAATGTGTGCAAAAATGTTTTTTTTTTTATACCCGCTACTCATAGAGTAGAAGGGTATTATAACTTGGTCAAATCGAAAATGTATGTAACAGGCAGAAGGAGACACCTCCGACCCTATAAAGTGTATATATTCTGGCTCAGGATCAACAGCCGAGTCGATATAGCCATGTCCGTCTGTCCGTCTGTCCGTCTGTACGTCTAGATCTCAGCTATTACAAAAGGTAGAGACACCTAATTTCCTGTATACCATAGGTAGATCGAGTTTATTTTCAATTTTCGCTGTCGCGCCCACCGCCCACGCAAAACGATAATTACGATTATTAGGAAATGTATTGAAGTTATGGCTTTCTGCTTTGGTATAAACATAAATAATTACAATATAAATCTCTTTTCAAAATTACAATCCGATCGAACAATAAACACAGAAGATATTCATCTAAACGTTTTCCATAGTTACACTCTTTGCGCCTTTGCAGCATATCGTGACGTCATCGTCAAATTTCCACATTTTTCCTAAATTTGCGTATTATTTAAAATTCATAAAGAATATTTAAAGCTTTTAAAAATGTTTTAAAAATATTAACTGTCAATTTTCTTAATTTCAAAATATTTAAAAATTTCTATAATTTATTAAAATTTTTTTTTATACTTCCCACTTTTTCAAAGTTCCATAATTTTTAAAATTGCTTATCAATGAAAAAGGGATTAACTCTTTGTTTCCCTTTTGATTTTTTTTTGCCTTTCTTATCATTTCTAATATTCTAATATTCTATTCTAATATTCAGTAACCACTGTATTTAGTTAGTGGTTTCGGCACCTTTAGCAGTAAGAGATGTTGTGCCAGCGCTGACACTTTTGATTGAATTCCCAGCAGCATGCGTTGCAAGACTCCCCATACAGCGCCAACTGCCTGCGCCAACTACCTGTGCCTGCATCTGCGTGTACGTCGGCGTCGATTGTAATCAACACGCTGGGATCAATCAGCAAACTTTAAAACTGAACGCCACACAGCAGTCAGCTCGAATGAATCCATCAAACGTATCAATCATGATTACAGGTCACAGTGCGAGCACAGTATAACTGAAAAAGACCAGGCCAGACCAGACACAGGCAGGACCAGGCAACAGGCAGCAGGTCCAGTTTTAGCTTTTCCTAACATGTCTGTGAAACGTCTCAGTTGTTGTTTTTGTTGTAGTTGGCGTTGCCTCACTTGTGAAGTCTCCACGAGCGTTGCGCCCATTAAATTCGAATAATCTTAGTTGTTGTTGCTTTTTTTTTCATCAATCTCCCCACTCTGGACTCGAGTTGCAACTGTCGCATATAGCAGCTTGTGTGAGACGCTGCAGGCAGGCAGGCAGCATCAGCCCAACTGATTTGAAATTCTAAAGTGATTTTGATTACTTGAGGTATTGCTATTTTGACTTATACGTTGATTAGATAGTTGAAGGCTTGTTAGATGCATGTCAGCAGCAGCAGCGGCCTCAGACCGGTCTCACTGGCTGCATGTCTTGGTCTTGGTCTCTATGTCTCCATTTTCGTCTGCATCTGCGTGATGCGCCTGGCTTGATGTTGATTATAATTTAATTATAAGCAATATGTAACAAGTAAGTGGCTTGCATGGTGCTCTCACTCCATGGCACTCCTGGTCATGGCGCATAATTTAGCAGGCAGGTGTGAAAAAGCTTCATTAGCTTAGACGTCTCAGTCCGAGCCCGCTGCATGACTAATAATAGTCATGGGCCGGTCACATTCTGCTCTCTTGCCACATTTGCCACCGGCACAAACCATACTTATTCTCAATCTGCTTGGCTTGGGCAGCCACGATGTCTGCTAACGAAAGTTGCAGACATTTGAGTGACTGAAGAAAGGCAAAATGCTGTAGAAATTTCCCCTTGCAATAATATAGACAGAGAGGTATTCTCTCTTAAGACTTGCTGGCTTTATATGTAGAATTTGTAGCAAGGAGGTACCAAGCGATACAATTCTATTAAAACGATTCAAGTAGGCTGAGTTGTTTCTGTCTTAATTTCTGACTACGTAAGCTCTCAAGGTGTTCGGATTTTCAGTCCGCTCTCAGCTCTCAATTGAGATTTTTTCTCAGGGTGGGACTGGAATCTCTTTTTTTTTATAACTCTTCTTTTTTTTCGTAGTGCATTTGCATTAAAGTATGCCTTTTTTTAACAAGTAGAGCAATTCTCTTCATTTTTGGATAAGTACACAAAAATGTTTCATATCATTTTTTTTTTTATACCCGGTACTTCTGCAGCAATGGCTTAAGCTTGCGCATGCTCTTGACGCTCAACTTGTGTGTCTCAAAGAGTGAGATTGTCGCCTGCGAATAATCGTTGCCATAGAGTTTGCCCATGGCCAGAGCCACATCGCGCTGGGTGAAGCCGAGCTCGATGCGACGCTGCTTGAAGGTCTTCGCAAACTGATCGAGCTCCATAACTATTCAACAAATTATTTAATTTCTTTTTTACACTAACTGAATTTTTTGAATTGTTGGTCTTGGTTTACTATATTGTTTGTTTCCTTCTTTGCTTTGTTTTCAATCTATAGTAATGTTTGCTTTGTTTTCAATCTATAGTAATAATATATTTAATTTAATATCTTTTCTATAACGACTTTTAAATATATTTGGTAAAACTTTTAACTAAATTTTAAATATATATATAGTGGTGGCCTACTATTTAGCAGCACACTTCAACATGAATTTTTACCGATTGTATAGTGAATAGTTCACCAATTTTTTTCTGGTTGTTGCCTTATTAGTTGATAAGATGTACCGTTACTTTCAGCCTATTCCCTTTCGTCGTTTTTTTTCTGCGTTGGTTTGAATGAATTAACTATGATTTTCAGCTGGACATGAGTTTAGCACACTTATACTTTTTTTTTATTAATTTATTATGTAGAATGAGAAAACATAAGAAAGGGGACTAATATTTTGTTGGATATCCTTTGTTTTTGATAACTACATCCAATCTTCTGTGCTGACTCTCCACTAAAGCATCGCATCTGTTCTGCGGAATACTGTACCACGCTTCTCGGATAACTATCCACAAATCATTCAAACTGCCCAGAGTTTTGGTGCGAATGTGCTGCTCAACATCATTCTAGAGATTCTCTATCGGATTGAGGTCCGGTGACTGAGCTGGCCACTTCAGCGTAACAACTTTATGCACCTAAAGGCAACTTCTCATAAGCCGTGAAGTGTGCTTAGGATCGTTGTCGTGCATAAAACGCCATGATAATGGCATATTGTCCTCGTAATATGGCACCATTATATCCTCTATAATTTCTTTATAGACGTATTGGTCCATACGAGTGTCTATCCGGTAAATCATTGATACATATTTTATAATAACATTTAAATTTTTAAATAAAATAAATAGGTAATACTAAATATGCGAGTCCTTAAAAGAAAGAACAAAGAAAATAAAAAAAAAAACGAAAAAATAGAAAAAAAAGAAAGATAATTTCTTTCTTTTCTAGAAAGAAAAAGAAAATTTGGTAACAATCGGATAATGAACACAGAAGTTATTCAGCTTAACGTTTTCCATAGCTGTAAGCATCGATGCCGGCAGCGCAGCTTGCAGCATTGTGCCGAATCGTGTGTGCGTGTACGGTGGTGAAATGGGTTAAGTTGTGGACTGAAAAACGAACAGTACTATTATGCATTTACGGGTTCGAGTCCCGCCCGCATCAAAAATTAAATGTGTGCAAAAATGTTTTTTTTTTTTTTTATTTTATATTTTGACTTTGCATAAATATTATAAGTCCATAGCCTTATACGGTCAAAATATGATTGTAGCCCATTTTTTGTTCCGCAAATAAATTATGTACAAGCAGCTGGGTAGCGGGTATATTACAGTCGAGCCCACTCGACTGTAGCTTTCTTACTTGTTCTTATTTTTTTTAAGAACTTATACTTTAATATTTGAATATGCATTAATTGGTGGTCGTGCATTTTATTTAAAATTTTTTTAATGGCTCACAATGAACTTAGTTAACAAGAGCAGAAGTGACAGTCTCTTCAATCAGCTGTATGCGATTGTTAGAGCGCAGCTTTTTCTTATATTTTTTATACCCGCTACTCATAGAGTAGAAGGGTATTATAACTTTGTTCAAATCGAAAATGTATGTAACAGGCAGAAGGAGACACCTCCGACCCCATAAAGTATATATATTCTGCCTCAGGATCAACAGCCGAATCGATATAGCCATGTCCGTCTGTTCGTCCGTCCGTCTGTCTGTCTGTCCGTCTGTCCGTCTGTCTGTCCGTATGAAAATCTAGATCTCAGCTATTATAAGAGCTAGAACTACCAAATTGGTGACAGTATGTGTTATTATTGCACGCTGATCAAGTTTATTTTGGATTTTGGCCACGTCCCCTTCCGCCCCTGTAAATTGAAAAAAATTGATTACAAGCGCAATTTTGATGCCATTTTGTTCATTTTCGGTATATATGATAGCTAGCTAGATGATCTCTGAAAATTTGGTAACAATCGGATAATAAACACAGAAGTTATTCAGCTTAACGTTGTCCATAGCTGTAAGCAGCGCTGCCGGCAGCGCAAATTTTTTGTTTGTACATGAAACAGTAAGAATGCCTTACAATGCAAATTTTTGCAGTTGTTGGATAACAGCGTCAGTAGCTTAGTGAAAAAGCGATGAACTCCTGAACCGACAGGCCCGTAGTTCGATTACCAGTTCATGCCGATTAAGCTTTTTATACCCGCTACTCATAGAGTAGAAGGGTATTATAACTTTGTTCAAACCGAAAATGTGTGTAACAGTTAAAAGGAGATACCTCCGACCCCATAAAGTATATATACTCTGGCTCAGGATCAACAGCCGAGTCGATATAGCCGTGTCCGTCTGTCCGTCTGCCTGTCCGTGTGAAAATCTAGATCTTAGCTATTATAAGAGCTAGGACCACCAAATTTGGTGACAATAAGTGTTATTATTGCACGCTGATCAAGTTTATTTTGGATTTTGGCCACGCCCCCTTCCGCCCCCGTAAATCGAAAAAACATTGACTACAAGCGCAATTTTGATGCCATATTGTTCATTTTCGGTTTACATGATAACTATAGCTAGCCAGATGATCTCTGAATTTGGTAACAATCGGATAATAAACACAGAAGTTATTCAGCTTAACGTTTTCCATAGCTGTAAGCAGCGTTGCCGGCAGCGCTGCTTGCAGCATTGTGCCGAATCGTGTGTGCGTGTACTGTGGTGAAATGGGTTAAGTTGTGGACTGCTAAACGAACAGTACTATTATGCATTTACGGGGTCCCGCCCGCATCAAAAATTAAATGTGTGCAAAAATGTTCTATTTTTATATTGTTCATTTTCGGTTTATATGATAACTGTAGCTAGCCAGATGATATCTGAAAATTTGTTAACAATCGGATAATAAACACAGAAGCTATTCAGTTTAACGTTTTTTATAGCTGTAAACAGCGCTTCCGGCAGTGCAAATTCTTTATTTGTACAGAAAATAATAAGAATGCTATACAAAGCAAATTTTTGCAGTTCTTGGATAACAGCGTCAGTAGCTTAGTGAAAAAGCGATGAACTTCTGAACCGACAGGCCCGTGATTCGATTCTCAGTTTATGCCGCTTAAGCTTTCTCTTTTTTTTTTAAGAACTTATACTTTAATTTTTGAATATGCATTAATTGGTGGTGCATTTTATTTAAAATTTTTTTAATGGCTCACAATGAACTTAGTTAACAAGTGGAGAAGTGACAGTGTCTTAAATCAGCTGTTTGCGATTGTTACACCGCAGCTTTTTCTTATATTTTTTTATTTTTATTTTTTATTTAATTGTATGTTTATAATTATTATTTATGAATAAATAGCAACAACAACACGCATCATGCATTCAGACTTTGTTTTTGTCGTGCAAGAGTTTCGGAATGGTCTCTTAATGTAGCTTTGACAAAATTTGCTTAATGGCTTAATGACCGAATGGAAAAGTGGTGGACCTCTTAGGTAATGGGTCCAAGGTTCGATTCCGCATGCATACGTGTCATGGTGTGGAAGATCGAACTTTTTTTTTCCAAAAAAAAGTTTTTGCTTTCTTTTTTGAGCTACCTTCATGAAACTTTGTATACAGGTTTCTTATTGGTGCCCGCTGTAAATAAGTCGGAACGAGCCGGTACGGACCGATACATCGTATAGATGCCATAGAACCTATCGGTCGTTTTTTTTAACAAAATTTATTAAAAGTTAGAGTGCTCCAGAACACTTTCTATTCAAGTATATAAAGAGGTATTTAAAGGGCACATATCGTTTTTCACATGCACGTATACGATTTATAGTCCTCAACAGGTAGAATAATTATTTTTACTGTTTAAGTGATAAATCTGGGATTTTTTTGGTACCTGAATAAAAGTTGTACGTTTTCAATACTTTTTACTCCTTTTGCCGGCAGCTCTGCTTGCAGCATTGTTCCGAATGTGTGTGCGTGTACGGTGGTGAAATGGGTTAAGTTGCAGGCAGCAAAACGAACAGAATTATTATGGATTTACGGGTTCGAGTCCCACTCGCATCCAAAATTAAATGTGTGCAAAAGTTTCTTTTTATACCACTCAACCATTGAAAATTGTCAAAAATGGTATACTAAGTTTGTGCAAAAGTATGTAACAGGCAGAAGGAGACATCTCCGACCACGCAAAGTATATATATTCTTACTCAGGATCACCAGCCAAGTCGATTGAGCCATGTCCGTCTGTCTGTCCGTCTGTCCGTCCTTCCGTCGTTCCGTTTGAAGGTCTAGATCTCAGCTATTACAAAAGCTAGAGACACCAAATTTGACATGATCCTATAAATCATGCACAGGTGAAATTTGAGGTGCCACGCCCAACGCCCACGCAAATAGATAATTTTTGAATATTATGGAAAGTACTTAGGTTACACGTTAAGGAAACGTTTTTCATAGTTCCGTTCCCGCGTCATTACAGCATATCGTCATGTATCGTTTTAGCCTTTGAGTGTGTGTCTGTATTTGTATGTAAGAGCAAGTAACTACTAGTTAGTGCAACTACGAACTTGGTCAAATGGTATCTTACAGATGGGCGTGCGCGACTGTATCTTTCCTTACTTGTAAGACCATGGATTAAAAAGAAAAATACATGGTCTATTGTGTTTGTCCAAATGTGCGTAACAGGTAGAAGGAGGCATCTGCGACCCCATAAAGTATATATATTCTTAATCAGGAATACTAGCCGAGTCGATTAAGCCATGTCTGTCTCTCCGTTTGTTCGTCTGTCCGTCTGACCGTCTGACCGCCTGTCCGTCTGTATGAACGCCTATATCTCAGAAACTTAAAAATTTTCATGGTTGCTGGCTCGAGGTCAAATTTTTGTGTCAATAAAAAAAAAAAAAAAAACAAGTAAGAGTCAACCGTAAAAGGCCATGGACTTACAATATTTATGCAAAGTCAAAATCTAAAATAAAAAAACTGCTGGCAGCGCTGCTTACAGCTATGGAAAACGTTAAGCTGCATAACTTCTGTGTTTATTATCCGATTGTTACCAAATCTGATCATCTGGCTAGCTATAGTTATCATGTAAACCGAACATGAGCAATATGGCATCAAAACTGCGCTTGTGAGCATTTTTTTTCGATTTACAGGGGTGGAAGGGGGCGTGGCCAAAATCCAAAATAAACTTGATCTGCGTGCAATAATAGCACATTTTGTCACCAAATTTGGGAGTTCTAGCTCTTATAATAGCTGAGATCTACAGGTTCAGAGGTAATCTTTTTTTTCGACTTACGGGGGCGGAAGGGGGCGTGGCCAAAATCTAAAATAAACTTTATCAGCGTGCAGTAATAACACATATTGTCAACAAATGTGGTAGTCCTAGCTCTTATAATAGCTGAGATCTAGATTTTCACACGGACAGACAGACGGACATGGCTATATCGACTCGGCTGTTGATCCTGAGCCAGAATATATATACTTTATGGGGTCGGAGGTGTCTCCTTCTGCCTGTTACATACATTTTCGGTTTGAACAAAGTTATAATACCCTTCTACTCTACGAGTAGCGGGTATTATCACAAATGTAAACAAAAAACACAAAAAAAAAAAAAAATAAAACAAGACAATCAAAAACATATAAATCTCTGGTCTATGTGCCAACATTATCACAGAGATTAATGAGATCCGACTGTTACAATAATACAGAAATACAGATTGCACATAAACCTTTCCACACACTAAAGAATTATTACAATAATACGAAGTCGAAAATATATTCATTCGACAAAAATAATGTTATATATATAATTCCTTGTAGTCGCAGCAACACAGAATATGGTGTTTACATGAGAACAACTAAACTAAAATTGAAAGCAAGATTAACACAACACAAATTTGATTTTAAATAACGACACCAATGTACAACACAAAAAACAGCTCTCATGACCCACTGTGCAAACAAACAATACTCTCCGAATTTTGACGCAACAACAATACTACAACAAGAACAACACTATGCTAAACGTTACGCTCTCGAAATGCTACATATAATAAACATACCAACACAAGATAGATTGAACTACAAAACGGACACAGAAAACGTTATAAATGTTTGTAAACAATTTCCATTTTCTAATTTTGTTTTTTTTTAGTCCTGAAGACGGTTACCATCAAGTAACCGAAATATCTCCGAAAATAAAATAATAAAATAAGAAACAAATTGTTTTTTATGATATTTACACAAAAATTTGACCTCCAGCGAGCAACCATAGGAATAGAAAAGAAAGGTCGCTAAAACCCTAAAAGAAACTATAAAAGCTACAACCACCAAATTTGGTGACAACACTTATATGAATCATACGCTGTAAAATTTTTATTAAAATTTGGGCCACGCCTACTTTCGCCGCCGCAAATCGAAAACCCCTATTGCAAGAAGAAACTAAAAAAGCGAGAGCCACCAAATTTGGTGACAATACTTATGTGAATCACACACTGTAAAATTTTTATTAAAATTTGGGACACGCCTACTTCCGCCCCCGCAAATCAATAAACCGTATAGTAAGCGCAATAATAAAGCTAGAGTATTCAGTTTTGGTATGTACGATAACTATTACCACCCAAACGATCGCTAAAAATTTGGTTCCGATCGAATAATGAACATTCAAGTTTTTCAACGTTTCATATAGATTTGCACTGCGCCCACTGCAAGCAAGCAAGCAGTGTTTTTTCCAAGCAGTATTTTTTTCCAACTGCTTGGACTGCTAAGCGTCTAACTGAAAATTATATGTGTTGTTTATAATTTTTCTTTAAAAAACACGTTTACCAATAACAGTTTTCTAAATCTGATATTTTTCATAACCTTGAAAAATCCATGGTCTTATACAGTCAACACTTGACTGTAGCCGATCTTACTTGTTTTTATACCCGCTACTCATAGAGTAGAAGGGTATTATAACTTTGTTCAAACCGAAAATGTATGTAACAGGCAGAAGGAGACACCTCCGACCCCATAAAGTATATATATTCTGGCTCAGGATGAACAGCCGAGTCGTTATAGCCATGTCCGTCTGTCTGTCCATGTGAAAATCTGGATCTCAGCTATTATAAGAGCTAGAACTCCCAAATTTGGTGACAAAATGTATTATTATTGCACGCTGATCAAGTTTATTTTGCATTTTGGCCACGCCCCCTTCCCCCCTTCCAGATTGAGTGGTAGAGCTTATTTTGTTATTGCTTTACGGCTTTTTATATTATTATTGTAGAAAGTTTTGTATTAATTTTAATTTTTTTTAAATTTATTTATTTGTTTCCTTTAACACTCACTTTTACATTTATTCTTGCTTAAAGTTGGTTCGGTTTGGTTAAAATCGGATAATGAACATAAAAGTTATTCAACGTTTCATATAGATTTGACACTGCGCCCACTGCAAGCAAGCAAGCAGTGTTCTTTTCCAACTGCTTGGACTGCTTGGCGTCTAACTAAAAATTATATGTGTTGTTTATTATGTTTCTTTGAAAAATAGGTTTACCAATAACAGTTTTCTAAATCTGATTTTTTTCATAACCTTGAAAAATCCATGGTCTTATACAGTCAACACTTGACTGTAGCCGTTCTTACTTGTTTTTTTATTTATTCAGCTACAGATTGAGTGGTGGAGCTTATTTTGTTATTGCTTTACGGCTTTTTACATTATTTTTGTAGAAAATTTCAGTCGAGCACTCTCCACTGTAGCTTTATTACTTATTTGAGATTCTGCCATGTGTTATGTTCTGAGAATTATTACATTTACTGATTCAAATTTCTTTTCTCGAATTGGGACACTTATTTGTTTTTGATGTCGATTACAGCAACTAATACTTTTAAGCTGTCGCTTCTCAGTATAGCGTCAAACGTCTTGTGTGTAGGGAGTAGGAAAAACTTTACTATAGTATTTGAGTCGTAAAATAAATTTGCCATCTTATAAAGGGTTATTTTAATGTTGCCTACAAAAACTGCTTGAAACGGATTTTTCTTTTGTAATGGATTTGGAACGAATTTCAGCTGAATATAATTTCTATTTTAACCGGTGACTATTAATATGTTAAGCACTTGGATACTCCTTTCCTTGCATTGGAATAATGGTAATGAAGAGTCGGTTACTCTAAAATATATAATATTCTTAATCATTTTTCTCAACACGTTCGGTATAATCTTCAAACTCTTCTTATGGTCTTGCTGTTCATTTTGGCTTGCAATTAACTGTTCATATTCGTCAAGTGTACTGTTAGAAAAGTTTGTGTCTGTTTGTTCGTCTGTGCTTGTTTGAACGTTAAAATTTCTTTGTCTTTTGTTAGCGTTGTTTTGTGTTGTATTTAATGCTAGCGGTCTTTTTTTCAGCTTCGAGGTGGGCTTTTCATATAATTTATCTGTCTTGTTTGAATACTTCTGTCCATAGGTTCTGGTTTTGGTTGTGGCTTGGCAGCTCATGGTCGTAGTAATGGTTGGTACATTAGTAACTGTGGGTTAGTATTTTGTGTGGTCTGGGGTAAGAATGGTCTTGTTGGTGGGTGTCCAAAGTTATTGTTAGGTCTGATCATGATGATGTGGAATAAAATGATGTTTTGTTGTGGAGTGTATTTCTCAATAGATCTTGCAAAATCGAAAGCTCTCTTAATATTGATTTCTAATATAAATTTAAATGAGTAAATTACCGACGCAGCGGTATCGATACATTTCTAATGTTAAATTATACGTTTACATGTTAATTCAATATACTGGCAAAAATGTTGCCACCGTTCCTCACCATTCCGGCCCGCCCTAAAAACAATGTTTCTGAACAAGACGGCAATCTTAGTAAGAGGTTGAATAAGCTCTCCTGAGGCTGTCCTTAATTTAACCGCTCGTACCAAATTGTCCTTTCCTGGATAGGTTTCGATAACTCGTGCTATGTCCCACGATGCCGGTGGTGTGTTTGATTCATTGATAAGCACGATGTTTCCGACTGAAACATTAGGAGTTGGTCTGCTTTGCCAATATCCCAAACGACCAACAGGAATGTGTTGCAAGTTAGCCTCTGGTGTTGTTGTAAATGCCCTCCCGATTAGGAAATGCGCTAGAGATAAATAGTTTATCTCAGTGTCGGTTGAGTAACAAAGTGGCCGTGATTTAACTACTGCGATAACTTGGCCAAGTAGTGTCCGGATCTGTTTGTAAGTAAGGGTCGAATTTCCAATGACGCCCCGTGAGTGCAACTTCACTGATCAAACTGCCGATTCCCATTTTCCTCCCTAGTGAGGAGCATGTGGTGGAATAAAGATCCACTGAATTCCTTTATCCGCCAGAGTGCGGGTGACTAGGTCCGTATGATGTTGTGATGCCACATACGGACCTAGTCAAAGGCTCGTTTTACACCAACAAAATTTGTACCATGATCGTTATACATTTTGGAACACTTGCCACGCAAAGATGTGAAGCGCCGCAATGCAGCCAGAAAGGTGTTCGTGGATAGATCAGTAGCAAGTTTCAAGTGTATTGCCGAGGTGAATAGGCAAATGAATAGGCATATGTAGCCCTTGCTTATGTGCAGCTTGCGCAGCTTTGCATCTTTCAAAAGCAATGGTCCATCGTAATCGCATCCAGTATTGACGAAGGGAAGCGCTTGAGTTATGCGTACTCTGAGAAAATCCGCCATTTTTTGATGTGCCTTGTGCTGGTTTTGCCGAAAGCATGCCAAGCAGTCGTGTGTCAGTTTCTGAATGAGATTCCTTGCGCCCAGTATCCAAAAGTTCTATCGAAGTGCTGATACGACGGGGTGTAAGTTCCTGCGATGCTCATGCTCCAGAATAAGATGAGTAATACGATGATGTTTCGGTAACAAAATTGGAAATTTTTGTCTCTGATGGCAGTTGTGAGTAACGCAACCGCCCACCGACCCGTAGTAGCTCGTCCTTGTTGATCATTGGTGAGAGTTTGGCCAGATGAGATCGGCTCTTCAGTTACGAGGGTCGTTTGATAAGACCGTGACTTTTTGTATTTGCCGCGCACCTGCTCTAAATACAACACTGCTCCTGTCAGCAGTTATCGATTAACAGCTGACTGTAAAATTTTGAGAAAGCTGCGTTTTTTGGTTTGCGTTTTATAGGCATTGAAAGCAGACGATCTCGTGAATTTTAACGAAAATGGAAAAAGTGAATTTCGTGTGCTAATTAAGCATTATTTTTTGCGTAAAAATCCATCACCGAAACCAAGGAAAGACTTGATAAATATTATGGGGACTCTGCACCATCAATTTCAATGGTTAAGAAATGGTTTACTGAGTTCCGTTGTGGTCGTACCAGTACAAGTGATGCCGAACGTTCAGGTCGCCCAAAAGAGGTCGTCATGCCAGAAATCGTCGACAAAATCCATGGAATGATATTGGATGATCGGAGAATGAAAGTGCGTGAGGTAGCTGAGGCTGTAGGCATCTCAACTGAACGGGTACATCACATTTTTACATGAATATTTGGACATGAAAAAGCTTTCCGCGCGATGGGTGCCGCGATTGCTCACACACGACCATAAGCGCAACCGTGTGATCATTTCAAAGGAGTGTTTGGCGATGTTCAACCGCAATCCAAACGAATTTTTTGCGCCGTTTCGTTACCGTAGACGAAACATGGATCCACCACACCACACCAGAGACCAAAGAACAATCAAGACAGTGGGTTTCTCCGGGTGAACGTGCACCAAAGAAGGCCAAGGTGGGTCTGTCGGCCAACAAGGTCATGGCCACAGTTTTTTGGGATGCACAAGGTATCATTCACATCGATTACCTTGAAAAGGGTAAAACGATCACCGGCGAATATTATTCAGAGCTTTTGGACAGATTCGATATTGATTTGAAGCAGAAACGACCGCATTTGGCGAAAAAAAGTGCTGTTCCATCAGGACAATGCACGGGTGCACACGTGTGTAGTCAGCATGGCAAAATTTCATAAATTGGGCTACGAACTGCTACCCCATCCAGCATATTCTCCAGATTTAGCCCCCTGTGACTATTTTTTGTTTCCAAACATGAAGAAATGGCTCGGCGGTAAGAGATTCGGGTCAAATGAAGAGGTCATCACAGAAACAAACGACTATTTTGAGGGCCTTGAGAAAACCTATTATTTGGAAGGAATAAAAAAATTGGAAAAACGCTGGACTAAATGTATAGAGCTAAAAGGAGATTATGTTGAGAAATAAAACGCTTCTTTGACGAAAAAAATATATTTTATTCAAAAAGTCACGGACTTATCAAACGACCCTCGTATTTATTGTTGAGAAGTAATTGGTACTCTTCCTGAAAACATGTTTGTGCCTGTCGCAAACAAACATTCCGCTCTTCTTGCAATTCCCCAAACTTAAGCGAGTTTGAGACTTCCTTAATGGATGGGTTCTTTATGCGATGGATGAACCTGAGAACATAATGTGCACGAGCCTGGACCAGGATGAACATCGTTGAATGAGTTCATCAATGCGATTTCTCCAGCCACTGATATCAAACAATTAATTTTGACTTCCTCCTGCATGCGTTTATCTGGAATAAACGAGCCAGTTCGGTTTCCAATGAAGGTTTTTAATTAAGCTGGGACCTATAATTGCCAGGAAAGTATGATCGTGGAGTCGCACCATGCATACACTGTTATATCCTTATTTCGAAGTGGGGCCTTATTGAGCGTATAAGCTGGCTCAAAATCTGAGCTGCACAGAGCTCTAGGCGCGGCACTGATTGCTGTTTGAGGGAGCCACCCTTGTCTTTGATGTCATCAGCGATACCGAAATGGAACAATCTTGATGAATTACTCTGCTGTACACTACAGCAGCGTATGCCTTGGTAGATGCATCGGAGAATGCATAAAGTTGATAATGTCCGCGTCGTTGACACCCAGCCGTGGTAGTTTAAAATCCTTTAATGTGTCCAAATCAGTACGCCATTTAAGCCAATTGGTGGCTAATTTATTGGGAAGTGGTGATTCCCAATCCAAATTGAGAAGCCAAAAACTTTGAAATATAATTTTAAATTGAACGATGATAGGAGCCAAAAGTCCAAGAGGGTCGAATATCCGTGCTATATCTAACAGGACTTGCCTCTTTGTGCAAATCCCGATTGTCCAACATTATATGATAATGAATCTTCCCCAGGATGCCAGTATTGGCCGAGTACCTTTACCGGTGATGATTGAGCTGACTGTGACGAATCGATATCTTCCGTTTGTATGTGGGTTGTATTTGACACCCATTTCCCCAGTTCGAGATCAGCTCAGGCCATCAGTTGAATAAGTTCCTTTTTGTTCCGTAGTAGTTCCTCCTCGCTGTTTGAGCCAATAAGTACGTACCGCCAGAAATAGTCCGCATGAAATTCCATAGGTTACCGTGCAGAGTTTAAAGAGTCTGAGTGGACCGGATAGATTCTCTACAGACGATTTTTTAAAAATCCTGATGTTTGTCTGCTACCCAGATTTGGCGAAACATCTTGACAATATTCGCCGAGAACACATACTTGTACATTCGAAAGCGAAGATATACAGCAAACAAGTTGCGCTGTATACTTGGTCCAATGAATAGTGTGTCGTTTAAAGATTTGGCATTTTCATCGCGAAATGACCCGTCAAAGACCACACTTAGCTTTCATAAAGTTAACGTACTGTTTGCGTAACTTCTCAGCTCTTTGTAAATGTCGTTCCACTGATTAGAGCTCCTTGAAGTGTATCCCCAAATACATGATCCGTTGTTGTGAATGAAAGTTCCACGAATTCCCATTCGCATCTCGTGTGTGTGTAGTGAGAAAGTGGTTCTCCACCGGTTCATCGTCAGGTTCCTTTCTTGTGATGTTATTGACGTTTTCCAATTCCCAGAACCTCTGATATTCGTTGCTGTAGTAAGTGAGATAGCTCAATTGTTTTTGTTAAAGATCTGAAACCTGATTTGAAGTGTACTGCAACCCCTTGTGGGGTCAACCGCTACCGAAGATATTCCCGAGACCAAGATGTGTGACGGTGAACGTGCCAATACGAGAGCGTGTATGCAACGTTCCGAAATGTATGATAATTCGGACCCGGTGTCTAATAAGAGTCGACATGTAACGTTATCTCCTCTTGCACTCTTAACATAGGGTACGGCGGTAGGTAATACTCGTACACTTCTGTGTCCTCCGTTTGGCTGAGTAAATGATCCATTACTTTGCGTACATACTGTTGCGCCTGTGTTCTGTATATGTGCCATATGATTAAAAGTCGCTGCTGTGTCCTGTGAAATTTGCTGTTGATTCCAATCGGCTTGATGCTGAGTACCCTATGGTTGATTACTCTGAACATGGATAAGTGTAATATGGTGACCATTGCCTGCTTTGTATGATGACTTTGACTTGCTGCCCCATGGCCAGGCTTTAAGCAAGTGATTTTTCCTTCACAAACGATTTTCGTTGCCCACCTGCCATATCCAAAAACTGTTGACAGCCATATGAAGTGTATTCTGTTGTCCGACATTTAGTGCTCGCAGTGCCTTCCATTGATTGTTCAATCCGTTTCTGCTTTACCCCTCGTGCTGCCGATTTGCCTCCAGCAGCTGTCTCTCGGTTGCTTAATTCCAATTCCTCGCATCGAGCATTCAAAAATTTGAAATACTCCTGCAGAGTTGGTGAGTCTGTGTCCATGCTACACACGATCCATCTACGCCGTGTGTCAACGTCAAGGTTTTCCAATAAAAGATATATAATCCCGCAATCGCGTCCCGTTTGGTTTATGGAATCCAGCCTTCGTACAATTTCGTTTCCACCGTCTGATACTTTCCGTAATATTGACGCATCGATCTTTGTTGTTGTTGGCAAACTTATGAATTGCTCCAAAAATAAATTTACAATATGCCGTGGACGATTGTACCTTTCCCTAAGGCGTTCCCAAGCCGTGTTATAAGCTGTATCCGTAATTCCCAAATGTCGTATTAAGTTGGCAGCCTGATCACTCATAGTGTTTTTAAATGATGTAATTTCTGTGTATTCCAAATGCTGCTTGCTATGAATCGTGCTTTTATATATGTCTTTAAAGCTAGCCATTTTGTGTAGCTACCAGCAAACCGTTTGATTTGAATTTTTGGTAATTCGCTTTGCAACCCTGAAGTCGCGTCTGATCCGCGTCCCGCCGAAGAATTTGATGTTGCTTGCGCCGTTGGACCGTTGCATTTCTTGGTGATTGATTTACAGCTAGCCGTTCGAAAAGTTGATGCTCTTGTTGTAACAAATTGATTATTGCGTCGTTTTGATGAAGCCCTGTGTTGTCATCCCCATTGCTTGTTGTAGATGTATGATTTGGTCATCATCAACTTCATTTGGCCGACCTGAACGTGGCTCATCTTTTAGTGAAAAATCTCTAGAACGGAAATTGCGAAACCAATTTTGACACTGTCTTCCTTTTAAGGCTTCATCACCATACACATCTCGTAACTTTTTAGCAACCTGCTCCGAGTTTTTTCCTTAACGGTAATAATAAAGTAAAATATGACGAAAATGCTCCTTTGTGGACTCCATATTAAAATTGACGCCAAACAAACAAATGTAAACAAAATTTCGCCCACTTTTTTTCTAAAGCAAGGTAAAAGTTACAGCTGATAACTGACATAAGAAAGAATGCAATTACATAGTCACAAGCCGTTGAAAAAATTTGTCAACGCCGACTATATGAAAATCAGCAATTACTTATTGAGCAACCCAATAGTTGGATGCGGAGATCCAATCCTTTCCAAAAGCATTGTCTCCAAATACCTTGTCAAATGCATTGTCCTCCTCGGGATCCACATACCCCACAACCTCGTCTAGAAGAGCTATGGAATTGCCGAGTTCCGTGAATTGTTTCTAAAGAGCTAGATGTTGCTCCTTTCTTGCTGTAACCTCTGATGATGTTGTTGTATCTGCTCCACGAGCCCATGTCTATATCCGCGTGATGCTTGTCTTAAGCGGACCACGAGATTTCATCAAAGCCTTGAGTTGTTGTTCCATAATTGATTTTCCGCAAGTATTAAACGCAATCAATCCCAATACAAGATATTCTGGTATATACCAAATAAAATGATATTTTATTGTGGACCGTATTTCTCAATGGATCTTGAAAGCTCTCTTAATACTGGTTTCTAACATAAATTTGTAAATAAATTACTGATGCAGTGGTATCGATACATTTTCAATGTTAAATTATACGTTTACATGTTAATTCATTAGACTGGAAAATGATAGAGTTGCCACCGTTCCTCAACACATGACATAAGACTTTTTGGTGGAACCATTGGTCTTTGTTGGAAAATTAGGTTTTGTGGAAAATGTATTTGTTGTGAAACTGTAGTGGGTTTTGGTGGAGGATTTCTATGTGCTGTCCCTTAATTTTTATACCCGCTACTCATAGAGTAGAAGGGTATTATAACTTTGTTCAAGCCGAAAATGGATGTAACAGGCAGAAGGAGACACCTCCGACCCCATAAAGTATATATATATATTCTGCCTCAGAATCAACAGCCGAGTCGATATAGCCATGTCCGTCTGTCCGTCTGTCTGTCTGTCCGTCTGTCTGTCCGTATGAAAACCTAGATCTCTCTCTGGCCACGCCCCCTTCCGCTCCTGTAAATCGAAAAAAATTGATTACAAGCGCAATTTTGATGCCATATTGTTCATTTTTGGTTTATATGATAACTATAGCTAGCCAGATGATCTCTGAAAATGTGTTAACAATCGGATAATAAACACAGAAGTTATTCAGCTTAACGTTTTCCATAGCGGTAAGGAGCCCTGCCGGCAGCGCAAATTCTATATTTGTACAGGAGATAATAAGAATGCCTTACAATGCAAATTTTTGCAGTTGTTGGATAACAGCGTCAGTAGCTTAGTGGAAAAGCGATGAACTCCTGAACCGACAGGCCCGTGGCTCGATTCCCAGTCCATGCCGCTTAAGCTTTTTCTTATTTAAACCGGCTACTCATAGAGTAGAAGAGTATTATAACTTTGTTCAAACCGAAAATGTATGTAACAGGCAGGAGACACCTCCGACCCCATAAAGTATATATATTCTGGTTCAGGATCAACAGCCGAGTCGATATAGCCATGTCCGTCTGTCCGTCTGTCTGTCCGTGTGAAAATCTAGATATCAGCTATTATAAGAGCTAGGACTACCAAATTTGGTGACAATATGTGTTATTATTGCACGCTGATCAAGTTTATTTTGGATTTCGGGCACGCCCCCTTCCGCCCCTGCAAATCCAAAAAAATTTATTCAAGCCCAATTTTAATGCCTTATTGTTCATTTTCGGTTTATATGATAACTATAGCTAGCCAGATGATATCTAAAAATTTTTTTGACAATCGGATAATAAACACAAAAGCTATTCAGTTTAACGTTTTCCATAGATGTAAACAGCGCTTCCGCCAGCGCAAATTCTTTATTTGTACAGAAAATAATAAGAATGCTATACAAAGCAAATTTCTGCATTTGTTGGATAACAGCGTCAGTAGCTTAGTGAAAAAGCGATAAACTTCTGAACCAACAGGCCCGTGATTCGATTCCCAGTTCATGCCGCTTAAGCTTTTTCTTTTTTTTATGAACTTATACTTTAATTTTTGAATATGCATTAATTGGTGGTGCATTTTGTTTAAAAGAATTTTAATGGCTCACAATGAACTTAGTTAACAAGTGGAGAAGTGACAGTGTTTTAAACCAGCTGTTTGCGATTGTTAGAGCGCAGCTTTTTCTTATATATTTTTTTTTTTTTTTTTTTTATTTAATTGTATGTTTATGATTATTATTTATGAATAAATAGCAACAACAATACGCATCATGCATTCAGACTTTGTTCTTGTCGTGCAAGAATTTCCGAATGGTCTCATAATGTAACTTTGGCAAAATTTGCGTAATGGCTTAATGACCGAATGGAAAAGTGGTGGACCTCTTAGGTAATGGGTCCAAAGTTCCATACCGCATGCATACGTGTCATGGTGGAGGAGAACGAGCTTTTCTTATTTTTTGCAAAGAAAAGATTTTGCCTCCCTTTTTAAACTACATTCATGAAGCTTCGTATACATGTTTCTTATTGCTGCCCGCTGTAAATAAGTCGGAACGAGCCGTATGGACCGATACATCGTATAGATGCCATAGAACCTATCGGTCGTTTTTTTAACAAAATTTATTAAAAGTTAGAGGTATTAAAAGGGCACATATCGTTTTTTACATGCACGTATTCGATTTATAGTCTTCAACAGGTAGAATTATTATTTTTACTGTTTAAGTGATAAATCTTGGATTTTTGTGGTACCTGAATAAAATTTATACGTTTTCAATACTTTTTACTCCTTTTGCCGGCAGCGCTGCTTGCAGCATTGTGCCGAATAGTGTGTGCGTGTATGGTGGTGAAATGGGTTAAGTTAAGGACTGCAAAACGAACAGAACTATTATGCATTTACGGGTTCTAGTCCCGCCCGCATCAAAAATTAAATGTGTGCAAAAATGTTTTTATACCCGCTACTCATAGAGTAGAAGGGTATTATAACTTTGTTCAAACCGAAAATGCATGTAACAGGCAGAAGGAGACACCTCCGACCTTATGAAGTATATATATTCTGGCTCAGGATCAACAGCCAAGTCGATATAGCCATGGCCGTCTGTCCGTCTGTCCGTGTGTCTGTCTGTCCGTCTGTCTGTCCGTGTAAAAATCTAGATCTTAGCTATTATAAGAGCTAGAACTACCAAATTTGGTGAGAGTATGTGTTATTATTGCAAGCTGATCAGGCTTATTTTGGATTTTGTCCACGCCCCCTTCCGCCCCCGTAAATCAAAAAAATGAGTACAAGCGCAATTTTGATGCCATATTGTTCATTTTCGGTTTATATGATAACTATAGCTAGCCAGACGATCTCTGTAAATTTGGTAACAATCGGATAATAAACACAGAAGTTATATGGCTTAACGTTGTCCATAGCTGTAAGCAGCGCTGCCGGCAGAGCAAATTCTTCATTTGTACAGGAAATAATAAGAATGCCTTACAATGCAAATTTTTGCAGTTGTTGGATAACAGCGTCAGTAGCTTAGTGGAAAAGCGATGAACTCCTGAACCGACAGGCCCGTGGTTCGATTCCCAGTTCATGCCGTTTAACCTTTTTCTTTTTTATACCCGCTACTCATAGAGTAGAAGGGTATTATAACTTTGTTCAAACCGAAATTGTATGTAACGGGCAGAAGGAGACACCTCCGACCTTATGAAGTATATATATTCTGGCTCAGGATCAACAGCCAAGTCGATATAGCCATGGCCGTCTGTCCGTCTGTCCGTGTGTCTGTCTGTCCGTCTGTCTGTCCGTGTAAAAATCTAGATCTTAGCTATTATAAGAGCTAGGACTACCAAATATGGTAGCGCTGCCGGCAGCGCTGCTTGCAGCATTGTGCCGAATCGTGTGTGCGTGTACGGTGGTAAAATGGGTTAAGTTGTGGAACGAACAGTACTATTATGCATTTACGGGTTCTAGTCCCGCCCACATCAAAAATTAAATGTGTGCAAAAATGTTTTTTTTTTATTTTCGATTTTGAGTTTGCATAAATATTGTAAGTCCATAGCCTTTTACGGTCAAAATATGATTGTAGTCATTTTTTTTTGTTCCGCAAATAAATGATGTACGAGCAGCTGGGTAGCGGATATATTACAGTCGCGAACACTCGACTGTAGCTTTCTTAATTGTTTTCTTATACCTTTATACCCATACAACTCGGTCATAAGTTGTTTGAATTCGGCGCATAATTCCATGCCGCCAATTTTATTTAAAATCAGGGATAAATGATTGTATATTGCGTGGTAAAATTTTTCAACAGTTTGATTTGCAACTTGGGCTACCGTTGTCATCTAGTATTCAAGTGTACCTAAATCTCTCTTGTCGGGGAAGTGTAGTGTAAGACATTTGGAAATAGCATTCCAATTAAGGGGGACATTGTATGCTTCGAGGACTGTGTCTGCGTTACCGGTAATTATACCACATGTCCGTCTGTCTGTTTGAACGTCTAGATCTCAGCTATTACAAAAGCTAGAGATACCATATTTCACATGAAGGTTCCTGTATACCATAGGTAGATCGAGTTTAATTTCAATTTTTGATGCCTTTTCAATAGTCGAAGGGTATAAAAAGCTTCACTACTTGACACAAAAACAAGTAAAGTAAGCTATAGTCGAGTGCATCCGACAGTAAGATACCATTCACCCAGTTTCAAAACAAATTATCACACATTTAATTCCATCAAAAAACTCTGCCCAAGGTCATCCGCCACCTATTGTTTAAATTAGATCTATCTTTGAATAGACTACATGTTAAACGGCATAGTTTTATACACGAAACGGCTGAAAGGAATAGATTTATATTGCAATCATCTGTGTTCTTACCAAAGCAGAAGGTTGTAAATTCAATAGTTTATTTATTTGTTATACCCGCTACAAAGAGAGTAGAAGGGTATTATAACTTTGTTCAAACCGAAAATGTATGTAACAGGCAGAAGGAGACACCTCCGACCCCATAAAGTATATATATTCTGGCTCAGGATCAACAGCCGAGTCGATATAGCCATGTCCGTCTGTCTGTCCGTGTGAAAATCTAGATCTCAGCTATTATAAGAGCTGGAACTACCAAATTTGGTGACAATATGTGTTATCATTGCACGCTGATCAAGTTTATTTTGGATTTTGGCCACGACCCCTTCCGCCCCCGTAAATCGAAAAAACATTGATTACAAGCCCAATTTTGATGCCATATTGTTAATTTTCGGTTTACATGATGACTATAGCTAGCCAGATGAATTTGGTAACAATCGGATAATAAACACAGAAGTTATTCAGCTTAACGTTTTCCATAGCTGTGCCGAATCGTGTGTGCGTGTACGGTGGTGAAATGGGTTAAGTTGTGGACTGCAAAACGAACAGTACTATTATGCATTTACTGGTTCGAGTTCCGCCCGCAAAAATTAAATGTGTGCAAAAATGTTTTTTTTTTTTATTTTATATTTTGACTTCTGCCCTTCTGGGCTTTATAAAGCGGTGGTCTAAGGAATTCAACGACCCTTATGTCACAAAATCGATTTATATCTCTCTTGTGCGTCCTATTCTTGAGTATGGTTCATGTGTTTGGTGTCCTCAGTATTCATTTTACAAGGACCGCATTGAATCTGTGCAAAAGAATTTTTTAATTTTTGCCCTACGAGGCCTTAATTGGGATGCAAACTTAAGATTACCTTCTTACTCTAGTAGACTTCTCTTATTAAATCTTCCGTCTTTAGCAAATCGTAGAACCATGCTTGGTGTACTGTTTATAAATAAACTCATTCAAGGTGATATTGATAGTGAAGACTTGGTTAGCCAGTTATAGTTCTCTGTCCCCTTTAGAAACTCTCGTAACTTCCTACCTCTAACACTTTCTCACTGTAGGTCGAACTATGCCTTGCATGAACCTTTTAGGGCATTATGTTCGAACTATAACAACTTATATTTTATCATAGCTAATTCAAATTCTGTAGACTTAAAATCTTTAATTCTTTCTCATCTGTGTAGAATTTAGTCCTCACTAGTGTATTTTTCTTTTTTTCCTCGTTTATCTTTTTTCTATCCATGAACTATATATCTTTACTTACTATCTAATATTGGATTTTCTTTTCTGCTTCCTCCGGTCGATGTAGCGTACTAACAACTAACACCTAACACTAACAACTAACACCTAACAATCTTCTCTGATCTGATTGGGTTTTTCTGGGTTTTCCCCAATCCTTTTGCAACAAATGTTGGATCATTTTAAAAAAAATAAAATTTTTAATTATTCTTTTGTTCACCCAGACTAGTCGTTAAATTTTTGTTTTAAATTGTAATTATTTACTTCACTTTTAATTTTAATTTTTTTTTAATCTTAAAGATAATTATAACGTAATTATATGAACTTTTTTTTTTTTCTATTAAATATTAAACCTTTTAAAATTTCGTGTCGACTGCCATTAGTTGACGTTAAATAAATAAATAAATAAATAAATAAATTTCACTACCGTAAACGCACACACGATTCGGCACAATGCTGCAAGCAGCGCTGCCGGCACAGACAGACGGACAGACAGACGGACAGACAGACGGATATGGCTATATCGACTCGGCTGTTGATCCTGAGCCAGAATATATATACTTTATGGGGTCGGAGGTGTCTCCTTCTGCCTGTTACATACATTTTCGGTTTGAACAAAGTTATAATACCCTTCTACTCTATGAGTAGCGGGTATAAAAATAAATTAAAAAAATATAAGAAAAAGCTGCGCTCTAACAATCGGACACAGCTGATTTAAGAGACTGTCAATTCTCCACTTGTTAACTAAGTTCATTGTAAGCAAGTTTTTAATAATAAAAAAGTTTTTAATAATCTGCACGACCACCAATTAATGCATATTCAAAAATTAAAGTATTAGTTTTTAAAAAAAAAAAAGAAAAAGCTTAAGCGGCATGTACTGGGAATCGAACCACGGGCCTGTCGGTTCAGGAGTTCATCGCTTTTTCACTAAGCTACTGACGCTGTTATCCAACAACTGCAAAAATTTGCATTGTAAGCCATTCTTATTATCTCCTGAACAAATAAAGAATTTGCGCTGCCGGCAGCGCTGCTTACAGCTATGGAAAACGTTAAGCTGAATAACTTCTGTGTTTATTATCCGATTGTTACCAAATTAAAGATCATCTGGCAAGCTATAGTTATCATATAAACCGAAAATGAACAACATGGCATCAAAATTGCGCTTGTAATCAATTTTTTTCGATTTACGGCGACGGAAGGGGGCGGATTTTTATGGGGTCGGAGGTGTCTCCTTCTGCCTGTTACATACATTTTCGGTTTGAACAAAGTTAAAATACCCTTCTACTCTATGAGTAGCGGGTATAAAAATAAATTAAAAAAAAATAAGAAAAAGCTGCGCTCTAACAATCGGACACAGCTGATTTAAGAGACTGTCAATTCTCCACTTGTTAACTAAGTTCATTGTAAGCAAGTTTTTAATAATAAAAAAGTTTTTAATAATCTGCACGACCACCAATTAATGCCTATTCAAAAATTAAAGTATTAGTTGTTTAAAAAAAAAAAGAAAAAGCTTAAGCGGCATGTACTGGGAATCGAACCACGGGCCTGTCGGTTCAGGAGTTCATCGCTTTTCCACTAAGCTACTGACGCTGTTATCCAACAACTGCAAAAATTTGCATTGTAAGCCATTCTTATTATCTCCTGAACAAATAAAGAATTTGCGCTGCCGGCAGCGCTGCTTACAGCTATGGAAAACGTTAAGCTGAATAACTTCTGTGTTTATTATCCGATTGTTACCAAATTAAAGATCATCTGGCAAGCTATAGTTATCATATAAACCGAAAATGAACAACATGGCATCAAAATTGCGCTTGTAATCAATTTTTTTCGATTTACAGCGACGGAAGGGGGCGGATTTTTATGGGGTCGGAGGTGTCTCCTTCTGCCTGTTACATACATTTTCGGTTTGAACAAAATTAAAATACCCTTCTACCCTATAAGTAGCGGGCATGAAAAAAAAAAAAGCTTAAGCGGCATGAACTGGGAATCGAACCACGGGCCTTTCGGTTCAGGAGTTCATCGCTTTTCCACTAAGCTACTGACGCTGTTATCCAACAACTGCAAAAATTTTCATTGTAAGGCATTCTTTTTATCTCCTGTACAAATAAAGAATTTGCGCTGCCGGCAGCACTGGTTACATCTATGGAAAACGTTAAGCTGAATAACTTCTGTGTTTAAACTGCAAAAATTTGCATTGTAAGGCATTCTTATTATTTCCTGTACAAATAAAGAATTTGCGCTGCCGGCAGCGCTGCTTATAGCTATGGTAAACGTTAAGCTGAATAACTTCTGTGTTTAAACTGCAAAAATTTGCATTGTAAGGCATTCTTATTATTTCCTGTACAAATAAAGAATTTGCGCTGTCGCCAGCGCTGCTTACAGCTATGGGAAACGTAAAGCTGAATAACTTCTGTGTTTATTATCCGATTGTTACCAAATTAAAGATCATCTGGCTCGCTATAGTTATCATATAAACCAAAAATGAACAATATGGCAAAAAAATTGCGCTTGTAATCAATTTTTTACGATTTACAGAGGCGGAAGGGGGCGTCGCCAAAATCAAAAATAAACCTGATCAGCGTGCAATAATAACACATCCTGTCAGCAAATTTGGTAGTTCTATCTCCAATAATAGCTGATATCTAGATTTTCACACGGATAGATAGACGGACAGACAGACAGACGGACAGACGGACAGACGGACATGGCTATATCGAATCGGCTGTTGATCCTGAGCCAGAATATATTTATTTATGGGGTCGGAGGTGTCTCCTTCTGCCTGTTACATACATTTTCGGTTTGAACAAAGTTATAATACCATTCTACTCTATAAGTAGCGGGTATAAAAATAATATTTTTGGCCACATTTAATTTTTGATGCGGGTGGGACTCGAACCCGTAACCCATTTCACCACCGTGAACACACTATTCGGCACAATGCTGCAAGCAGCGCTGCAGGCAGCGCTGCTTACAGCTTTGGAAAATGTTAAGCTGAATAACTTCTGTGTTTATTATCCGATTGTTACCAAATTTTTAGAGATCATCTGGCAAGCTTTAGTTATCATATAAACCGAAAATGAACAATATGGCAACAAAATTGCGCTTGTAATCAATTTTTTTCGATTTACAGCGGCGGAAGGGGGCGTGGCCAAAATCCAAAATAAACTTGATCAGAGTGCAATAATAACACATACTGTCACCAAATTTGGTAGTTCTAGCTCTTATAATAGCTGAGATCTAGGTTTTCATACGGACAGACAGACAGACGGACATACGGACATGGCTATGTCGACTCGGCTGTTGATCCTGAGCCAGACTATATATACTTTATGGGGTCGGGGGTGTCTCCTTCTGCCTGTTACATACATTTTCGGCTTGAACAAAGTTAAAATACCCTTCTACTCTATAAGTAGCGGGTATGAAAAAAGAAAAAGCTTAAGCGGCATGTATTGGGAATCGAACCACGGGCCTGTCGGTTCAGGAGTTCATCGCTTTTCCACTAAGCTACTGACGCTGTTATGCAACCACTGCAAAAATTTGCATTGTAAGGCATTCTTATTATTTCCTGTACAAATAAAGAATTTGCGCTTCCGGCAGCGCTGCTTACAGCTATGGAAAACGTTAAGCTGAATAACTTCTGTGTTTATTATCCGATTGTTACCAAATTTTTAGAGATCATCTGGCAAGCTTTAGTTATCATATAAACCGAAAATGAACAACATGGCATCAAAATTGCGCTTGTAATCAATTTTTTTCGATTTACAGGGGCGGAAGAGGGCGAGGCCAAAATCCAAAATAAACTTGATCAGAGTGCAATAATAACACATACTAACACCGAATTTGATAGTTCTAGCTCTTATAATAGCTGAGATCTAGGATTTCACACGGACAGACAGACGCACAGACAGACAGACGGACATACGGACAGACGGACATGGCTATGTCGACTCGGCTGTTGATCCTGAGTCACAAATATGTATACTTTATGGGGAGGAGGTGTCTCCTTCTGCCTGTTACATACATTTTCGGTTTGAGCAAAGTTATAATACCCT
This sequence comes from Zaprionus ghesquierei, assembly GCA_018904095.1. Taxonomy (NCBI): domain Eukaryota; kingdom Metazoa; phylum Arthropoda; class Insecta; order Diptera; family Drosophilidae; genus Zaprionus; species Zaprionus ghesquierei. The sequence goes on along the minus strand of JAEIGP010000061.1, from coordinate 405,584 downwards.
TCTACTCTATGAGTAGCGCGTATAAAATGAAAAAGCTTAAGCGGCATGAACTGGGAATCGAACCACGGGCCTGTCGGTTCAGGAGTTCATCGCTTTTCCACTAAGCTACTGACGCTGTTATCCAACAACTGCAAAAATTTGCAATGTAAGCTATTCCCATTATTTCCTGTACAAATAAAGAATTTGCGCTGCCGGCAACGCTGCTTACAGCTATGAAAAACGTTAAGCTGAATAACTTTTGTGTTTATTATCCGATTGCTACCAAATTAAAGATCATCTGGCAAGCTATAGTTATCATATAAACCGAAAGTGAACAATATGGCATCAAAATTGCGCTTGTAATCAATTTTTTTCGATTTACAGGGGCAGAAGAGGGCGAGGCCAAAATCCAAAATAAACTTGATCAGAGTGCAATAATAACACATACTGTCACCAAATTTGATAGTTCTAGCTCTTATAATAGCTGAGATCTAGGATTTCACACGGACAGACAGACGGACAGGCAGACAGACGGACAGGCAGACAGACGGACAGACGGACATGGCTTTGTTGACTCGGCTATTGATCCTGAGCCACAAATATGTATACTTTATGGGGTCGGAGGTGTCTCCTTCTGCCCGTTACATACATTTTCGGTTTGAGCAAAGTTATAATACCCTTCTACTCTGTGAGTAGCGGGTATGAAAAAAGAAAAAGCTTAAGCGGCATGAACTGGGAATCGAACCACGGGCCTGTCGGTTCAGGAGTTCATCGCTTTTCCACTAAGCTACTGACGCTGTTATGCAACCACTGCAAAAAAATCCAAAATAGACTTGATCAGAGTGCAATAATAACACATACTGTCACCAAATTTGGTAGTTCTATCTCTTATAATAGCTGAGATCTAGATTTTCATACGGACAGACAGACAGACGGATAGACGGACATGGCTATATCGACTCGGCTGTTGATCCTGAGCCAGAATATATATACTTTATGGGGTCGGAGGTGTCTCCTTCTGCCTGTTACATACATTTTCGGTTCGAACAAAGTTAAAATACCCTTCTACTCTATGAGTAGCGGGTATGAAAAAAGAAAAAGCTTAAGCGGCATGAACTGGGAATCGAACCACAGGCCTGTCGGTTCAGGAGTTCATCGCTTTTCCACTAAACTACTGACGCTGTTATCCAACAACTGCAAAAATTTTCATTGTAAGGCATTCTTTGTATCTCCTGTACAAATAAAGAATTTGCGCTGCCGGCAGCGCTGCTTACAGCTATGGAAAACGTTAAACTGAATAACTTCTGTGTTTATTATCCGCTTCTTACCAAATTTTTAGAAATCATCTGGCAAGCTTTAGTTATCATATAAACCGAAAATGAACAATATGGCATCGAAATTGCGCTTGTAATCAATTTTTTTCGATTTACAGGGGCGGAAGGGGGCGTGGCCAAAATCCAAAATAGACTTGATCAGAGTGCAATAATAACACATACTGTCACCAAATTTGGTAGTTCTATCTCTTATAATAGCTGAGATCTAGGTTTTCATACGGACAGGCAGACAGACGGACAGACGGACATGGCTATGTTGATTCGGCTGTTGATCCTGAGCCAGAATATATATACTTTATGGGGTCGGAGGTGTCTCCTTCTGCCTGTTACATACATTTTCGGCTTGAACAAAGTTAAAATACCCTTCTACTCTATAAGTAGCGGGCATGAAAAAAGAAAAAGCTTAAGCGGCATGAACTGGCAATCGAACCACGGACCTGTCGGTTCAGGAGTTCATCGCTTTTCCACTAAGCTACGGACGCTGTTATCCAACAACTGCAAAAATTTGCATTGTAAGGCATTCTTATTATTTCCTGTACAAATAAAGAATTTGCGCTGCCGGCAGCGCTGCTTACAGCTATGGAAAACGTAGAGCTCAATAACTTATGTGTTTAGTATTCGATTGTTACCAAATTTTCAGAGATCGTCTGGCTAGCTATAGTTATCATATAAACCGAAACTAAACTACTGACGCTGTTATCCAACAACTGCAAAAATTTTCATTGTAAGGCATTCTTTGTATCTCCTGTACAAATAAAGAATTTGCGCTGCCGGCAGCGCTGCTTAAAGCTATGGAAAACGTTAAGCTGAATAACTTCTGTGTTTAAACTGCAAAAATTTGCATTGTAAGGAATTCTAATTATTTCCTGTACAAATAAAAAATTTGCGCTGCCGGCAGCGCTGCTTACAGCTATGGAGAACGTTAAGCTATATAACTTCTGTGTTTATTATCCGATTGTTACCAAACTTTCAGAGATCATCTGGCTAGCTATAGTTATCTTATAAACCGAAAATTCATAATATGGCATCAAAATTGCGCTTGTCATCAATTTTTTTCGATTTACAGGTGCGGAAGGGGGCGTGGCCAAAATCCAAAATAAACTTGATCAGAGTGCAATAATAATACATTTTGTCACCAAATTTGGTAGTTCTAGCTCCTATAATAGCTGAGAACTAGGTTTTCACACGGACAGACAGACGGACAGACGGACAGGCAGACAGACGGACAGACGGACATGGCTATGTCGACTCGGCTGTTGATCCTGAGTCACAAATATGTATACTTTATGGGGAGGAGGTGTTATATACATTTTCGGTTTGAGCAAAGTTATAATACCCTTCTACTCTGTGAGTAGCGGGTATGAAAAAAGAAAAAGCTTAAGCGGCATGAACTGGGAATCGAACCACGGGCCTTTCGGTTCAGGAGTTCATCGCTTTTCCACTAAGCTACTGACGCTGTTATCCAACAACTGCAAAAATTTTCATTGTAAGGCATTCTTTGTATCTCCTGTACAAATAAAGAATTTGCGCTGCCGGCAGCGCTGCTTACAGCTATGGAAAACTTCTGTGTTTAAACTGCAAAAATTTGCATTGTAAAACATTCTTATTATTTCCTGTACAAATAAAGAATTTGCGCTGCCGGCAGCGCTGCTTATAGCTATGGTAAACGTTAAGCTGAATAACTTCTGTGTTTAAACTGCAAAAATTTGCATTGTAAGGCATTCTTATTATTTCCTGTACAAATAAAGAATTTGCGCTGTCGCCAGCGCTGCTTACAGCTATGGGAAACGTAAAGCTGAATAACTTCTGTGTTTATTATCCGATTGTTACCAAATTAAAGATCATCTGGTAAGCTATAGTTATCATATAAACCGAAAATGAACAATATGGCATAAAAATTGCGCTTGTAATCAATTTTTTTCGATTTACAGCGGCGGAAGAGGGCGTGGCCAAAATCCAAAATAAACTTGATGAGAGTGCAATAATAACACATACTGTCACCAAATTTGGTAGTTCTAGCTGTTATAATAGCTGAGATCTAGGTTTTCATACGGTCAGACAGACAGACGGACAGACGGACATGGCTATATCGACTCGGCTGTTGATCCTGAGCCAGAATATATATACTTTATGGGGTCGGAGGTGTCTCCTTCTGCCCGTTACATACAATTTCGGTTTGAACAAAGTTATAATACCCTTCTACTCTGTGAGTAGCGGGTATGAAAAAAGAAAAAGCTTAAGCGGCATGAACTGGGAATCGAACCACGGGCCTTTCGGTTCAGAGGTTCATCGCTTTTCCACTAAGCTACTGACGCTGTTATCCAACAACTGCAAAAATTTTCATTGTAAGGCATTCTTTGTATCTCCTGTATAAATAAAGAATTTGCGCTGCCGGCAGCGCTGCTTACAGCTATGGAAAACTTCTGTGTTTAAACTGCAAAAATTTGCATTGTAAGGCATTCTTATTATTTCCTGTACAAATAAAGAATTTGCGCTGTCGGCAGCGCTGCTTACAGCTATGGACAACATTAAGCTATATAACTTCTGTGTTTATTATCCGATTGTTACCAAATTTTCAGAGATCATCTGGCTAGCTATAGTTGTCATATAAACCGAAAATTAATAATATGGCATCAAAATTGCGCTTTTAATCATTTTTTTTCGATATACAGGGGCGGAAGGGGGCGTGGCCAAAATCCAAAATAAACTTGATCAGAATGCAATAATAACACATTTTGTCACCAAATTTGGTAGTTCAAGCTCCTATAATAGCTGAGATCTAGGTTTTCACACGGACAGACAGACGGACAGACGGACAGGCAGACAGACGGACAGACGGACATGGCTATGTTGACTCGGCTGTTGATCCTGAGTCACAAATATGTATACTTTATGGGGAGGAGGTGTTATATACATTTTCGGTTTGAGCAAAGTTATAATACCCTTCTACTCTATGAGTAGCGCGTATAAAATGAAAAAGCTTAAGCGGCATGAACTGGGAATCGAACCACGGGCCTGTCGGTTCAGGAGTTCATCGCTTTTCCTGACGCTGTTATCCAACCACTGCAAAAATTTGCATTGTAAGGTATTCTTATTATTTCCTGTACAAATAAAGAATTTGCGCTGCCGGCAGCGCTGCTTACAGCTATGGAAAACGTTAAGCTGAATAACTTCTGTGTTTAAACTTCAAAAATTTGCATTGTAAGGCATTCTTATTATTTCCTGTACAAATAAAGAATTTCCGCTGCGCTGCTGGCAGCGCTGCTTACAGCTATGGAAAACGTTAAACAGCATAACGTCTATGTTTATTATCCGATTGTTACCAAATTTTCAGAGATCATCTGGCAAGCTTTAGTTATCATATAAACCAAAAATGAACAATATGGCATCAAAATTGCGCTTGTAATCAATTTTTTTCGATTTACAGCGGCGAAAGGGGCGTGGCCAAAATCCAAAATAAACTTAATCAGCGTGCAATAATAACACATTTTGTCATCAAATTTGGTAGTTCTATCTCTTATAATAGCTGAGATCTAGATTTTCACACGGACAGACAGACGGACAGACGGACATGGCTATATCAACTCGGCTGTTGGTCCTGAGCCAGAATATATATACTTTATGGGGTCGGAAGTGTCTCCTTCTGCCTGTTACATACATTTTCGGTTTGAACAAAGTTATAATACCGTTCTACTCTATGAGTAGCGGGTATAAAAAAGAAAAAGCTTAAGCGGCATGAACTGGGAATCGAACCACGGGCCTGTCGGTTCAGGAGTTCATCGCTTTTCCACTAAGGTACTGACGCTGTTATCCAACAACTGCAAAAATTTGCATTGTAAGGCATTCTTATTATTTCCTCTACAGATAAAGAATTTGCACTGCCGGCAGCGCTGCTTACAGCTATGGAGAACGTTAAGCTGAATAACTTCTGTGTTTATTATCCGATTATTACCAAATTTTCAGAGATCGTCTGGCTAGCTATAGTTATCATATAAACCGAAAATGAACAATATGGCATCAAAATTGCTTGTAATCATTTTTTTTCGATTTACAGGGGCGGAAGGAGGCGTGGCCAAAATCTAAAATAAACTTGATCAGCGTGCAATAATAACACATTTTGTCACCAAATTTGGTAGTTCTAGCTCCTATAATAGCTGAGATCTAGGTTTTCACACGGACAGACAGACGGACAAACGGACATAGCCATATCGACTCGGCTGTTGATCCTGACCCAGAATATATACTTTATGGGGTCGGAGGTGTCTCCTTCTGTCTCTTACATACATTTTCGGTTTGAACAAAGTTATAATACCCTTCTACTCTACGAGTAGCGAGTATGAAAAAAGAAAAAGCTTAAGCGTCATGAACTGGGAATCGAACCACGGGCTTGTCGGTTCAGGAGTTCATCGCTTTTCCACTAAGTTACTGACGCTGTTATCCAACAATTGCAAAAATTTGCATTGTAAGGCATTCTTATTATTTCCTGTACAAATAAAGAATTTGCGCTGCCGGCAGCGCTGCTTACAGCTATGGGAAACGTTAAGCTGAATAACTTCTGTGTTTATTATCCGCTTCTTACCAAATTTTTGGAAATCATCTGGCAAGCTTTAGTTAACATATAAACCGAAAATGAACAATATGGCATCGAAATTGCGCTTGTAATCAATTTTTTTCGATTTACAGGGGCGGAAGGAGGCGTGGCCAAAATCCACAATAAACTTGATCAGCGTGCAATAATAACACATACTGTCACCAAATTTGGTAGTTCTAGCTCTTAGGTTGGCTCTTGGCTAAATCGACTCGGCTGTTGATCCTGAGCCAGAATATATATACTTTATGGGGTCGGAGATGTCTCCTTCTGCCTGTTAGATACATTTTCGACTTGAACAAAGTTAAAATACCCTTCTACTCTATGAGTAGCGGGTATAAAAAAAGAAAAAGCTTAAGCGGCATGAACTGGGAATCGAACAACGGGCCTGTCGGTTCAGGAGTTCATCGCTTTTCCACTAAGCTACTGACGCTGTTATCCAACAACTGTAACTTCTTTTTATCTCCTGTACAAAAAAAGAATTTGCGCTGCCGGCAGCGCTGCTTACAGCTATGGAAAACGTTAAGCTGAATAACTTCTGTGTTTATTATCCGATTATTACCAAATTTTCAGAGATCGTCTGGCTAGCTATAGTTATCATATAAACCGAAAATGAACAATATGGCATCAAAATTGCTTGTAATCATTTTTTTTTCGATTTACAGGGGCGGAAGGAGGCGTGGCCAAAATCTAAAATAAACTTGATCAGCGTGCAATAATAACACATTTTCTCACCAGATTTAGTAGTTCTAGCTCCTATAATAGCTGAGATCTAGGTTTTCACACGGACAGACAGACGGACAGACGAAAATGGCTACATCGACTCGGCTATTGATCCTGACCCTGAATATATGTACTTTATGGGGTCGGAGGTGTCTCCTTCTGCCTGTTACATACATTTTCGGTTTGAACAAAGTTATAATACCCTTCTACTCTATGAGTAGCGGTATGAAAAATAATTTTTTGCACACATTTAATTTTTGATGCGGTTGGGACTCGAACCCATAATTGCATAATAGTTCTGTTCGTTATGCAGTCCAAAACTTAACCCATTTCACTACCGTACACGCACACACTATTCGGCACAATGCTGCAAGCAGCGCTGCCGGCAAAAGGAGTAAAAAGTATTGAAAACGTATAACTTTTATTCAGGTACCAAAAAAAATCCAAGATTTATTACTTAAACAGTAAAAATAATAATTCTACCTGTTGAAGACTGTAAATCGAATACGTGCATGTCAAAAACGATATGTGCCCTTTTAATACCTCTTTATATACTTGAATGGAAAGTGTTCTAGAGCACTCTAACTTTTAACAAATTTTGTTAAAAAACCGACCGATAGGTTCTACGGCATCTATACGATGTATCGGTCCGTACCGGCTCGTGCCGAAAATAATAATCATAAACATACAATTAAATAAAAAATAAAAATAAAAAAATATAAGAAAAAGCTGCGCTCTAACAATCGCAAACAGCTGATTTAAGACACTATCACTTCTCAACTTGTTAACTAAGTTCATTGTGAGCCATTAAAAAAATTTTAAATAAAATGCACCACCAATTAATGCATATTCAAAACTTAAAGTAAAAGTTCTTAAAAAAAAAGAAGAAAAAGTTTAAGCGGCATGAACTGGGAATCGAATCACGGGCCTCTTGGTTCAGGAGTTCATCGCTTTTTCACTAAGCTACTGACGCTGTTATCCAAGAACTGCAAAAATTTGCTTTGTATGGCATTCTTATAATTTTCTGTATAAATAAAGAATTTGCACTGCCGGAAGCGCTGTTTACAGCTATAAAAAACGTTAAACTGAATAGCTTCTGTGTTTATTATCCGAATGTTAACAAATTTTCAGATATCATCTGGCTAGCTACAGTTATCATATAAACCGAAAATGAACAATATGGCACCAAAATTGCGCTTGTAATCAATTTTTTTTGATTTACAGGGGCGGAAGGGGGCGTGGCCAAAATCCAAAATAAACTTGATCAGCGTGCATTAATAGCACATTTTGTCACCAAATTTGGTAGTTCTAGCTCCTATAATAGCTGAGATCTAGGTTTTCACACGGACAGACAGACGGACAAACGGACATGGCCATATTGACTCGGCTGTTGATCCTGACCCAGAATATATACTTTATGGGGTCGGAGGTGTCTCCTTCTGTCTCTTACATACATTTTCGGTTTGAACAAAGTTATAATACCCTTCTACTCTACGAGTAGCGAGTATGAAAAAAGAAAAAGCTTAAGCGTCATGAACTGGGAATCGAACCACGGACCTGTCGGTTCAGGAGTTCATCGCTTTTCCACTAAGTTACTGACGCTGTTATCCAACAATTGCAAAAATTTGCATTGTAAGGCATTCTTATTATTTCCTGTACAAATAAAGAATTTGCGCTGCCGGCAGCGCTGCTTACAGCTATGGAAAACGTTAAGCTGAATAACTTCTGTGTTTATTATCCGCTTCTTACCAAATTTTTGGAAATCATCTGGCAAGCTTTAGGTATCATATAAACCGAAAATGAACAATATGGCATCGAAATTGCGCTTGTAATCAATTTTTTTCGATTTACAGGGGCGGAAGGAGGCGTGGCCAAAATCCACAATAAACTTGATCAGCGTGCAATAATAACACATACTGTCACCAAATTTGGTAGTTCTAGCTCTTAGGTTGGCTCTTGGCTATATCGACTCGGCTGTCGATCCTGAGCCAGAATATATATACTTTATGGGGTCGGAGGTGTCTCCTTCTGCCTGTTAGATACATTTTCGACTTGAACAAAGTTAAAATACCCTTCTACTCTATGAGTAGCGGGTATAAAAAAAGAAAAAGCTTAAGCGGCATGAACTGGGAATCGAACAACGGGCCAGTCGGTTCAGGAGTTCATCGCTTTTCCACTAAGCTACTGACGCTGTTATCCAACAACTGTAACTTCTTTTTATCTCCTGTACAAAAAAAGAATTTGCGCTGCAGGCAGCGCTGCTTACAGCTATGGAAAACGTTAAGCTGAATAACTTCTGTGTTTATTATCCGATTATTACCAAATTTTCAGAGATCGTCTGGCTAGCTATAGTTATCATATTAACCGAAAATGAACAATATGGCATCAAAATTGCTTGTAATCATTTTTTTTTTCGATTTACAGGGGCGGAAGGAGGCGTGGCCAAAATCCAAAATAAACTTGATCAGCGTGCAATAATAACACATTTTCTCACCAGATTTAGTAGTTCTAGCTCCTATAATAGCTGAGATCTAGGTTTTCACACGGACAGACAGACCCTGAATATATGTACTTTATGGGGTCGGAGGTGTCTCTTTCTGCCTGTTACATACATTTTCGGTTTGAACAAAGTTATAATACCCTTCTACTCTATGAGTAGCGGTATAAAAAATAATTTTTTGCACACATTTAATTTTTGATGCGGTTGGGACTTGAACCCATAATTGCATAATAGTTCTGTTCGTTATGCAGTCCAAAACTTAACCCATTTCACCACCGTACATGCACACACTATTCGGCACAATGCTGCAAGCAGCGCTGCCGGCAAAAGGAGTAAAAAGTATTGAAAACGTATAACTTTTATTCAGGTACCAAAAAAAATCCAAGATTTATCACTTAAACAGTAAAAATAATAATTCTACCTGTTGAAGACTATAAATCGAATACGTGCATGTCAAAAACGATATGTGCCCTTTTAATACCTCTTTATATACTTGAATGGAAAGTGTTCTAGAGCACTCTAACTTTTAACAAATTTTGTTAAAAAACCGACCGATAGGTTCTACGGCATCTATACGATGTATCGGTCCGTACCGGCTCGTGCCGACCTATTTACAGCGGGCAGCAATAAGAAACATGTGTACAAAAATTTCATGAAGGTAGCTCAAAAAGGAAGGCAAAAACCTTTCTTTGCAAAAAATAAGAAAAGTTCGATCTCCCCCACCATGACACGCATGCATGCGGAATCGAACCTTGGACCCATTACCTAAGAGGTCCCCCACTTCTCCATTCGGTCATTAAGCCATTACGCAAAATTTTCCAAAGTTACATTATAAGACCATTCGGAAATTCTTGCACGACAAAAACAAAGTCTGAATGCATGATGCGTGTTGTTGTTGCTATTTTTTCAAAAATAATAATCATAAACATACAATTAAATAAAAAATAAAAATAAAAAAATATAAGAAAAAGCTGCGCTCTAACAATCGCAAACAGCTGATTTAAGACACTATCACTTCTCCACTTGTTAACTAAGTTCATTGTGAGCCATTAAAAAAATTTTAAATAAAATGCACCACCAATTAATGCATATTCAAAAATTAAAGTATAAGTTCTTAAAAAAAAAAGAAAAAGCTTAAGCGGCATGAATTGGGAATCGAATCACGGGCCTGTCGGTTCAGGAGTTCATCGCTTTTTCACTAAGCTACTGACGCTGTTATCCAACAACTGCAAAAATTTGCTTTGTATGGCATTCATATTATTTTCTGTACAAATAAATTTGCGCTGCCGGATGCGCTGTTTACAGCTATGGAAAACGTTAAACTGAATAGCTTCTGTGTTTCAGATATCATCTGGCTAGCTATATTTATCATATAAACCGAAAATGAACAACATGGCATCAAAATTGCGCTTGTAATCAATTTTTTTCGATTTACAGGGGCGGAATGGGGCGTGGCCAAAATCCAAAATAAACTTGAACAGCGTGCAATACTAACTCATACTGTCACCAAATTTGGTAGTTCTAGCTCTTATAATAGCTGAGATCTAGATTTTCACACGGACAGACGGACGGACAGCGCTGCTTACAGCTATGGAAAACGTTAAGCTGAATAACGTCTGTGTTTATTATCCGATTGTTACCAAATTTTCAGAGATCATCTGGCTAGCTTTAGTTATCATATAAACCGAAAATGAATATGGCATGAAAATTGCGCTTGTAATTTATTTTTTTTTGATTAACGGGGGCGGAAGAGGGCGTGGCCAAAATCCAAAATAAACTTGATCAGCGTGCAATAATAACTCATACTGTCACCAAACTTGGTAGTCCTAGCTCTTATAATAGCTGAGATCTAGATTTTCACACGGACAGACAGACGGACAGCGCTGCTTTCAGTTATGGAAAACGTTAAGCTGAATAACTTCTGTGTTTATTATCCGATTGTTACCAAATTTTTAGAGATCATCTGGCTAGCTTTATTTATCATATAAACCGAAAATGAACAATATGGCATCAAAATTGCGCTTCTTATCAATTTTTTTCGATTTACGGGGGCGGAAGGGGGCATGGCCAAAATTTAAAATAAACTTGATCAGCGTGCAATAATAACACATACTGTCACCAAATTGGGTAGTTCTAGCTCGTATAATAGCTAAGAGCTAGATTTTCACACGGACAGACAGACGGACAGATAGACAGACGGACAGACGGACATGGGTATATCGACTCGGCTGTTGATCCTGAGCCAGAATATATATACTTTATGGGGTCGGAGGTGTCTCCTTCTGCCTGTTACATACATTTTCGGTTTAAACAAAGTTAAAATACCCTCTACTCTATGAATAGCGGATATAAAAATTGAGGCTGAAAGACGATGAACCCGTCTATATTAAAAACTATAGAAGTCCGCATAGTCAGAGAAGTGAAATAAAACAAGTAAGAACGGCTACAGTCAAGTGCTGACTGTATAAGACTATGGATTTTTCAAGGTTATGTAAAAAATCAGATTTAGAAAAATGTTATTTGTAAACGTTTTTTCAAAGAAAAATAATAAACAACACATACTTTTTTCAGTTAGACGCCAAGCAGTCCAAGCAGTTGGAAAAACCACTGCTTGGAAAAAACACTGCTTGCTTGCTTGCAGTGGGCGCAGTGCAAATTTATATGAAACGTTGAATAACTTTTATGTTCATTATACGATCGGAACAAAATTTTCAGCGATCGTTTAGGTGGTGCTAGTCATCATTCACACCAAAACTAAATACTGTAAGTTTATTATTGCGCTTGCTATACGTTTTTCGATTTGCAGGCTTGCCCCAAATTTTAATAAAAATTTTACAGCGTATGATTCACATAAGTGTTGTCCCCAAATTTGGTGGCTTTAGCTTTTTTAGTTTCTGAGATTTAGGCGTTCATCAGACGGACAGACAGACATGGCTTAATCGACTCGGCTAGTGATTCTGAGCAAGAATATACATACTTTATGGGGTCGCATATGCCTCCTTTTACCTGTTACACACATTTCGACAAACACAATAGACCATGTATTTTTTTTTAAATCCATGGTCCAATAAAAAATTGCCTTCTGATAAATTTCCCCTTCCTAGAATAGATGATATTCTAGATCAACTGGGTAGATCTAAATATATTTCGTGTCTTGACTTAAGGTGTACAGATAAAGGAATTTTGCCCGATGACAAAATATATGATGCCTTTAAAAATTATCCAGTTCCGCACGACGCGGACAGCGCTAGAAGATTCGTTACATTTTGCAATTATTACAGACGTTTTATAAAACGTTTCGCGGACTATTCACGGCACATAACTAGATTATGTAAAAAGAATTTTCCTGTTGTATGGACAAGTAAATGCGAAAACGCATTCCAATACCTTAAAGAAAACTCATGCAACCAACATTGTTGCAATACCCATATTTCAGCGAAGAATTTTGTATAATAACTGATGCAAGTAAACAGGCTTGTAGTGCTGTATTAACACAAAACCACAATGGAGTTCAACTCCCCATAGCCTATGCATCAAGATCATTCACTAAGGGAGAAAGTAATAAAAGAACTACGGAACAAGAGCTTACAGAAATTCATTGGGCAATAGTAAATTTTTGACCATATATTTATGGCAAGCACCTTACAGTGAAAACAGACCACAGGCCTTTAAGTTAATTATTTTCTATGGTCAATCCAAGCTCGAAACTGACAAGAATGCGATTAGAACTCGAAGAATACGACTTCACTGTCGAATATCTAAAGGGCACGGATAACTTCGTGGTAGACGCTCAGTCACAAATTACAATAAAAGAATTAAAAGATTTACAATACCAAGTCCTGAAAGTCACTACCAGGCAACAAAGTAGACAAGAAAATATCTGCGCAGATAAAAATAAAAAAACAAGAAATTTTGCTTAGGCAAAATCTTGAAAAAGCTTCTAAGCCAAACGTATATAAAGTCATTAAAAATGACGATGTACGAAAAGCAGTGGCCTTGCATATGAGAGAAAGTCTATGTTATTTCAAACAAGGCAATAAAATCATTGCAAGAATATATGTTGGTGATTTGTACACTAATGGAATTCTAGATATAGGTCATTTTTTCGAAAGGCTTGAATCGCAGGCCGGTATGCAAACTATCACTCAACTAAAATTGGCACCGCATGAAAGAAACTTTGAACATGTTTCAATAGAGAATTTCATAATAATGGGCAAAAAATTATTAAAGAATTTAAGAGTAGCGCTACTCAAGCCGGTGACCATAATTAAAAATGTAAAAGAAAAAGAAGCTATAATGTCTACACTCCATGATAGTCTTATACAAGGAGGTCATTCTGGCATAACTAAAAATTTGGCCACAGTAAGAAGACACTGCTATTGAAAAAACATGACTTGTGAAATAAAAGAGTATGTTCATAGATGTCCAAAAAATTAGATGTCGACAACGACAATCTACACAAAGCCCCTTTAACAATAACTGAAACCCGAGTATGTGCTTTCGACAGAGTAATAGTGGATACAATTGGCTCACTACCCAGGTCTGAAAATGGTAATGAATATGCAATAACATTAATATGTGATTTGACAAAATATCTCGTTGGTATTCCAGTACCGAATAAAAATGCCAATTCTGTCGCAAAAGCAATATTTGAATACTGTATACTGAAGTTTGGTCCAATGAAGACGTTCATTTCGGACATGGGAACCGAGTATAAGAATTCTGTAATTAGTGACCTGTGCAAATATTTAAAAATTGACAAAATAACGTCAACACCACATCATCACCAGACAGTTGGAACAATCGAAAGAAGTCATAGAACATTCAATGAATACATACGTTCATATATATCAGTCGACAAAACTGATTGGGATTTATGGCTTCAATATTTCGTTTATTGTTTCAACATGACCCCCCTAAGGTACATGATTACTGTCCATATAAAATAGTTTTCGGCAAACAAAGCAATTTGCCAGAAAATTTTAATACGGTAGATAAGATTTCTCCTTGTTTAGATTATAAAATGCTTATAAATGAGCAAGAATTTTGTTAGAAAAACGTAAGACTAAAAGTTAGGAACAATATAATAAGAAAGTTGTAGATTTTATAATCAAAATAGGAGATAAGGTATATAAGGTATAAGTAGAAATGAAACTGGCCATAAATTGGACGAGGTATATATAGGACCTTTTAAGGTCACAAGAATAGATGATAGGGATAATATAATAATAAGAAGCAGTAAAAATAAGCTTCAAACAGTGCATAAGGATAGATTAAGGATTTATTATTCATAAAAAAATAGGAGTAAGGATTTAGCTTTACATTAATATATATAGAAAAAGCCATTTCGCAAAAAGAAAGGAAAGATGACAAAAAACTATAGATTAATTTATGTTTTACTGTAATTATTTAAGAAAGGAACACTTGCTTTCCACCGGTGGAAGGGTTGAATTGACTATAAAAACTATTTTGAAAAAAAAATTATTAATTTTACATTAAATAAAAAATTAAAAAAAATGTTTGAAAAAACAATTTATTAATATTACATTAAATGTGAAATTTTCCAAAAATTTAAAAAAAAAATTAATTTTACCTAAGATAAGAAATTAACATTTAACAAAAAATTGAAATGAAATTATTTTTATAATAAATTAAAATTTAATAGTTTCTTTTTACTGCATAAGAAATCAGAATATAAAAATAAGTTTAAAAAAAAACTATTAAAAATTAAAATTAAATTGAAAAAAATATAGAAAAATTAATAATATATTTGTAAAGATTTTTATAACTAAATACCAAACTACTTTTATTAATCGGGTCACTGGTCAACACTAGAAGCATATAGCGTTCCATTAAATTGGAAAGCAATGGTTAAGTGCCTAACGAGGAATTACGGAGACAAGCGTGATCTTGGTACGCTAGAGTATCAGATGACAATGTTGTATCAGGGTCACCAAACGGTCGAAGAATTTCACCAGACGGTTTATCAACATCTTTCCCTTCTCCTCAACAAGGTTAATTGCATGGACTTGGGTACAGAAGCTCATCGACTTTTCAAAAAAATGTATCGCGACAAACCCACAGACAAATTCGTATGTGGGCTGCGCGGAGACCTACTTCACATCTTGAGTGCACATGCGCCAACACATAGCCGATACCAGCTGCAGCTCCATACAATTCGTAAGCTCAGGTTTTCGACAGCCCCCAGGCTCCCCCAGAAATCCTCACATTCAATACCATCCAGGCACACAACCTCCGAACTATAAGAACTTTGGACACCAAAACTAGCTCACTTTGCTTAGACAGTACGACACAAACCTATACTGACAGCAACAGTACGCACCACCTAGGCCCATAGCGCCGAAACCCATACCGAAACCAGAACCCATGGACGTAGATCCAAGCCTTAGGTTAAAAGTAGTAAACTATATAAATAGGCCACGAATTGAACTAGGGAAGAGACCCCCAGACCCAACACATGAAGGACAAAAAACACAACGGAACTTCCACATTCATACTGACGACAGCGAACAGAATGATATGCAATCTGCTGAAACGTATACCACTACGGCAGAATACGAACCAGCACTTGCAGATCAAAAAGATGAGACCTCAGACGAAACGTTAACTGAATATGTTGACGGATATGACAACGACGAAAACTATTACAACGACAACTCTAAAATGAAGTTTTTAGAATAGAGCATGTCTCACTTCCTTAAAAATAGTAATAGATACAAAGTCGAACAGGAATTACATACAACCCAAATTTATTACAAATTCGATTGCCAACGAAAAACCGTTTAGGGGGCAGTGTTCGCGTCAACCTTCATAAAACAGCCAATCTCTTTAACCACCCAGACATAAATGTTAAATTCTATTTGTTGCCGACCTTAAGATCATTTGATACCATTTTAGGCAATGACAGCTTGAAAGAGCTGAATTCTGAAAATAAAATAAGCAAGAAGATTATGACGATAAAACACAAAATTCTCATTCCTATCAAGGAAAAGAAATTTGAGGCCGTAAATACCATTGTTCCAACAACACAACCAACGTGAAGGCGGAAATATGAACTTCTTCAGACTCACCAGAGTACTCGAAATTTTATCAGTACCCAATGAATATGAAAGATGAGGTAAACAAATAGGTCTCTGAACTGCTTAATGATGGTATAATCAGACCAACAAGGTCCCCATACAACTCTCCTGTAGGGATAGTACCAAAAAAAAGCAGACGCCTCTAAAGAATATCGTAATTAAACTTGGTTACTATAGCCGATAAATACCCAATACTAGAAATAAATGAAATTTTCGTTCAATTAGATAACAACAAAGTGTTCTCTGTATTAGACCTTAAGAGTGATTCCACCAAATTCCATTTAAAATATCCGACATAGAAAAAACTGTCTTCTCTGTGAATAACGGAAAATATGAGTTTACAAGACTCCAAAAACGCGCCAGCAATTTTCCAGGTATGTTTCATCAACATTGATGACATCATCATATTCAGTAAAGATGACGAATCACATTTAATCCTAAAGGACAAAGTCGAATTTCTTTGTTTTGTTGTTTCCGACAAAGGAATCGAGCCTAATCCCGATTAAGTTGCAGCTATAGCCCAGTATCCCCTTCCCGAGACTCTAAGAGATTTAAGATAATTTTTGGGACTCTCCGGGTACCACAGGAGATTCATTGAGAATTATGCTATGCTCGTAAAGCCCCTTATCTCGCTTTTAATAGTGGAACACGGACGATATTCCAAAAAAATGTCGTTAAAAATATCTATTTCGCTGGACAATCAGGTACTTGCAGCATTTGAAACACTGAAAAGTATAATATCTAAAGATATTATACTTCGCTACCCAAATTTCGGAAAAGAATTCCAGCATTCAACCGATGCTTCCAAATGCGAGGCAGTGTAATCGCAAGATAACCAGCCTATTTCATTTTTCTCAAGAACGCTTTCCAGAATACCAACCATAGGGCAAATAAATTCAATAGCCTTGACGCAAGACAGTGGCGAGAGCTCAAGGGAGAAAGTAATCCTAAGTATATAGTATATAGTATAGTATACTACTCAGTACCTATTAACGCCTTTAGGAACCAGGTCTTCTTTCACAAAGCAGAAATGACCGACTACAAGTTCAGAATCCCTTTTCCAACTTTTCACAGACACGAGATTTACAGACAGCAGTACAATCCGAACAAACAGTTATTCTATTTAAAAAAATATCTGAATCCCCCTTTAATAAATGGTATCTACACGACTGAATACATAACGTAAAAAAACAACAATTATATCCAACTTAGACATTAGTAAAAGATTTAACTAACACGATAGATCACGAAAAACAAATTCTTAAGACACACAATAGGGCTCACAGAAACGGAAAATAAAATCCAGCTTTTAGATGAATTCCAAAAATGAAACAAAAAAAAGCATCATAGTAAAACTTGTAAAGAGACTAAATACGATCGACACCCACCTAACCCAGAGATTACAGAAACAATACTGCGGATAAATAATTCACATAGACATTTCAACTGAACGATACCTCGTACCAACAGCAATTGACAATCAATGTTAGAAAAAACCCATATAATAAAATCAAAAGCAATAGAAGATATTCGAACACCACTTCGCGATACAGTTTTCTATTTTGGAGTACCAAAACTCATCGTAATGGACAACGAAAAATCCCTAAAATCTGAATCAATACGATTCATGTTAGTCGACCAACTAGGGATACATATTTATAAAACACCCCCCAATAAAAGTACAGTTAACGGACAGATTGAACTATTTCACTCAACACTCTCTGAAATAATGAGATGCTTGAAGAAGGATCAAGTTCATAGGAACTTCGAAGAACTTCTAGATCGAGCAAGACTGGACAACATAGAACAACTGAGACGTAAACAGATAAAAGACCTACAGGACCATAACAACAGCAAAAAATTAATTCAAACCCATATGGCAGGAGAAGAGATTTTTGTAAAGATAAATACAAGACTAGGTTGAATACTATAATACTACAATACTAACAGAATCAGGACGTACAGTACATAAGACTCATATTAAAACTTAACAGTTCAATTACAGGATGCTGGTAGGCTTAACCAACGCAACTGTCAGAATAACCAATCATACCGACTCACTGACAGTGACCATTTATAGGGGAATCGGCAAAATACGATCTAGCGACACTAAGATTCTACATCTCATCAATTTAGATCAAACTAGCAAACGACAATGTCTCGCGATTTAAATGTATCACCAACAATAATTGTAACAACATCATTAACGGTGGGTGCATTGAATCTTCGCACTTGTTCACTTGTTGGGGTACAATCCGCTCTTATCACAGATTTGTGCGTATCCGATGGCATTCGTTCCAATGCTGTTTTGAACTTATTTACCACAGCATTATTAGCGTGAAAAAATGCTTGCAACTGTTCAATAATTTGTCTCTTTAACTGTTGGGTTCCCTGTATATTGCACCACACATTCAGCTGATCCACCATCGACGCCGTTAGTGTATTCAAGGATGTGTTTAAGAAAATAGCCAGAATCGAAAAATTGTTTCAGTGGCTGTGATGGTATAAGTAGTGGAATCAGTTTGACTTTTCCACTTGCGCAGCACAATTCATGCCGTTTCTCTTCTGAACTTTAACGCATTGCTATATCGGCATATAGTCGTCATTGGTTCAATATATTAATTCTCATCATCACTGTAGTTCGCAGTGAGATCATATTGGAATGCTAAGCGATTGTATGATGCCAATGATCTTCTTATTGTATTTTGACTTACTTCGCTTAGTTCTGTGAACTTACTTGTTTCTGGCTTGCATGTCTTGTGCGGCGACCGATGTTCGCACGTCGTCCTCTAGGAATTTTGGACTGTGGTGAATTTAACCTCAATTTTACCATTCACATTATTGACACAGTGCAAATTATCACCTAAGGACCTGCTTCTGAAATTGAACAAAAATTTTCACAATAAAAGTGATTTATTTGATCCTTTCCAATTTAAATGTTGGGAAACTAATAACTTTATTTTTTTTTTACTTTTTTCACAATTTCAGTATTCAAATCACAGTAAGTAAGTAAGTAAGTGAGAACGGCTACAGTCAAGTGTTCACTGTAAAAGACCATGAATTTTTTAAGATTATGAAAACAATCAGATTGAGAAAACTGTTATTGGTAAACGTGTTTCTCAAAGAAATATATTAAACAACACATATAATTTTCAGTTAGACGCTAGGCACTTCAAGCAGTTGGAAAAAAAACACTTCTTGGAAAAAACACTGCTTGCTTGCTTGCAGTGGGCACAGTGCAAACCTATATGAAACGTTGAATAACTTTGGTGTTTATTATCTGATCGGGAAAAATTCTCAGCGATCGTTTACGTGGGGATACTTTTCAAACACACCAAAACTGAATACTGTAGTTTTATTATTGCGCTTGCCATACGGTTTATCGATTTGTGGGGGCGGAAGTAGGCGTGGCCCAAATTTTAATAAAAATTTTACAGCATATGATTCACGCAAGTGTTGTCACCAAATTTGGTGGCTCTAGCTTTTTTTTAGTTTCTGAGATATAGGCGCTCATACAGAAATACAGAGGGACAGACCTAGTCGACTCGGCTAGTGATCCTGAGCAAGAATATGTTTACTTTATGGGATCGCAGATGCCTCCTTCTGCCTGTTACGCACATTTCGACAAACGCAATAGATCATGTATATTTTTAAAATCCATTGCTTAATCAGATTTATAAAACTGTTATTGGTAAACGTGTTTTTCAAAAAAAAAATAATAAACAACACATATAATTTTCAGTTAGACGCCAAGCAGTCCACGCAGTTGGAAAAAACACTGCTTGGAAAAAAAACCCTGCTTGCTTGCTTGCTGTGGGCGCAGTGCAAATCTATATGAAACGTTAAATAACTTTTATGTTCATTATACGATCGTAACCAAATTTTCAGCGATCGTTTAAGTGGTGATATCTATTATTCACACCAAAACTGAATACTCTAGCTTTATTATTGCGCTTGCTATACGGTTTATCGATTTGCGGGGGCGGAAGTGGGCGTGTCTCAAATTTTAATACAAATCTTACAGCGTATGATTCACATAATTGTTGTCACCAGATTTGGTGGCTCTAAAAAAGTTTTAGTTTCTGAGAAATAGGCGTTCAGACGGACAGACAGACAAGCCCTAATCGATTTGGCTAGTGATCCTGAGCAAAGAATACATTTACTTTTTGGGGTCGGAGATGTATCCCTTTGCCTGTTACATACATTTTCGGTTTGAACAAAGTTATAATACCGTTCTACTCTATGAGTAGCGGGTATAAAAACGGAAAAACTTGACTTGAAAAACCAGAATAATTGAAAACGCTTCAGAAATTTAAATGACCCACGTGGTGGCGGCAACAAAGTGCCGCAAATCCATGCCGCACGTGTCGTGCTGCAAACTCACCCAACCAGCCAAGTGATGCCTTATTCACTCTGCATATCGATATAGTATTTACCCACATGTCTTGACTGGGAATGCGCTGCTGCTTCCGTTCCAGTTCTGCCGCGGGCTGTTGCTCTGCTACTCGTCTGTTTGCTCCTACCCTCAGGCGCCTGTCCAGGCACAGTTCTTGGGTGTTGCCTTCTGGTTAACTGAACTGTTGTTTTCTTTGTGTGCTATTGTTTTAACGAAGGGACAGAGCGAGGGGGGATCTGAAAGTTAAACTACCTACGGCGCGCCAAACGAATTCTATTCCACATCGTTGCTGTTGTGGTTGTTGTTCTCGCTGTTGCAATTAATTTCAAGTTTTATGCGTGTAGCAACTTAGTAGCTTCAGCAAATCTCAGGGGGAACAACAACTAACAATAACAACAACAAGAGGAATTAGCAAAGTCTGCGGATTAAAAATTAAATTGAGTTCATGCCATGGAATACTACACTAATTTTCGGGATCATGTCCGTTTGTAATACTACTTTAAAATTCAGCGTGAAATAAATGGAATGGCATAAAAAATTGCTAGGTATTTAATCGATGGATAGTCTTTAGTTAGTATTCTAATAGATACTCAATGCCTCGCTAAGTAAGAAAGCAAGTGGAATGTTGGGAAGCAGAAATTTAATCTTTACTAATTAAAATGGGAAAGAAATGTAAAATACAGTTAAAAAGAAAATATCTTTAGCTCGAAAAATTCCCTATTAATTATTCACAATTGCCTACAGTTTAAACTAACAAGTAAGAAATCTACAGTCGAGTGTGCTCGACTGTAATATACCCGCTACCCAGCTGTTCGTACATAATTTATTTGCGTAAAAGGCTATGGAGTTACAATATTTATGCAAAAAATCTAAAATAAAAAAAACATTTTTGCACACATTTAATTTTTGATGCGGGCGGGACTTGAACCCGTAAATGCATAATAGTACTGTTCGTTTTGCAGTCCACAACTTAACCCATTTCACCACTGTACACGCACCCACTATTCGGCACAATGCTGCAAGCAGAGCTGCCGGCAAAAGGAGTAAAAAGTATTGAAATCGTATAACTTTTATTCAGGTACCAAAAAAATCCAAGACTTATCACTTAAACAGTAAAAACAATAAATCTACCTGTTGAGGACTGTAAGTCAAATACGTGCATGTAAAAAACTATATGTGCCCTTTTAATACCTCTTTATATACTTGAATGGAAAGTGTTCTAGAGCACTCTAACTTTTAATAAATTTTGTTAAAAAAAACGACCGATAGGTTCTATGGCATCTATACGATGTATCGGTCCGTACCAGCTTGTTCCGACTTATTTACAGCGGGCAGCAATAAGAAACATTTATACAAAGTTTTATTAAGGTAGCTCAAAAAAGGAGGCAAAAACTTTTTTTTTGGAAAAAATAAGAAAATTTTGATCTCCCCACCATGATAAGCATGCATGCGGAATCGAACCTTGAACTCATTACCTAAGAGGCTCACCACTTCTCCATTCGGCCATTAAGCCATTACGCAAAGTTTGCCAAAGTTATATTATGAGACCATTCGGAAATTCTTACACGACAAAAACAAAGTCTGAATGTATGATGCGTGTTGTTGTTGCTATTTATTCTCATAACTTAAACATACAATTAAATAAAAAATAAAAATATAAAAATATAAGAAAAAGCTGCGCTCTAACAATCGCACACAGCTGATTTAAGAGACTGTCACTTCTCCACTTGTTAACTAAGTTCATTGTCAGCTATTCAAAAAATTTTATATAAAATGCACGACAACCAATTAATGCATATTAAAAAATTAAAGTAAAAGTTCTTAAAAAAAAGAAAGAGCTTAAGCGGCATGAACTGGGAATCGAACCACGGGCCTGTTCATTGCTTTCAGGAGTTCATTGCTTTTCCACTAAGCTACTGACGCTGTTATCCAACTACTGCAAAAATTTGCATTGTAAGGCATTCTTATTATTTCCTGTCGAAATAAAGAATTTGTGCTGCCGGCAGCGCTGCTTACAGCTATGGAAAACGTTAAGCTGAATAACTTCTGTGTTTATTATCCGATTGTTACCAAATTTTCAGAGATCATCTGGCTAGCTATAGTTATCATATAAAATGAACAATATGGCATCAAAATTGCGCTTGTAATCAATGTTTTTTCGATTTACGGGGGCGGAAGGGGGCGTGGCCAAAATCCAAAATAAACTTGATCAGCGTGGAATAATAACACATACTGTCACCAAATTTGGTAGTTCTAGCTCTTATAATAGCTGAGATCTAGATTTTCACACGGACAGACAGGCGGACAGATGGACAGACAGACAGACGGACAGGCGGACATGGCTATATCGATGGAAAACGCTAAGCTGAATAACTTCTGTGTTTATTATCCGATTATTACCAAAATTTCAGAGATCATCTGGCTAGCTATAGTTATCATGTAAACCGAAAATGAACAATATGGCATCAAAATTGCGCTTGTAATCAATGTTTTTTCGATTTACGGGGGCGGAAGGGGGCGTGGCCAAAATCCAAAATAAACTTGATCAGCGTGGAATAATAACACATACTGTCACCAAATTTGGTAGTTCTAGCTCTTATAATAGCTGAGATCTAGATTTTCACGCGGACAGACAGACGGACAGGCGGACAGACAGACGGACAGACAGACAGACAGACAGACAGACAGACAGACAGACGGACAGACGGACAGACAGACAGACGGACAGACGGACATGGCTATATCGACTCGGCTGTTGATCCTGAGCCAGAATATATATACTTTATGGGGTCGGAGGTGTCTCCTTCTGCCTGTTACATACATTTTCAGTTTGAACAAAGTTGTAATACCCTTCTACTCTATAAGTAGCGGGTATAAAAACTTCTTCAATTTCCCATATTTAATTCTTGTATAATTTCCTTATTTTATTTATTTTTTTATTTATTTATTTAATTTATTTTAAAGTAAACTAATAGCAGTCGTAAGAGTTACAGAAAAACAGATAAAAATTTATATATATAGAAACACGACTTAACATAAGCCGTTTTGATTAAAGCTAAGAAAATTGATTTTATGCATAAATTTTAAAATATTAATTATTTAAAAAATTTTAAAATGGAATATAAAATATTTTAATTATAAAATTTAATATATTATAATTTAATTTAATTTAATTCCGGCGAAAAAAACAAAAATTCTAGCCGATCCAACATTTGTTGCAATGGATTGGTGAAAACCCAGAAAGACCCAATCAGATCAGAAAAGTTAATACTAGTTATTGGTATGAAGTGTTAATGAGTTAAGAATAGAAATTTTTATATTAGAAAGAGAGGACTCTAAGTTGAAAAGTCTAAAAAGTTTATTATATTGATCGCAGAGAAGACGGAAAGGAGAGAATAATTACTAGAACAAAAATCTAATGACAATGGCTGAAAATTACGGGGAACTCTAGAAGGAACACTAAAGTTAAGTTACCTGAGTAAGAAAGGGGAATCATCCTTAAATCTTATAAGTTTTATGATAAAGAAGACACTTAACATAATACGACGGTTAGCTAAAGAAGGAAGGCTAATTAAAAGAAGCCGATTATGATAAGATGGTAAATTTACTCCTGGAACCCAGTTGAAACTACGTAAAGCAAAAGGAAGAAACTGCTTTTGAACAGACTCAATTTTGTCTTGATAAATGGTACTGTGGGGACCACACGCAAGAACCATATTCAAGAATTGGACGTACAAGAGAAGTAAAAATTAATTGGTTGTGAAGGGATCATTAAATTCATTGGCTCATCTTTTATTGAAACCAAGAATACGAAAAGCCTTGTTAACAATGTGTGTAACGTGTCGATCAAATTTCAATTTCTGATCAAAGAGAATACCTAGATCATTTACTTCAGATATTCTTCAAAGTTGAGTTAAATTAAAGCAGTAGTTCATGACGTGATGGTTTTCTCTGTAGAATGACATAACTTTACATTTAGAACAATTAAGATGTAGCAGGTTATGACTACACCAGGCAAAAACAAGTAAGAAAGCTACATTCGAGTGTGCTCGACTTTAATATACCCGCTACCCATAAATGCATTCCATTCGGTCATTAAGCCATTACGCAAATTTTGCCAAAGTTACATTATGAGACCATTCGTATCTCGCACGACAAAAACAAAGTCTGAATGCATGATGCGTGTTGTTGTTGCTATTTATTCGCATAACTTAAAGATACAATTAAATAAAAAATTAAAATAAAAAAATATACGAAAAAGCTGTTGTTTTCTTTGTGTGCTATTGTTTTAACGAAGGGACAGAGCGAGGGGGGATCTGAAAGTGAAACTACCTACGGCGCGCCAAACGAATTTTATTCCACATCGTTGCTGTTGTGGTTGTTGTTCTCGCTGTTGCAATTAATTTCAAGTTTTATGCGTGTAGGAACTTAGTAGCTTCAGCAAATCTCAGGGGGAACAACAACTAACAATAACAACAACAAGAGGAATTAGCAAAGTCTGCGGATTAAAAATTAAGTTGAGTTCATGCCATGAAATACTACACTAATTTTCGGGATCATGTCCGTTTGTAATACTACTTTAAAATTCAGCGTGAAATAAATGGAATGGCATAAAAAATTGCATGGTATTTAATCGATGGATAGTCTTTAGTTAGTATTCTAATAGATACTCAATGCCTCGCTAAGTAAGAAAGCAAGTGGAATGTTGGGAAGCAGAAATTTAATCTTTACTAATTAAAATGGGAAAGAAATGTAAAATACAGTTAAAAAGAAAATATCTTTAGCTCGAAAGATTCCCTATTAATTATTCACAATTGCCTACAGTTTAAACTAACAAGTAAGAAAGCTACAGTCGAGTGTGCTCGACTGTAATATACCCGCTACCCAGCTGCTCGTACATCATTTATTTGCGGAACAAAAAAAAACGGCTTCAATCATATTTTGACCGCAAAAGGCTATGGAGTTACAATATTTATGCAAAAAATCTAAAATAAAAAAAACATTTTTGCACACATTTAATTTTTGATGCGGGCGGGACTTGAACCCGTAAATGCATAATAGTACTGTTCGTTTTGCAGTCCACAACTTAACCCATTTTACCACCGTACACGCACCCACTATTCGGCACAATGCTGCAAGCAGAGCTGCCGGCAAAAGGAGTAAAAAGTATTGAAATCGTATAACTTTTATTCAGGTACCAAAAAAATCCAAGACTTATCACTTAAACAGTAAAAACAATAAATCTACCTGTTGAGGACTGTAAGTCAAATACGTGCATGTAAAAAACGATATGTGCCCTTTTAATACCTCTTTATATACTTGAATGGAAAGTGTTCTAGAGCACTTTAACTTTTAATAAATTTTGTTAAAAAAATCGACCGATAGGTTCTATGGCATCTATACGATGTATCGGTCCGTACCAGCTTGTTCCGACTTATTTACAGCGGGCAGCAATAAGAAACATGTATACAAAGTTTTATTAAGGTAGCTCAAAAAAGGAGGCAAAAACTTTTTTTTTGGAAAAAATAAGAAAATTTTGATCTCCCCACCATGATAAGCATGCATGCGGAATTGAACCTTGAACTCATTACCTAAGAGGCTCACCACTTCTCCATTCGGCCATTAAGCCATTACGCAAAGTTTGCCAAAGTTATATTATGAGACCATTCGGAAATTCTTACACGACAAAAACAAAGTCTGAATGTATGATGCGTGTTGTTGTTGCTATTTATTCTCATAACTTAAACATACAATTAAATAAAAAATAAAAATATAAAAATATAAGAAAAAGCTGCGCTCTAACAATCGCACACAGCTGATTTAAGAGACTGTCACTTCTCCACTTGTTAACTAAGTTCATTGTCAGCTATTCAAAAAATTTTAAATAAAATGCACGACAACCAATTAATGCATATTAAAAAATTAAAGTAAAAGTTCTTAAAAAAAAAGAAAGAGCTTAAGCGGCATGAACTGGGAATCGAACCACGGGCCTGTTCATTGCTTTCAGGAGTTCATTGCTTTTCCACTAAGCTACTGACGCTGTTATCCAACAACTGCAAAAATTTGCATTGTAAGGCATTCTTATTATTTCCTGTCGAAATAAAGAATTTGTGCTGCCGGCAGCGCTGCTTACAGCTATGGAAAACGTTAAGCTGA
This sequence comes from Zaprionus ghesquierei, assembly GCA_018904095.1. Classification (NCBI taxonomy): domain Eukaryota; kingdom Metazoa; phylum Arthropoda; class Insecta; order Diptera; family Drosophilidae; genus Zaprionus; species Zaprionus ghesquierei. The sequence continues at coordinate 378,808 of JAEIGP010000061.1, read as the reverse complement.
ATAACTTCTGTGTTTATTATCCGATTGTTACCAAATTTTCAGAGATCATCTGGCTAGCTATAGTTATCATATAAACCGAAAATGAATGAATGGCATAAAAATTGCGCTTGTAATCAATGTTTTTTCGATTTACGGGGGCGCGGCCAAAATCCAAAATAAATTTGATCAGCGTGGAATAATCCCACATACTGTCACCAAATTTGGTAGTTCTAGCTCTTATAATAGCTGAGATCTAGATTTTCACACGGACAGACAGGCGGACAGATGGACAGACAGACAGACGGACAGACGGACATGGCTATATCGATGGAAAACGCTAAGCTGAATAACTTCTGTGTTTATTATCCGATTGTTACCAAATTTTCAGAGATCATCTGGCTAGCTATAGTTATCATATAAACCGAAAATGAACAATATGGCATAATAATTGCGCTTGTAATCAATTTTTTCGATTTACAGGGGCGGAAGGGGGCGTGGCCAATATCCAAAATAAACTTGATCAGCGTGCAATAATAACACATACTGTCACCAAATTTGGTAGTTCTAGCTCTTATAATAGCTGAGATCTAGATTTTCACGCGGACAGACAGACGGACAGACAGACAGACAGACAGACAGACAGACAGACAGACAGACAGACGGACAAACGGACATACGGACATGGCTATATCGACTCGGCTGTTGATCCTGAGCCAGAATATATATACTTTATGGGGTCGGAGGTGTCTCCTTCTGCCTGTTACATACATTTTCGGTTTGAACAAAGTTATAATACCCTTCTACTCTATAAGTAGCGGGTATAAAAACTTCTTATATTTCCCAAATTTAATTCTTGTATAATTTCCTTGCTTTATTTATTTTTTTATTTATTTATTTTATTTATTATAAAGTAAACGGTAAGAGTTACAGAAAAACAGATAAAAAATTTATATATATTGAAACACGACTTAACATAAGCCGTTTTGATTACAGCTAAGAAAAGAAGAAAAGCTAAGAATTTTATGCATAAATTTTAAATTTTTATAATTTAATTTAATTTAATTCCGGCGAAAAAAACAAAAATTCTAGCCGATCCAACATTTGTTGCAATGGATTGGTGAAAACCCAGGGAAACCCAATCAGATCAGAAAAGTTAATACTAGTTATTGGTATGAAGTGTTAATGAGTTAAGAATAGAAATTTTTATATTAGAAAGAGAGGACTCTAAGTTCAAAAGTCTAAAAAGTTTATTATATTGATCGCAGAGAAGACGGAAAGGAGAGAATAATTACTAGAACAAAAGTCTAATGACAATGGCTGAAAATTACGGGGAACTCTAGAAGGAACACTAAAGTTAAGTTGCCTGAGTGAGAAAGGGGAATCATCCTTAAATCTTATAAGTTTTATGATAAACAAGACATTTAACATAATACGACGGTTAGCTAAAGAAGGAAGGCTAATTAAAAGAACCCGATTATGATAAGATGGTAAATCTACTCCTGGAACCCAGTTGAAACTACGTAAAGCAAAAGGAAGAAACTGCTTTTGAACAGACTCAATTTTGTCTTGATAGATTTGTTACTGCGGGGACCACACGCAAGAACCATATTCAAGAATTGGACGTACAAGAGAAGTAAAAATTAATTGGTTGTGAAGGGATCATTAAATTCATTGGCTCATCTTTTATTGAAACCAAGAACACGAAAAGCCTTGTTAACAATGTGTGTAACGTGTCGATCAAATTTCAATTTCTGATCAAAGAGAATACCCAGATCATTTACTTCAGATATTCTTCAAAGTTGAGTTAAATTAAAGCAGTAGTTCATGACGTGATGGTTTCCTCTGTAAAATGACATATCTTTACATTTAGAACAATTAAGATGTAGCAGGTTATGACTACTTTAGGCAAAAACAAGTAAGAAAGCTACATTCGAGTGTGCTCGACTTTAATATACCCGCTACCCATAAATGCATTCCATTCGGTCATTAAGCCATTACGCAAATTTTGCCAAAGTTACATTATGAGACCATTCGTATCTCGCACAACAAAAACAAAGTCTGAATGCATGATGCGTGTTGTTGTTGCTATTTATTCGCATAACTTAAAGATACAATTAAATAAAAAATAAAAATAAAAAAATATACGAAAAAGCTGTTGTTTTCTTTGTGTGCTATTGTTTTAACGAAGGGACAGAGCGAGGGGGGATCTGAAAGTGAAACTACCTACGGCGCGCCAAACGAATTCTATTCCACATCGTTGCTGTTGTGGTTGTTGTTCTCGCTGTTGCAATTAATTTCAAGTTTTATGCGTGTAGCAACTTAGTAGCTTCAGCAAATCTCAGGGGGAACAACAACTAACAATAACAACAACAAGAGGAATTAGCAAAGTCTGCGGATTAAAAATTAAATTGAGTTCATGCCATGGAATACTACACTAATTTTCGGGATCATGTCCGTTTGTAATACTACTTTAAAATTCAGCGTGAAATAAATGGAATGACATAAAAAATTGCATGGTATTTAATCGATGGATAGTCTTTAGTTAGTATTCTAATAGATACTCAATGCCTCGCTAAGTAAGAAAGCAAGTGGAATGTTGGGAAGCAGAAATTTAATCTTTACTAATTAAAATGGGAAAGAAATGTAAAATACAGTTAAAAAGAAAATATCTTTAGCTCGAAAGATTCCCTATTAATTATTCACAATTGCCTTCAGTTTAAACTAACAAGTAAGAAAGCTACAGTCGAGTGTGCTCGACTGTAATATACCCGCTACCCAGCTGCTCGTACATCATTTATTTGCGGAACAAAAAAAAAACGGCTTCAATCATATTTTGACCGTAAAAGGCTATGGAGTTACAATATTTATGCAAAAATCTAAAATAAAAAAAAAACATTTTTGCACACATTTAATTTTTGATGCGGGCGGGACTTGAACCCGTAAATGCATAATAGTACTGTTCGTTTTGCAGTCCAAAACCTAACCCATTTCACCACCGTACACGCACACACTATTCGGCACAATGCTGCAAGCAGAGCTGCCGGCAAAAGGAGTAAAAAGTATTGAAATAGTATAACTTTTATTCAGGTACCAAAAAAATCCAAGACTTATCACTTAAACAGTAAAAACAATAAATCTACCTGTTGAGGACTGTAAGTCGAATACGTGCATTTAAAAAACTATATGTGCCCTTTTAATACCTCTTTATATACTTGAATGGAGTGTGTTCTGGAGCACTCTAACTTTTAATAAATTTTGTTAAAAAAGACGACCGATAGGTTCTATGGCATCTATACGATGTATCGGTACGTACCAGCTTGTTCCGACTTATTTACAGCGGGCAGCAATAAGAAACATGTATACAAAGTTTCATGAAGGTAGCTTAAAAAATAAGGCAAAAACTTTTTTTTGGAAAAAATAAGAAAAGTTCGATCTCCCCCACCATGACAAGCATGCATGCGGAATCGAACCTTGAACTCATTACCTAAGAGGCTCCCCACTTCTCCATTCGGCCATTAAGCCATTACGCAAAGTTTGCCAAAGTTATATTATGAGACCATTCGGAAATTCTTGCACGACAAAAACAAAGTCTGAATGTATGATGCGTGTTGTTGTTGCTATTTATTCTCATAACTTAAACATACAATTAAACAAAAAATAAAAATATAAAAATATAAGAAAAAGCTGCGCTCTACCAATCGCATACAGCTGATTTAAGAGACTGTCACTTTTCCACTTGTTAACTAAGTTCATTGTCAGCCATTCAAAAAATTTTAAATAAAATGCACGACCACCAATTAATGCATATTAAAAAATTAAAGTAAAAGTTCTTAAAAAAAAAGAAAGAGCTTAAGCGGCATGAACTGGGAATCGAACCACGGGCCTGTTCATTGCTTTCAGGAGTTCATTGCTTTTCCACTAAGCTACTGACGCTGTTATCCAACTACTGCAAAAATTTGCATTGTAAGGCATTCTTATTATTTCCTGTAGAAATAAAGAATTTGTGCTGCCGGCAGCGCTGCTTACAGCTATGGAAAACGTTAAGCTGAATAACATCTGTGTTTATTATCCGATTGTTACCAAATTTTCAGAGATCATCTGGCTAGCTATAGTTATCATATAAACCGAAAATGAATGAATGGCATCAAAATTGCGCTTGTAATCAATGTTTTTTCTATTTACGGGGGCGGAAGGGGGCGTAACCAAAATCCAAAATAAATTTGATCAGCGTGGAATAATAACACATACTGTCACCAAATTTGGTAGTTCTAGCTCTTATAATAACTGAGATCTAGATTTTCACACGGACAGACAGGCGGACAGATGGACAGACAGACAGACGGACAGACGGACATGGCTATATCGATGGAAAACTCTAAGCTGAATAACATCTGTGTTTATTATCCGATTGTTACCAAATTTTCAGAGATCATCTGGCTAGCTATAGTTATCATATAAACCGAAAATGAACAATATGGCATAATAATTGCGCTTGTAATCAATTTTTTCGATTTACAGGGGCGGAAGGGGGCGTGGCCAATATCCAAAATAAACTTGATCAGCGTGCAATAATAACACATTGTCACCAAATTTGGTAGTTCTAGCTCTTATAATAGCTGAGATCTAGATTTTCACGCGGACAGACAGACGGACAGACGGACAGACAGACAGACAGACAGACAGACAGACAGACAGACAGACAGACAGACGGACATACGGACATGGCTATATCGACTCGGCTGTTGATCCTGAGCCAGAATATATATACTTTATGGGGTCGGAGGTGTCTCCTTCTGCCTGTTACATACATTTTCGGTTTCAACAAAGTTATAATACCCTTCTACTCTATAAGTAGCGGGTATAAAAACTTCTTCAATTTCCCAAATTTAATTCTTGTATAATTTCCTTACTTTATTTATTTTTTTATTTATTTATTTCATTTATTATAAAGTAAACGGTAAGAGTTACAGAAAAACAGATAAAAAATTTATATATATAGAAACACGACTTAACATAAGCCGTTTTGATTACAGCTAAGAAAAGAAGAAAAGCTAAGAATTTTATGCATAAATTTTAAATTTTTATAATTTAATTTAATTTAATTCCGGCGAAAAAAACAAAAATTCTAGCCGATCCAACATTTGTTGCAATGGATTGGTGAAAACCCAGGGAAACCCAATCAGATCAGAAAAGTTAATACTAGTTATTGGTATGAAGTGTTAATGAGTTAAGAATAGAAATTTTTATATTAGAAAGAGAGGACTCTAAGTTCAAAAGTCTAAAAAGTTTATTATATTGATCGCAGAGAAGACGGAAAGGAGAGAATAATTACTAGAACAAAAGTCTAATGACAATGGCTGAAAATTACGGGGAACTCTAGAAGGAACACTAAAGTTAAGTTGCCTGAGTAAGAAAGGGGAATCATCCTTAAATCTTATAAGTTTTATGATAAACAAGACACTTAACATAATACGACGGTTAGCTAAAGAAGGAAGGCTAATTAAAAGAAGCCGATTATGATAAGATGGTAAATCTACTCCTGGAACCCAGTTGAAACTACGTAAAGCAAAAGGAAGAAACTGCTTTTGAACAGACTCAATTTTGTCTTGATAAATTTGGTACTGCGGGGACCACACGCAAGAACCATATTCAAGAATTGGACGTACAAGAGAAGTAAAAATTAATTGGTTGTGAAGGGATCATTAAATTCATTGGCTCATCTTTTATTGAAACCAAGAACACGAAAAGCCTTGTTAACAATGTGTGTAACGTGTCGATCAAATTTCAATTTCTGATCAAAGAGAATACCCAGATCATTTACTTCAGATATTCTTAAAAAGTTGAGTTAAATTAAAGCAGTAGTTCATGACGTGATGGTTTCCTCTGTAAAATGACATATCTTTACATTTAGAACAATTAAGATGTAGCAGGTTATAACTACTCCAGGCAAAAACAAGTAAGAAAGCTACATTCGAGTGTGCTCGACTTTAATATACCCGCTACCCATAAATGCATTCCATTCGGTCATTAAGCCATTACGCAAATTTTGCCAAAGTTACATTATGAGACCATTCGGATCTCGCACAACAAAAACAAAGTCTGAATGCATGATGCGTGTTGTTGTTGCTATTTATTCGCATAACTTGAAGATACAATTAAATAAAAAATAAAAATAAAAAAATATACGAAAAAGCTGTTGTTTTCTTTGTGTGCTATTGTTTTAACGAAGGGACAGAGCGAGGGGGATCTGAAAGTGAAACTACCTACGGCGCGCCAAGCGAATTCTATTCCACATCGTTGCTGCTGTGGTTGTTGTTCTCGCTGTTGCAATTAATTTCAAGTTTTATGCGTGTAGCAACTTAGTAGCTTCAGCAAATCTCAGGGGGGACAACAACTAACAATAACAACAACAAGAGGAATTAGCAAAGTCTGCGGATTAAAAATTAAATTGAGTTCATGCCATGGAATACTACACTAATTTTCGGGATCATGTCCGTTTGTAATACTACTTTAAAATTCAGCGTGAAATAAATGGAATGACATAAAAAATTGCATGGTATTTAATCGATGGATAGTTTTTAGTTAGTATTCTAATAGATACTCAATGCCTCGCTAAGTAAGAAAGCAAGTGGAATGTTGGGAAGCAGAAATTTAATCTTTACTAATTAAAATGGGAAAGAAATGTAAAATACAGTTAAAAAGACAATAACTTTAGCTCGAAAAATTCCCTATTAATTATTCACAATTGCCTACAGTTTAAACTAACAAGTAAGAAAGCTACAGTCGAGTGTGCTCGACTGTAATATACCCGCTACCCAGCTGCTCGTACATCATTTATTTGCGGAACAAAAAAAAAACGGCTTCAATCATATTTTGACCGTAAAAGGCTATGGAGTTACAATATTTATGCAAAAATCTAAAATAAAAAAAAAACATTTTTGCACACATTTAATTTTTGATGCGGGCGGGACTTGAACCCGTAAATGCATAATAGTACTGTTCGTTTTGCAGTCCAAAACCTAACCCATTTCACCACCGTACACGCACACACTATTCGGCACAATGCTGCAAGCAGAGCTGCCGGCAAAAGGAGTAAAAAGTATTGAAATAGTATAACTTTTATACAGGTACCAAAAAAATCCAAGACTTATCACTTAAACAGTAAAAACAATAAATCTACCTGTTGAGGACTGTAAGTCGAATACGTGCATTTAAAAAACTATATGTGCCCTTTTAATACCTCTTTATATACTTGAATGGAGTGTGTTCTGGAGCACTCTAACTTTTAATACATTTTGTTAAAAAAAACGACCGATAGGTTCTATGGCATCTATACGATGTATCGGTACGTACCAGCTTGTTCCGACTTATTTACAGCGGGCAGCAATAAGAAACATGTATACAAAGTTTCATGAAGGTAGCTTAAAAAATAAGGCAAAAACTTTTTTTTGGAAAAAATAAGAAAAGTTCGATCTCCCCCACCATGACAAGCATGCATGCGGAATTGAACCTTGAACTCATTACCTAAGAGGCTCCCCACTTCTCCATTCGGCCATTAAGCCATTACGCAAAGTTTGCCAAAGTTATATTATGAGACCATTCGGAAATTCTTGCACGACAAAAACAAAGTCTGAATGTATGATGCGTGTTGTTGTTGCTATTTATTCTCATAACTTAAACATACAATTAAACAAAAAATAAAAATATAAAAATATAAGAAAAAGCTGCGCTCTACCAATCGCATACAGCTGATTTAAGAGAATGTCACTTTTCCACTTGTTAACTAAGTTAATTGTCAGCCATTCAAAAAATTTTAAATAAAATGCACGACCACCAATTAATGCATATTAAAAAATTAAAGTAAAAGTTCTTAAAAAAAAAAGAAAGAGCTTAAGCGGCATGAACTGGGAATCGAACCACGGGCCTGTTCATTGCTTTCAGGAGTTCATTGCTTTTCCACTAAGCTACTGACGCTGTTATCCAACTACTGCAAAAATTTGCATTGTAAGGCATTCTTATTATTTCCTGTAGAAATAAAGAATTTGTGCTGCCGGCAGCGCTGCTTACAGCTATGGAAAACGTTAAGCTGAATAACATCTGTGTTTATTATCCGATTGTTACCAAATTTTCAGAGATCATCTGGCTAGCTATAGTTATCATATAAACCGAAAATGAACAATATGGCATAATAATTGCGCTTGTAATCAATTTTTTCGATTTACAGGGGCGGAAGGGGGCGTGGCCAATATCCAAAATAAACTTGATCAGCGTGCAATAATAACACATACTGTCACCAAATTTGGTAGTTCTAGCTCTTATAATAGCTGAGATCTAGATTTTCACGCGGACAGACAGACGGACAGACGGACATGGCTATATCGATGGAAAACGCTAAGCTGAATAACTTCTGTGTTTATTATCCGATTGTTACCAAATTTTCAGAGATCATCTGGCTAGCTATAGTTATCATATAAACCGAAAATGAACAATATGGCATAATAATTGCGCTTGTAATCAATTTTTTCGATTTACGGGGGCGGAAGGGGGCGTGGCCAAAATCCAAAATCAACTTGAGCAGCGTGTAATAATTACACATACTGTCACCAAATTTGGTAGTTCTAGCTCTTATAATAGCTGTGATCTAGATTTTCACACGGACAGACAGACGGACAGACAGACAGACAGACGGACATGGCTATATCGCTTCGGCTGTTGATCCTGAGTCCGAATATATATACTTTATGGGGTCGGAGGTGTCTCCTTCTGCCTGTTACATACATTTTCGGTTTGAACAAAGTTATAATACCCTTCTACTCTATAAGTAGCGGGTATAAAAACTTCTTCAATTTCCCAAATTTAATTCTTGTATAATTTCCATACTTTATTTATTTTTTTATTTATTTATTTCATTTATTATAAAGTAAACGGTAAGAGTTACAGAAAAACAGAAAAAAATTTATATATATAGAAACACGACTTAACATAAGCCGTTTTGATAACAGCTAAGAAAAAAAGAAAAGCTAAGAATTTTATGCATAAACTTTAAATTTTTATAATTTAATTTAATTTAATTCCGGTGAAAAAAACAAAAATTCTAGCCGATCCAACATTTGTTGCAATGGATTGGTGAAAACCCAGGAAAACCCAATCAGATCAGAAAAGTTAATACTAGTTATTGGTATGAAGTGTTAATGAGTTAAGAATAGAAATTTTTATATTAGAAAGAGAGGACTCTAAGTTCAAAAGTCTAAAAAGTTTATTATATTGATCGCAGAGAAGACGGAAAGGAGAGAATAATTACTAGAACAAAAGTCTAATGACAATGGCTGAAAATTACGGGGAACTCTAGAAGGAACACTCAAGTTAAGTTGCCTGAGTAAGAAAGGGGAATCATCCTTAAATCTTATAAGTTTTATGATAAACAAGACACTTAACATAATACGACGGTTAGCTAAAGAAGGAAGGCTAATTAAAAGAAGCCGATTATGATAAGATGGTAAATCTACTCCTGGAACCCAGTTGAAACTACGTAAAGCAAAAGGAAGAAACTGCTTTTGAACAGACTCAATTTTGTCTTGATAGATTTGTTACTGCGGGGACCACACGCAAGAACCATATTCAAGAATTGGACGTACAAGAGAAGTAAAAATTAATTGGTTGTGAAGGGATCATTAAATTCATTGGCTCATCTTTTATTGAAACCAAGAACACGAAAAGCCTTGTTAACAATGTGTGTAACGTGTCGATCAAATTTCAATTTCTGATCAAAGAGAATACCCAGATCATTTACTTCAGATATTCTTAAAAGTTGAGTTAAATTAAAGCAGTAGTTCATGACGTGATGGTTTCCTCTGTAAAATGACATATCTTTACATTTAGAACAATTAAGATGTAGCAGGTTATGACTACTCCAGGCAAAAACAAGTAAGAAAGCTACATTCGAGTGTGCTCGACTTTAATATACCCGCTACCCAGCTGCTCGTACATCATTTATTTGCGGAACAAAAAAAAACGGCTTCAATCATATTTTGACCGTAAAAGGCTATGGAGTTACAATATTTATGCAAAAAATCTAAAATAAAAAAAACATTTTTGCACACATTTAATTTTTGATGCGGGCGGGACTTGAACCCGTAAATGCATAATAGTACTGTTCGTTTTGCAGTCCAAAACCTAACCCATTTCACCAGCGTACACGCACACACTATTCGGCACAATGCTGCAAGCAGAGCTGCCGGCAAAAGGAGTAAAAAGTATTGAAATAGTATAACTTTTATTCAGGTACCAAAAAAATCCAAGACTTATCACTTAAACAGTAAAAACAATAAATCTACCTGTTGAGGACTGTAAGTCGAATACGTGCATGTAAAAAACTATATGTGCCCTTTTAATACCTCTTTATATACTTGAATGGAGTGTGTTCTGGAGCACTCTAACTTTTAATAAATTTTGTTAAAAAAACGACCGATAGGTTCTATGGCATCTATACGATGTATCGGTACGTACCAGCTTGTTCCGACTTATTTACAGCGGGCAGCAATAAGAAACATGTATACAAAGTTTCATGAAGGTAGCTTAAAAAATAAGGCAAAAACTTTTTTTTGGAAAAAATAAGAAAAGTTCGATCTCCCCCACCATGACAAGCATGCATGCGGAATCGAACCTTGAACTCATTACCTAAGAGGCTCCCCACTTCTCCATTCGGCCATTAAGCCATTACGCAAAGTTTGCCAAAGTTATATTATGAGACCATTCGGAAATTCTTGCACGACAAAAACAAAGTCTGAATGTATGATGCGTGTTGTTGTTGCTATTTATTCTCATAACTTAAACATACAATTAAACAAAAAATAAAAATATAAAAATATAAGAAAAAGCTGCGCTCTACCAATCGCATACAGCTGATTTAAGAGACTGTCACTTTTCCACTTGTTAACTAAGTTCATTGTCAGCCATTCAAAAAATTTTAAATAAAATGCACGACCACCAATTAATGCATATTAAAAAATTAAAGTAAAAGTTCTTAAAAAAAAGAAAGAGCTTAAGCGGCATGAACTGGGAATCGAACCACGGGCCTGTTCATTGCTTTCAGGAGTTCATTGCTTTTCCACTAAGCTACTGACGCTGTTATCCAACTACTGCAAAAATTTGCATTGTAAGGCATTCTTATTATTTCCTGTAGAAATAAAGAATTTGTGCTGCCGGCAGCGCTGCTTACAGCTATGGAAATCGTTAAGCTGAATAACATCTGTGTTTATTATCCGATTGTTACCAAATTTTCAGAGATCATCTGGCTAGCTATAGTTATCATATAAACCGAAAATGAATGAATGACATCAAAATTGCGCTTGTAATCAATGTTTTTTCGATTTACGGGGGCGGAAGGGGCGTGGCCAAAATCCAAAATAAATTTGATCAGCGTGGAATAATAACACATACTGTCACCAAATTTGGTAGTTCTAGCTCTTATAATAGCTGAGATCTAGATTTTTACACGGACAGACAGGCGGACAGATGGACAGACAGACAGACGGACAGACGGACATGGCTATATCGATGGAAAACGCTAAGCTGAATAACTGTGTTTATTATCCGATTGTTACCAAATTTTCAGAGATCATCTGGCTAGCTATAGTTATCATATAGACCGAAAACGAACAATATGGCATAATAATTGCGCTTTTAATCAATTTTTTTCGATTTACAGGGGCGGAAGGGGGCGTGGCCAATATACAAAATAAACTTGATCAGCGTGCAATAATAACACATACTGTCACCAAATTTGGTAGTTCTAGCTCTTATAATAGCTGAGATCTAGATTTTTACACGGACAGACAGACGGACAGACGGACAGACAGACAGACAGACAGACAGACAGACAGACAGACAGACAGACAGACAGACGGACAGACGGACAGACGGACAGACAGACAGACGGACAGACGGACATGGCTATATCGACTCGGCTGTTGATCCTGAGCCAGAATATATATACTTTATGGGGTCGGAGGTGTCTCCTTCTGCCTGTTACATACATTTTCAGTTTGAACAAAGTTGTAATACCCTTCTACTCTATAAGTAGCGGGTATAAAAACTTCTTCAATTTCCCATATTTAATTCTTGTATAATTTCCTTATTTTATTTATTTTTTTATTTATTTATTTAATTTATTTTAAAGTAAACTAATAGCAGTCGACGTAAGAGTCACAGAAAAACAGATAAAAAATGTATATATATAGAAAAACGACTTAACATAAGCCGTTTTGATTAAAGCTAAGAAAATTGATTTTATGCATAAATTTTAATATATTAATTATTTAAAAAATTTTAAAATGGAATATAAAATATTTTAATTATTAAATTTAATATATTATAATTTAATTTAATTTAATTCCGGTGAAAAAAACAGAAATTCTAGCCGATCCAACATTTGTTGCAATGGATTGGTGAAAACCCAGGAAAACCCAATCAGATCACAAAAGTTAATACTAGTTATTAGTATGAAGTGTTAATGAGTTAAGAATAGAAATTTTTATATTAGAAAGAGAGGACTCTAAGTTGAAAAGTCTAAAAAGTTTATTATATTGATCACAGAGAAGACGGAAAGGAGAGAACAATTACTAGAACAAAAGTCTAATGACAATGGCTGAAAATTACGGGGAACTCTAGAAGGAACACTAAAGTTAAGTTGCCTGAGTAAGAAAGGGGAATCATCCTTAAATCTTATAAGTTTTATGATAAACAAGACACTTAACATAATGCGACGGTTAGCTAAAGAAGGAAGGCTAATTAAAAGAAGCCGATTATGATAAGATGGTAAATCTACTCCTGGAACCCAGAAGAAACTGCTTTTGAACAGACTCAACTTTGTCTTGATAAATTTGGTACTGCGTGGACCACACGCAAGAACCATATTCAAGAATTGGACGTACAAGAGAAGTAAAAATTAATTGGTTGTGAAGGGATCATTAAATTCATTGGCTCATCTTTTATTGAAATCAAGAACACGAAAAGCCTTGTTAACAATGTGTGTAACGTGTCGATCAAATTTTAATTTCTGATCAAAGAGAATACCCAGATCATTTACTTCAGATATTCTTAAAAGTTGAGTTAAATTAAAGCAGTAGTTCATGACGTGATGGTTTCCTCTGTAAAATGACATATCTTTACATTTAGAACAATTAAGATGTAGCAGGTTATGACTACTCCAGGCAAAAACAAGTAAGAAAGCTACATTCGAGTGTGCTCGACTTTAATATACCCGCTACCCATAAATGCATTCCATTCGGTCATTAAGCCATTACGCAAATTTTGCCAAAGTTACATTATGAGACCATTCGGATCTCGCACGACAAAAACAAAGTCTGAATGCATGAAGCGTGTTGTTGTTGCTTTTTATTATCATAACTGAAAGATACAATTAAATAAAAAATAAAAATAAAAAAATATACGAAAAAGCTGTTGTTTTCTTTGTGTGCTATTGTTTTAACGAAGGGACAGAGCGAGGGGGAATCTGAAAGTGAAACTACCTACGGCGCGCCAAATAAATTTTATTCCACATTGTTGCTGTTGTGGTTGTTGTTCTCGCTGTTGCAATTAATTTCAAGTTTTATGTGTGTAGCAACTTAGTAGCTTCAGCAAATCTCAGGGGGAACAACAACAAACAATAACAACAACAAGAGGAATTAGCAAAGTCTGCGGATTAAAAATTAAATTGAGTTCATGCCATGGAATACTACACTAATTTTCGGGATCATGTCCGTTTGTAATACTACTTTAAAATTCAGCGTGAAATAAATGGAATGGCATAAAAAATTGCATGGTATTTAATCGATGGATAGTCTTTAGTTAGTATTCTAATAGATACTCAATGCCTCGCTAAGTAAGAAAGCAAGTGGAATGTTGGGAAGCAGAAATTTAATCTTTACTAATTAAAATGGGAAAGAAATGTAAAATACAGTTAAAAAGAAAATATCTTTAGCTCGAAAGATTCCCTATTAATTATTCACAATTGCCTACAGTTTAAACTAACAAGTAAGAAATCTACAGTCGAGTGTGCTCGACTGTAATATACCCGCTACCCAGCTGTTCGTACATAATTTATTTGCGGAACAAAAAAAACGAGTACAATCATATTTTGACCGTAAAAGGATATGGACTTACAATATTTATGCAAAGTCAAAATATAAAATAAAAAAAACATTTTTTTGCACACATTTAATTTTTGATGCGGGCGGGACTCGAACCGGTAAATGCATAATAGTACTGTTCGTTCTGCAGTCCACAACTTAACCCATTTCACCACCGTACACGCACACACGATTCGGTACAATACAAAGCGCTGCCGGCAGCACTGCTTACAGTTATTGAAAACGTTAAGCTGAATAACTTCTGTGTTTATTATCCGATTGTTACCATATTTACAGAGATCATCTGGCTAGCTATAGTTATCATATAAACCGAAAAATGAACAATATGGCATCAAAATTGCGCTTGTAATCAATGTTTTTTCGATTTACAGGGGCGGAAGGGGGCGTGGCCAAAATCCAAAATAAACTTGATCAGCGTGCAATAATAACATATTTTTCACCACATTTGGTAGTTCTAGCTCTTATAATAACTGAGATCTAGATTTACACACGGACAGACAGACGGACAGACGGACAGACAGATAGACGGACATGGCTGTATAGACTCGGCTAATGATCCTGAGCCAGAATAAATATATTTTATGGGGTCGGAGATGTCTTCTTCTGCCTGTTGCATACATTTTCGGTTTGAACAAAGTTATAATACCCTTCTACTCTATGAGTAGCGGATATAATGATAGGTTTTTGATAAACAATGTGGAAGGTTTTCAATTGGCACTTAATCCATTACAAGGTGTCTGAGGTAGTCAAAATATTAAACATTGGATAGGGGCTAAAAAATGAAATTGTATAATTATGTATAAGAAAATTTATTGGCTGAATCGAAGCAACGCGACGATGACGTCACGACAAACCTTTAATTGAATAACTTTTAAGTTTATAATCCGATTGAGCTTAAAATTTGGAATATAAATGGATATAGTATAAATCTATATGTGTACTAAATCAAAACGTTGAAACTTTCGTCACAAAGCTTATTCAAAAATTTATCTAGCAGTTTTTAGAGATCTGTGTGTTCACACCGACGCATGACGAACGGAAGGACAGACGGACAGACAGACAGACGGACAGACAGACGGACATAGGTCAATCGACTCGGCCAGTGATCCTGAGCAAGAATATACGATACATGTTTCTTTTGTGTGGTCTGTCACGCCTCTTTTTGCCTGTTATATACATTTGCACAAACTTATTATCGTATATAATTTTTGACCATTAGCAATGGTCGAATGAAATTATATCAAGTAAAAACCCATGCACTAACAATATTGATGCGACGTCAAAATCTAAAATAAACAAGTAAGACCGGCTACAGTCAAGTGTTGACTGTATGAGATCGTGGAAGATTGAAAAAACTGGTAAGGAAAGCTACAGTCGAGCGCGCTCGACCGTAAGATACCATTCGACCAACTGCGTAGTTGCACTAACTAGTACTAACAGTACAAACAAAGGCTAAAACGATGCAGAAGATATGGTGTAATGACGCGGGCAACGGAACTATGAAAAACGTTTTCTTAAATAACTTCTGTATTTATTGCCCGATCGGATTGTAATTTTGGGATTGGGTGCATAGTATCAGCATCTTTACGTGTTCTAAAGCATCTAAATCTGTAACCTAAATATTTTCCTAAATATTCGTAAATTATCGATTTGCGTGGGCGGTGTTCGTGGCAGCTCAAATTTGAAAAAATCTTTATCTGCGCATGATTTACAGGAATCATCATGCCAAATTTGGTGTCTGTGACTGTAATACTTTCCTTAGTAAACTTAGTATACCATTTTTAACCATTTTCAATGGTCGAATGGAATAATAATAAACCACACATATAATTTTCAGTTAGACGCCAAGCAGTCCACGCAGTTGGAAAAAACACTGCTTGGAAAAAAACCTTGCTTGCTTGCTTGCTGTGGGCGCCAAGCAGTCCACGCAGTTGGAAAAAACACTGCTTGGAAAAAAACCTTGCTTGCTTGCTTGCTGTGGGCGCAGTGCAAATCTATATGAAACGTTAAATAACTTTTATGTTCATTATACGATCGTAACCAAATTTTCAGCGATCGTTTAAGTGGTGATATCTATTATTCACACCAAAACTGAATACTCCAGCTTTATTATTGCGCTTGCTATACGGCTTATCGACTTGCGGGGGCGGAAGTGGGCGTGTCTCAAATTTTAATACAAATCTTACAGCGTATGATTCACATAATTGTTGTTACCAGATTTGGTGGCTCTAGCTTTTTTAGTTTCTGAGAAATAGGCGTTCAGACGGACAGACGGACAGACAGACAAGCCTTAATCGATTTGGCTAGTGATCCTGAGCAAAGAACACATTTACTTTTTGGGGTCGGAGATGTATCCTTTTGCCTGTTACATACATTTTCGGTTTGAACAAAGTTATAATACCCTTCTACTCTATGAGTAGCGGGTATAAAAACGGAAAAACTTGACTTGAAAAACTAGAATAATTGAAAACGCATCAGAAATTTAAATGACCCACGTGGTGGCGGCAACAAAGTGCCGCAAAACCATGCCGCACGTGTCGTGCTGCAAACTCACCCAACCAGCCAAATGATCCCTTATTCACTCTGCATATCGATATAGTATTTACCCACATGTCTTGACTGGGAATGCGCTGCTGCTTCTGTTCCAGTTCTGCCGCGGGCAGTTGCTCTGCTACTCGTCTGTTTGCTCCTGCCCTCAGGCGCCTGTCCAGGCACAGTTCTTGGGTGTTGCCTTCTGGTTAACTGAACTGTTGTTTTCTTTGTGTGCTATTGTTTCAACGAAGGGACAGAGCGAGGGGGGATCTGAAAGTGAAACTACCTACGGCACGCCAAACGAATTCTATTCCACATCGTTGCTGTTGTGGTTGTTGTTCTCGCTGTTGCAATTAATTTCAAGTTTTATGCGTGTAGCAACTTAGTAGCTTCAGCAAATCTCAGGGGGAACAACAACTAACAATAACAACAACAAGAGGAATTAGCAAAGTCTGCAGATTAAAAATTAAATTGAGTTCATGCCATGGAATACTACACTAATTTTCGGGATCATGTTCGTTTGTAATACTACTTTAAAATTCGCGTGAAATAAATTGAATGGCAAAAAAATTGCATGGTATTTAATCGACGGATGATCTTTAGTTAGTATTCTAATAGATACTCAATGCCTCGCTAAGTAGGAAAGCAAGTGGAATGTTGGGAAACAGAAATTTAATCTTTACCAATTAAAATGGGAAAGAAATGTAAAATACAGTTAAAAAGAAAATATCTTTAGCTCGAAAGATTCCCAATAGGGTAGCGGGTATATTACAGTCGAGCACACTCGAATATACCCGCTACCCAGCTGCTCGTACATCATTTATTTGCTGAACAAAAAAAAACGGCTACAATCATATTTTGACCGTAAATAGAGTTACAATATTTATGCAAAAAATCTAAAATAAAAAAAAAACATTTTTGCACACATTTAATTTTTGATGCGGGCGGGACTTTAACCCGTAAATGCATAATAGTACTGTTCGTTTTGCAGTCCACAACTTAACCCATTTCACCACCGTACACGCACACACTATTCGGCAAAATGCTGCAAGCAGAGCTGCCGGCAAAAGGAGTAAAAAGTATTGAAATCGTATAACTTTTATTCAGGTACCAAAACAATCCAAGACTTATCACTTAAACAGTAAAAACAATAAATCTACCTGTTGAGGACTATAAATCGAATACGTGCATGTAAAAAACGATATGTGCCCTTTTAATACCTCTTTTTACACTTGAATGGAAAGTGTTCTAGAGCACTCTAACTTTTAATAAATTTTGTTAAAAAAACGACCGATAGGTTCTATGGCATCTATACGATGTATCGGTCAGTACCAGCTCGTTCCGACTTATTTTCAGCGGGCAGCAATAAGAAACATGTATACAAAGTTTCATGAAAGTAGCTCAAAAAGGGAGGCAAAAACTTTTTTTTGGAAAAAAAAAGAAAAGTTCGATCTCTCCCACCATGACACGCATGCATGCGGAATCGAACCTGGGACCCATTACTTAAGAGGTCCACCACTTCTCCATTCGGTCATTAAGCCATTACGCAAATTTTGCCAAAGTTACATTATGAGACCATTTGGAAATTCTTGCACGACAAAAACAAAGTCTGAATGCATGATGAGTGTTGTTGTTGCTATTTATTCTCATAACTTTTACAGATACAATTAAATACAAAATAAAAATAAAAAAATATACGAAAAAGCTGCGCTCTAACAATCGCACACAGCAGATTTAGGAGACTGTCACTTCTCCACTTGCTAATTAAATTCATTGTGAGCCATTAAAAAAATTTTAAATAAAATGCACAACCACCAATTAATGCATATTCAAAAATTAAAGTAAAAGTTCTTAAAAAAAAAAAAAAAAAAAAAAATCGGCATGAACTGGGAGTCGGACCACGGGCCTGTCGGTTCAGGAGTTCATCGCTTTTCCACTAAGCTACTGACGCTGTTATCCAACAACTGCAAAAATTTGCATTGCAAGGCATTCTTATTATTTCCTGTACAAATAAAAAACTTGCGCTGCCGGCAGCGCTGCTTACAGCTATGGAAAACGTTAAGCTGAATAACTTCTGTGTTTATTATCCGATTGTTACCAAATTTTCAGAGATAATCTGGCTAGCTATAGTTATCATATAAACCGAAAATGAATGAATGACATCAAAATTGCGCTTGTAATCAATGTTTTTTCGATTTACGGGGGCGGAAGGGGGCGTGGCCAAAATCCAAAATAAACTTGATCAGCTTGCAATAATAACACATACTGTCACCAAATTTGGTAGTTCTAGCTCTTATAATAGCTTAGATCTAGATTTTCACACGGACAGACAGACGGACAGACGGACAGACAGACAGACGGACAGACGGACATGGCTATATCGATGGAAAACGTTAAGCTGAATAATTTCTGTGTTTATTATCCGATTGTTACCAAAATTTCAGAGATCATCTGGCTAGCTATAGTTATCATAAACCGAAAATGAACGATATGGCATCAAAATTGCGGTTATAATCAATTTTTTTCGATTTACAGGGGCGGAAGGGGGCGTGGCCAAAATCCAAAATAAACTTGATCAGCTTGCAATAATAACACATACTGTCACCAAATTTGGTAGTTCTAGCTCTTATAATAGCTGAGATCTAGATTTTCACACGGACAGACAGACAGACGGACATGGCTATATCGATGGAAAACGTTAAGCTGAATAACTTCTGTGTTTATTATCCGATTGTTACCAAATTTTCAAAGATCATCTGGCTAGCTATAGTTATCATATAGACCGAAAATGAACAATATGGCATAATAATTGCGCTTGTAATCAATTTTTTTCGATTTACAGGGGCGGAAGGGGGCGTGGCCAATATCCAAAATAAACTTGATCAGCGTGCAATAATAACACATACTGTCACCAAATTTGGTAGTTCTAGCTCTTATAATAGCTGAGATCTAGATTTTCACACGGACAGACAGACGGACAGACGGACATGGCTATATCGACTCGGCTGTTGATCCTGAGCCAGAATATATATACTTTATGGGGTCGGAGGTGTCTCCTTCTGCCTGTTACATACATTTTCGGTTTGAACAAAGTTATAATACCCTTCTACTCTATGAGTAGCGGGTATAATAAAGAATTTGTGCGGCCGGCAGCGCTGCTTACAGCTATCGAAAACGTTAACCTGAATAACTTCTGTGTTTATTATCCGATTGTTACCAAATTTTCAGAGATCATCTGGCTAGCTATAGTTATCACATAAACCGAAAATGAACAATATGGCATTAAAATTGCACTTGTTATCAATGTTTTTTCGATTTTCGGGGGCGAAGAGGGCCAAAATCCAAAATAAACTTGGTCAGCGTGCAATAATAACACATATTGTCACCAAATTTGGTTGTCCTAGCTCTTATAATAGCTGAGATCTAGATTTTCACACGGACAGACAGACGGACATGGCTATATCGACTCGGCTGTTAATCCTGAGCCAGAATATATATACTTTATGGGGTCAGAGGTGTCTCCTTCTGCCTGTTACGTACATTTTCGGTTTGAACAAAGTTATAATACCCTTCTATTATATGAGTAGCGGGTATAAAAAATAATTTTTTGCACACTTTTAATTTTTGATGCGGATGGGACTCGAACCCATAAATGCATAATAGTTCTGCACACAACTTAACCCATTTCACCACCCTACACGCACACACTATTCGGCAAAATGCTGCAAGCAGCGCTGCCGCAAAAGGAGTAAAAAGTATTGAAAACGTATAACTTGTATTTAGGTACCAAAAAACTCCTAGATTTATCACCTAAACAGTAAAAATAATAATTTTACCTATTGAGGACTATAAATCGAATACGTGCATGTAAAAAACGATATGTGCCCTTTTATACCTCTTTAAATACTTAAATGGAAAGTGTTCTAGAGCACTCTAACTTTTAATAAATTTTGTTAAAAAAACGACCGTTAGTTTGTATGTTATCTATACGATGTATCGGTCCGTACCGGCTCGTTCCGACTTATTTACAGCGGGCAGCAATAAGAAACATGTATACAAAGTTTCATGAAGGTAGCTCAAAAAGGGAGGCAAAAACTTTTTTTTGCAAAAAACTATAAAAGTTCGATCTCCCCCACCATGACACGCATAAATGCGGAATCAAACCTGGGACCCATTAACTAAGAGGCTCACCACTTCTCCATTCGGTCATTAAGCCATTACGCAAATTTTGCCAAAGTTACATTATGAGACCATTCGGAAATTCTTGCACGACAAAAACAAAGTCTGAATGCATGATGCGTGTTGTTGTTGTTGCTATTTATTCTCATAACTTAAACATACAATTAAATAAAAAATAAAAATAATAAAATATAAGAGAAAGCTGCGCTCTAAGTTCTAAGTTCATTGTGAGCCATTAAAAAAATTTTAAATAAAATGCACGACCACCAATTAATGCATATTCAAAAGTTTAAGTATAAGTTCTTAAACAAAAAAAAAAAAAAAGAAAAATCTTAAGCGGCATGAACTGGGAATCGAACCACGGGCCTGTCGGTTCAGGAGTTCATCGCTTTTCCACTAAGCTACTGACGCTGTTATCCAACAACTGCAAAAATTTGCATTGTAAGGCATTCTTATTATTTCCTGTACAAATAAAAAATTTGTGCTGCCGGCAGCGCTGCTTACAGCTATGGAAACGTTAAGCTGAATAACTTCTGTGTTTATTATCTGATTGTTAACAAATTTTCAGAGATCATCTGGCTAGCTATAGTTATCATATAAACCGAAAATGAACAATATGGCATCAAAATTGCGTTTGTAATCAATGTTTTTTCGATTTAAAGGGGCGGAAGGGGGCGTGGCCAAAATCCAAAATAAACTTGAGCAGCGTGTAATAATAACACATACTGCCACCAAATTTGATAGTTCTAGCTCTTATAATAGCTGAGATCTAGATTTTCACACGGACAGACAGACGGACAGACAGACAGACGGACATGGCTATATCGACTCGGCTGTTGATCCTAAGCCAGAGTATATATACTTTATGGGGTCGGAGGTGTCTCCTTCTGCCTGTTACATACATTACCGGTTTGAACAAAGTTATAATACCCTTCTACTCTATGAGTAGCGGGTATAAAAAGCTTAAGCGGCATGAACTGGTAATCGAACTACGGGCCTGTCGGTTCAGGAGTTCATCGCTTTTCCACTAAGCTACTGACGCTGTTATCCAACAACTGCAAAAATTTGCATTGTAAGGCATTCTTATTATTTCCTGTACAAATAAAGAATTTGCGCTGCCGGCAGCGCTGCTTATAGCTATGGAAATGTTAAGCTGAATAACTTCTGTGTTTATTATCCGATTATTACAAAATTTTCAGAGATCATCTGGCTAGCTATAGTTACCAAATTTTCAGAGATCATCTGGCTAGCCATAGTTATCATATAAACCGAAAATTAACAAAATGGCATCAAAATTGCGCTTGAATAAAGTTATAATAACCTTCTACTCTATGAGTAGCGGGTATAAAAAAGAAAAAGCTTAAGCGGGATGAACTGGGAATCGAACAACGGGCCTGTCGGTTCAGGAGTTCATCGCTTTTCCACTAAGCTACTGACGCAGTTATCCAACAACTGCAAAAATTTGCATTGTAAGGCATTCTTATTATTTCCTGTACAAATAAAGAATTTGCGCTGCCGCCAGCGCTGCTTACAGCTATGGAAAATGTTAAGCTGAATAACTTCTGGGTTTATTATCCGATTGTTACCAAATTTTCAGATATCATTCTGGCTAGCTATAGTTACCAAATTTTCAGAGATCATCTGGCTAACCATAATTTATATGATAAACCGAAAATGAACAATATGGCATCAAAATTGCGCTTGTAATCAATTTTTATACCCGCTACTCATAGAGTAGAAGGGTATTATAACTTTGTTCAAACCGAAAATGTATGTTAACACATATTGTGACGAAATTTGGTAGTTCTAGCTCTTATAATAGCTGAGATCTAGATTTTTACACGGACAGACAGACGGACAGACAGACAGACGACAGACGGACATGGCTATATCGACTCGGCTGTTGATCCTGAGCCAGAGTATATATACTTTATGGGGTCGGAGGTGTCTCCTTTTGCCATTTACATACATTTTCGGTTTGAACAAAGTTATAATACCCTTCTTCTCTATGAGTAGCGGGTATAAAAAAGAAAAAGATAAAGCGGCATGAACTGGGAACCGAACCACGGGCCTGTAGGTTCAGGAGTTCATCGCTTTTCTACTAAGCTACTGACGCTGTTATCCAACAACTGCAAAAATTTGCATTGTAAGGCATTCTTATTAATATATAATAACACATATTGTGACCAAATTTGGTAGTTCTAGCTCTTATAATAGCTGAGATCTAGATTTTTACACGGACAGACAGACGGACAGACAGACAGACGACAGACGGACATGGCTACATCGACTCGGCTGTTGATCCTGAGCCAGAGTATATATACTTTATGGGGTCGGAGGTGTCTCCTTTTGCCTTTTACATACATTTTCGGTTTGAACATAGTTATAATACCCTTCTTCTCTATGAGTAGCGGGTATAAAAAAGAAAAAGATAAAGCGGCATGAACTGGGAACCGAACCACGGGCCTGTAGGTTCAGGAGTTCATCGCTTTTCCACTAAGCTACTGACGCTGTTATCCAACAACTGCAAAAATTTGCATTGTAAGGCATTCTTATTAATATATAATAACACATATTGTGACCAAATTTGGTAGTTCTAGCTCTTATAATAGCTGAGATCTAGATTTTTACACGGACAGACAGACGGACAGACAGACAGACGACAGACGGACATGGCTATATCGACTCGGCTGTTGATCCTGAGCCAGAGTATATATACTTTATGGGGTCGGAGGTGTCTCCTTTTGCCTTTTACATACATTTTCGGTTTGAACAAAGTTATAATACCCTTCTTCTCTATGAGTAGCGGGTATAATAAAGAAAAAGATAAAGCGGCATGAACTGGGAATCGAACCACGGGCCTTTCGGTTTAGGAGTTCATCGCTTTTCCACTAAGCTACTGACGCTGTTATCCAACAACTGCAAAAATTTGCATTGTAAGGCATTCTTATTATTTCCTGTACAAATAAAGAATTTGCGCTGCCGGCAGCGCTGCTTACAGCTATGTATAACGTTAAGCTGAATAACTTCTGTGTTTATTATCCGATTGTTAACAAATTTTCAGAGATCATCTGGCTAGCTATAGTTATCATATAAACCGAAAATGAACAATATGGCATCAAAATTGCATTTGTACTGAATGTTTTTTCGATTTACAGGGGCGGAAGGGGGCGTGGCCAAAGTCCAAAATAAACTTGATCAGCGTGCAATAATAACACATACTGCCACCAAATTTGGTAGTTCTAGCTCTTATAATAGGTGAGATCTAGATTTTCACACGGACAGACAGACGGACAGACAAACAGACGGATATGGCTTTATCGACTTGGCTGTTGACCCTGAGCCAGAATATATATACTTCATGGGGTCGGAGGTGTCTCCTTCTGCCTGTTACATACATTTTCGGTTTGAAAAAAGTTATAATACCCTTCTAGTCTATGAGTAGCGGGTATAAAAAGCTTAAGCGGCATGAACTGGTAATCGAACTACGGGCCTGTCGGTTCAGAGTAGCGGGTATAAAAAAAAAAAGCTTAAGCGGCATGAACTGGGAATCGATTCGGCAGCGCTGCTTACACCTATGGACAACGTTAAGCTGAATAACTTCTGTGTTTATTATCCGATTGTTACCAAATTTTCAGAGATCATCTGGCTAGCTATAGTTATCATATAAACCGAAAATGAACAATATGGCATCAAAATTGCATTTGTACTGAATGTTTTTTCGATTTACAGGGGCGGAAGGGGGCGTGGCCAAAGTCCAAAATAAACTTGATCAGCGTGCAATAATAACACATACTGCCACCAAATTTGGTAGTTCTAGCTCTTATAATAGGTGAGATCTAGATTTTCACACGGACAGACAGACGGACAGACAAACAGACGGACATGGCTTTATCGACTTGGCTGTTGACCCTGAGCCAGAATATATATACTTCATGGGGTCGGAGGTGTCTCCTTCTGCCTGTTACATACATTTTCGGTTTGAAAAAAGTTATAATACCCTTCTAGTCTATGAGTAGCGGGTATAAAAAGCTTAAGCGGCATGAACTGGTAATCGAACTACGGGCCTGTCGGTTCAGAGTAGCGGGTATAAAAAAAAAGCTTAAGCGGCATGAACTGGGAATCGATTCGGCAGCGCTGCTTACACCTATGGACAACGTTAAGCTGAATAACTTCTGTGTTTATTATCCGATTGTTACCAAATTTTCAGAGATCATCTGGCTAGCTATAGCTATCATATAAACCAAAAATGAACAATATGGCATCAAAATTGCGCTTGTAATCAATTTTTTCCGATTTACAGGGGCGGAAGGGGACGTGGCCAAAATCCAAAATAAACTCGATCAGCGTGTAATTATAACACATACTGTCACCAAATTTGGTAGTTCTAGCTCTGATAATAGCCGAGATTTAGATTTCCACACGGACAGACAGACGGACAGACGGACATGGCTATATCGACTCGCCTGTTGATCCTGAGCCAGAGTATATATACTTTATGGGGTCGGAGGTGTCTCCTTCTGCCTGTTACATACATTTTCGGTTTGAGCAAAGTTATAATACCCTTCTACTCTATGAGTAGCGGGTATAAAAAGAAAACGCTTAAGAGGCATGAACTGGGAATCGAACTACAGGCCAGTCGGTTCAGGAGTTAATCGCTTTTCCACTAAGCTACTGACGCTTTTATCCAACAACTGCAGAAATTTGCATTGTAAGGCATTCTTATTATTTCCTGAACAGATAAAGAATTTGCGCTGCCGGCAGCGCCGTTAAGCGGTCTTTATTATCTGATTGTTACCAAATTTTCAGAGATCATCTGGCTAGCTATAGTTATCATATAAATCGAAAATGAACAATATGGCATCAAAATTGCGCGTGTAATCAATTTTTTTCGATTAACAGGAGAGGAAGGGGGCGTGGCCAAAATCCAAAATAAACTTGATCAGCGTTCAATAATAACACATACTGTCACCAAATTTGGTAGTTCTAGCTCTTATCACACGGACAGACAGACGGACAGACGGATAGACAGACAGACGGACAGACGGACATGGCTATAGCGACTCGGCTGTTGATCCTGAGTCAGAGTATATATACCTTATGGGGTCGGGGGTGTCTCCTTCTGCCTGTTACATACATTTTCGGTTTGAACAAAGTTATAATACCCTTCTACTCTATGAGTAGCGGATATAAAAAATAATTTTTTGCATACATTTAATTTTTGATGCGGATGGGACTCAAACCCAATAAATGCATAATAGTTCTGTTCGTTTTGCAGTCCAAAACTTAACCCATTTCACCACCCTACACGCACACACTATTCGGCACAATGCTGCAAGCAGCGATGCCGCCAAAAGGAGTAAAAAGTATTGAAAAAGCATAACTTTTATTCAGGTACCAAAAAAATCCAAGATTTATCACTTAAACAGTAAAAATAATAATTCTACCCCTTGATCGAATAAATCGAATACGTGCATGTGAAAAACGATATGTGCTCCTTTAATACCTCTTTCTAGAGCACCCTAACTTTTAATAAATTTTGTTACAAAACGACCTATAGGTTCTATGGCATCTATACTATGTATCGGACCGTACCGGCTCGATCCGACTTACTTACAGCGGGCAGCAATAAGAAACATGTATACAAAGTTTCATGAAGGTAGCTCAAAAAGGGGGGCAAAAACCTTTTTTGGAAAAAATAAGAAAAGTTCGATCTCCCCCACCATGACACGCATGCATGCGGAATCGAACCATAGACCCATTAGCTAAGAGGTCCACCACTTCTCCATTCGGCCATTAAGCCATTACGCAAAGTTTGCCAAAGTTACATTTTGAGACCATTCGAAAATTCTTGCACAACAAAAACAAAGTCTGAAAGCATGATGCCTGTTGTTGTTGCTAATTATTCTCATAACTTAAACATACAATAAAATAAAAAATAAAAATAAAAAAATATAAGAGAAAGCTGCGCTCTAACAATCGCACACAGCTCTCCACTTGTTAACTAAGTTCATTGTGAGCCATTAAAAAAATTTTAAATAAAATGCACGACCACCAATTAATGCATATTCAAAAATTTATGTAGAAGTTCTTAAAAAAAAAAAAGAAAAAGCTTAAGCGGCATGAACTGGGAATGGAACTACGGGCCTGTCGGTTCAAGAGTTCATCGCTTTTCCACTAAGCTACTGACGCTGTTATCCAACAACTGCAAAAATTTGCATTGTAAGGCATTCTTATTATTTCCAATACAAATAGAGAATTTGTGCTGCCGGCAGCACTGCTTACAGCCATGGAAAACGTTAAGCTGAATAACTTCTGTGTTTATTATCCGATTGTTACCAAATTTTCAGATATTATCTGGCTAGCTATAGTTATCATATAAACCGAAAATGAACAATATGGCATCAAAATTGCGCTTGTAATCAATTTTTTTCGATTTACAGGGGCGGAAAGGGGCGTGGCCAAAGTCCAAAATAAACTTGATCAGCTTGCAATAATAACACATTTTGTCACCAAATTTGGTAGTTCTATCTCTTATAATAGCTGAGATCTAGATCTTCACACGGACAGACAGACGGACAGACAGACAGACGGACAGACGGACAGACAGACAGACGGACAGACGGACATGGCTATATCGACTCGGCTGTTGATCCTGAGCCAGAGTATATATACTTTATGAGGTCGGAGGTGTCTCCTTCTGCCTGTTACATACATTTTCGGTTTTAACAAAGTTATAATACCCTTCTACTCTATGAGTAGCGGGTATAAAAAGAAAAAGCTTAAGAGGCATGAACTGGGAATCGAACTACGGGCCTGTCGGTTCAGGAGTTCATCGCTTTTCCACTAAGCTACTGACGCTGTTATCCAACAACTGCAGAAATTTGCATTGTAAGGCATTCTTATTATTTCCTGTACAAATAAAGAATTTGCGCTTCCGGCAGCGCTGCTTACAGCTATGGACAACATTAAGCCGAATAACTTCTGTGTTTATTATCCGATTGTTACCAAATTTGCCGCTTAAGCGGCATGAACTGGGAATCGAACCACGGGCCTGTCGGTTCAGGAGTTCATCGCCTTTCCACTAAGCTACTGACGCTGTTATCCAACAACTGCAAAAATTTGCATTGAAAGGCATTCTTATTATTTTCTGTAGAAATAAAGAATTTGCGCTGCCGGCAGCGCTGCTTACAGCTATGGACAACGTTAAGCTGAATAACTTCTGTGTTTTTTATCCGATTATTACCAAATTTTCAGTGATCATCTGGCTAGCTATAGCTATCATATAAACCGAAAATGAACAATATGGCATCAAAATTGCGCTTGTAATCAATTTTTTTCGATTTACAGGGGCGGAAGCGGGCGTGGCCAAAATCCAAAATAAACTCGATCAGCGTGTAATAATAACACATACTGTCACCAAATTTGGTATTTCTAGCTCTTATAATAGCTGAAATCTAGATTTTCACACGGACAGACAGACGGACAGACAGACAGACGGACAGACGGACAGACGGACATGGCTATATCGACTCGGCTGTTGATTCTGAGCCAGAGTATATATACTTTATGGGGTCGGAGGTGTCTCCTTCTGCCTGTTAGATCAATTTTCGGTTTGAACAAAGTTATAATACCCTTCTACTCTATGAGTATCGGGTATAAAAAGAAAAAGCTTAAGCGGCATGAACTAGGAATCGAACCACGGGCCTGTCGGTTCAGGAGTTCATCGCTTTTCCACTAAGCTACTGACGCTGTTATCCAACAACTGCAAAAATTTGCATTGTAAGGCATTCTTATTACTTCCTGTACAAATAGAGAATTTGCGCTGCCGGCAGCACTGCTTACAGCCATGGAAAACGTTAAGCTGAATAACTTCTGTGTTTATTATCCGATTGTTACCAAATTTTCAGATATTATCTGGCTAGCTATAGTTATCATATAAACAGAAAAGGAACAATATGGCATCAAAATTGCGCTTGTAATCAATTTTTTTCGATTTACAGGCGCGGAAAGGGGCGTGGCCAAAGTCCAAAATAAACTTGATCAGCTTGCAATAATAACACATTTTGTCACCAAATTTGGTAGTTCTATCTCTTATAATAGCTGAGATTTAGATCTTCACACGGACAGACAGACGGACAGACAGACAGACGGACAGACGGACAGACAGACAGACGGACAGACGGACATGGCTATATCGACTCGGCTGTTGATCCTGAGCCAGAGTATATATACTTTATGAGGTCGGAGGTGTCTCCTTCTGCCTGTTACATACATTTTCGGTTTTAACAAAGTTATAATACCCTTCTACTCTATGAGTAGCGGGTATAAAAAGAAGAAGCTTAAGAGGCATGAACTGGGAATCGAACTACGGGCCTGTCGGCTCAGGAGTTCATCGCTTTTCCACTAAGCTACTGACGCTGTTATCCAACAACTTCAGAAATTTGCATTGTATGGCATTCTTATTATTTCCTGAACAAATACGAGAATTTGCGCTGCCGGCAGTGCTGCTTACAGCTATGGACAACATTAAGCCGAATAACTTCTGTGTTTATTATCCGATTGTTACCAAATTTTCAGAGATCATCTTTCTAGCTATAGTTATCATATAATCTGAAAATTAACAATATGGCATCAAAATTGCCCTGGTAATCAATGTTTTTTCGATTTACGTGGGCGGAAGGGGGCGTGGCCAAAATCCAAAATGAACTTGATCAGCGTGCAATAAAAATACATATTGTCACCAAATTTGGTAGTTTTACCTCTTATAATAGCTGAGATCCAGATTTTTACACGGACAGACAGACGGACAGACAGACGGACAGACGGACATGGCTATATCGACTCGGCTGTTGATTCTGAGCCAGAGTATATATACTTTATGGGGTCGGAGGTGTCTCCTTCTGCCTGTTAGATACATTTTCGGTTTGAACAAAGTTATAATACCCTTCTACTCTATGAGTAGCGGGTATAATAAAGAAAAAGCTTAAGCGGCATGAACTGAGAATCGAACTACGGGCCTGTCGGTTCAGGAGTTCATCGCTTTTCCACTAAGCTACTGACGCTGTTATCCAACAACTGCAGAGATTTGCATTGTAAGGCATTCTTATTATTTCCTGTACAAATAAGATCCAACAATTGCAGAAATTTGCATTGTAAGGCATTCTTATTATTTCCTGTACAAATAAGAGAATTTGCGCTTCCGGCAGCGCTGCTTACAGCTATGGACAACATTAAGCCGAATAACTTCTGTGTTTATTATCCGATTGTTACCAAATTTTCAGAGATAATCTGGCTAGCCATAGTTATCATATAAACCGAGCAATATGGAATCAAAATTGCCCTTGTAATTAATGTTTTTTCGATTTACAGGGGCGGAAGGGGGCGTGGCCAAAATCCAAAATGAACCTGATCAGCGTGCAATTAAAGCACATATTGTCACCAAATTTGGTAGTCCTAGCTCTTACAATAGCTGAGATCTAGATTTTCACACGGACAGACAGGCGGACAGACAGACAGACGGACAGATGGACATGGCTATATCGACTCGGCTGTTGATCCTGAGCCAGAGTATATATACTTTATGGGGTCAGAGGTGTCTCCTTCTGCCTGTTACATACGTTTTCGGTTTGAAAAAGTTATAATATCCATCTACTCTATTAGTAGCTGGTATAAAAAAAAAAAAAAGCTTAAGCGGCATGAACTGGGAATCGAACCACGGGCCTGTCGGTTCAGGGAGTTCATCGCCTTTCCACTAAGCTACTGACGCTGTTATCCAACAACTGCAAAAATTTGCATTGAAAGGCATTCTTATTATTTTCTGTAGAAATAAGAGAATTTGCGCTGCCGGCAGCGCTGCTTACAGCTATGGACAACGTTAAGCTGAATAACTTCTGTGTTTTTTATCCGATTATTACCAAATTTTCAGTGATCATCTGGCTAGCTATAGCTATCATATAAACCGAAAATGAACAATATGCCATCAAAATTGCGCTTGTAATCAATTTTTTTCGATTTACAGGGGCGGAAAGGGGCGTGGCCAAAGTCCAAAATAAACTTGATCAGCTTGCAATAATAACACATTTTGTCACCAAATTTGGTAGTTCTATCTCTTATAATAGCTGAGATCTAGATCTTCACACGGACAGACGGACGGACAGACAGACAGACGGACAGACGGACAGACAGACAGACGGACAGACGGACAGACGGACATGGCTATATCGACTCGGCTGTTGATCCTGAGCCAGAGTATATATACTTTATGAGGTCGGAGGTGTCTCCTTCTGCCTGTTACATACATTTTCGGTTTTAACAAAGTTATAATACCCTTCTACTCTATGAGTAGCGGGTATAAAAAGAAAAAGCTTAAGAGGCATGAACTGGGAATCGAGCTACGGGCCTGTCGGTTCAGGAGTTCATCGCTTTTCCACTAAGCTACTGACGCTATTATCCAACAACTGCAGAAATTTGCATTGTAAGGCATTCTTATTACTTCCTGTACAAATAGAGAATTTGCGCTGCCGGCAGCACTGCTTACAGCTATGGAAAACGTTAAGCTGAATAACTTCTGTGTTTATTATCCGATTGTTACCAAATTTTCAGAGATTATCTGGCTAGCTATAGCTATGATATAAACCGAAAATGAACAATATGCCATCAAAATTGCGCTTGTAATCAATTTTTTTCGATTTACAGGGGCGGAAGCGGGCGTGGCCAAAATCCAAA
The DNA here is from genome assembly GCA_018904095.1 of Zaprionus ghesquierei. Classification (NCBI taxonomy): domain Eukaryota; kingdom Metazoa; phylum Arthropoda; class Insecta; order Diptera; family Drosophilidae; genus Zaprionus; species Zaprionus ghesquierei. The sequence continues at coordinate 347,240 of JAEIGP010000061.1, read as the reverse complement.
ATAAACTCGATCAGCGTGTAATAATAACACATACTGTCACCAAATTTGGTATTTCTAGCTCTTATAATAGCTGAAATCTAGATTTTCACACGGACAGACAGACGGACAGACAGACAGACGGACAGACGGACATGGCTATATCGACTCGGCTGTTGATTCTGAGCTAGAGTATATATACTTTATGGGGTCGGAGGTGTCTCCTTCTGCCTGTTAGATCAATTTTCGGTTTGAACAAAGTTATAATACCCTTCTACTCTATGAGTATCGGGTATAAAAAGAAAAAGCTTAAGCGGCATGAACTGGGAATCGAACCACGGGCCTGTCGGTTCAGGAGTTCATCGCTTTTCCACTAAGCTACTGACGCTGTTATCCAACAACTGCAAAAATTTGCATTGTAAGGCATTCTTATTATTTCCTGTACAAATACGAGAATTTGCGCTGCCGGCAGCACTGCTTACAGCTATGGAAAACGTTAAGCTGAATAACTTCTGTGTTTATTATCCGATTGTTTCCAAATTTTCAGAGATTATCTGGCTAGCTATAGCTATGATATAAACCGAAAATGAACAATATGCCATCAAAATTGCGCTTGTAATCAATTTTTTCCGATTTACAGGGGCGGAAGGGGGCGTGGCTAAAATCCAAAATAAACTCGATCAGCGTGTAATAATAACACATACTGTCACCAAATTTGGTAGTTCTAGCTCTTATAATAGCTGAGATCTAGATTTTCACACGGACAGACAGACGGACATGGCTATATCGACTCGGCTGTTGATCCTGAGCCAGAGTATATATACTTTATGGGGTCGGAGGTGTCTCCTTCTGCCTGTTACATACATTTTCGGTTTTAACAAAGTTATAATACCCTTCTACTCTATGAGTATCGGGTATAAAAAGAAAAAGCTTAAGCGGCATGAACTGGGAATGGAACTACGGGCCTGTCGGTTCAAGAGTTCATCGCTTTTCCACTAAGCTACTGACGCTGTTATCCATCAACTGCAAAAATTTGCATTGAAAGGCATTCTTATTATTTTCTGTAGAAATAAGAGAATTTGCGCTGCCGGCAGCGCTGCTTACAGCTATGGACAACGTTAAGCTGAATAACTTCTGTGTTTTTTATCCGATTATTACCAAATTTTCAGAGATTATTTGGCTAGCTATAGCTATCATATAAACCGAAAATGAACAATATGCCATCAAAATTGCGCTTGTAATCAATTTTTTTCGATTTACAGGGGCGGAAAGGGGCGTGGCCAAAGTCCAAAATAAACTTGATCAGCTTGCAATAATAACACATTTTGTCACCAAATTTGGTAGTTCTATCTCTTATAATAGCTGAGATCTAGATCTTCACACGGACAGACAGACGGACAGACAGACAGACGGACAGACGGACAGACAGACAGACGGACAGACGGACATGGCTATATCGACTCGGCTGTTGATCCTGAGCCAGAGTATATATACTTTATGAGGTCGGAGGTGTCTCCTTCTGCCTGTTACATACATTTTCGGTTTTAACAAAGTTATAATACCCTTCTACTCTATGAGTAGCGGGTATAAAAAGAAAAAGCTTAAGAGGCATGAACTGGGAATCGAACTACGGGCCTGTCGGTTCAGGAGTTCATCGCTTTTCCACTAAGCTACTGACGCTGTTATCCAACAACTGCAGAAATTTGCATTGTAAGGCATTCTTATTATTTCCTGTACAAATACGAGAATTTGCGCTGCCGGCAGTGCTGCTTACAGCTATGGACAACATTAAGCCGAATAACTTCTGTGTTTATTATCCGATTGTTACCACATTTTCAGAGATCATCTGGCTATCTATAGTTATCATATAATCCGAAAATTAACAATATGGCATCAAAATTGCCCTGGTAATCAATGTTTTTTCGATTTACGTGGGCGGAAGGGGGCGTGGCCAAAACCCAAAGTGAACTTGATCAGCGTGCAATTAAAATACATATTGTCAACAAATTTGGTAGTTTTACCTCTTATAATAGCTGAGATCTAGATTTTCACACGGGCAGACAGACGGACAGACAGACGGACAGACGGACATGGCTATATCGACTCGGCTGTTGATTCTGAGCCAGAGTATATATACTTTATGGGGTCGGAGGTGTCTCCTTCTGCCTGTTAGATACATTTTCGGTTTGAACAAAGTTATAATACCCTTCTACTCTATGAGTAGCGGGAATAATAAAGAAAAAGCTTAAGCGGCATGAACTGAGAATCGAACTACGGGCCTGTCGGTTCAGGAGTTCATCGCTTTTCCACTAAGCTACTGACGCTGTTATCCAACAACTGCAGAGATTTGCATTGTAAGGCATTCTTATTATTTCCTGTACAAATAAGATCCAACAATTGCAGAAATTTGCATTGTAAGGCATTCTTATTATTTCCTGTACAAATAAGAGAATTTGCGCTTCCGGCAGCGCTGCTTACAGCTATGGACAACATTAAGCCGAATAACTTCTGTGTTTATTATCCGATTGTTACCAAATTTTCAGAGATAATCTGGCTAGCCTTAGTTATCATATAAACCGAGCAATATGGAATCAAAATTGCCCTTGTAATTAATGTTTTTTCGATTTACAGGGGCGGAAGGGGGCGTGGCCAAAATCCAAAATGAACCTGATCAGCGTGCAATAAAAACACATATTGTCACCAAATTTGGTAGTCCTAGCTCTTACAATAGCTGAGATCTAGATTTTCACACGGACAGACAGGCGGACAGACAGACAGACGGACAGATGGACATGGCTATATCGACTCGGCTGTTGATCCTGAGCCAGAGTATATATACTTTATGGGGTCAGAGGTGTCTCCTTCTGCCTGTTACATACATTTTCGGTTTGAAAAAGTTATAATATCCATCTACTCTATTAGTAGCTGGTATAAAAAAAGAAAAAGCTTAAGCGGCATGAACTGGGAATCGAACCACGGGCCTGTCGGTTCAGGAGTTCATCGCCTTTCCACTAAGCTATTGACGCTGTTATCCAACAACTGCAAAAATTTGCATTGAAAGGCATTCTTATTATTTTCTGTAGAAATAAGAGAATTTGCGCTGCCGGCAGCGCTGCTTACAGCTATGGACAACGTTAAGCTGAATAACTTCTGTGTTTTTTATCCGATTATTACCAAATTTTCAGAGATTATTTGGCTAGCTATAGCTATCATATAAACCGAAAATGAACAATATGGCATCAAAATTGCGCTTGTAATCAATTTTTTTCGATTTACAGGGGCGGAAGCGGGCGTGGCCAAAATCCAAAATAAACTCGAGTATCGGGTATAAAAAGAAAAAGCTTAAGCGGCATGAACTGGGAATCGAACCACGGGCCTGTCGGTTCAGGAGTTCATCGCTTTTCCACTAAGCTACTGACGCTGTTATCCAACAACTGCAAAAATTTGCATTGTAAGGCATTCTTATTACTTCCTGTACAAATAGAGAATTTGCGCTGCCGGCAGCACTGCTTCCAGCTATGGAAAACGTTAAGCTGAATAACTTTTGTGTTTATTATCCGATTGTTACCAAATGTTCAGAGATTATCTGGCTAGCTATAGCTACGATATAAACCGAAAATTAACAATATGGCATCAAAATTGCCCTGGTAATCAATGTTTTTTCGATTTACAGGGGCGGAAGGGGGCGTGGCCAAAATCCAAAATAAACTCGATCAGCGTGTAATAATAACACATACTGTCACCAAATTTGGTAGTTCTAGCTCTTATAATAGCTGAGATCTAGATTTTCACACGGACAGACAGACGGACATGGCTATATCGACTCGGCTGTTGATCCTGAGCCAGAGTATATATACTTTATGGGGTCCGAGGTGTCTCCTTCTGCCTGTTACATACATTTTCGGTTTTAACAAAGTTATAATACCCTTCTACTCTATGAGTATCGGGTGTAAAAAGAAAAAGCTTAAGCGGCATGAACTGGGAATGGAACTACGGGCCTGTCGGTTCAAGAGTTCATCGCTTTTCCACTAAGCTACTGACGCTGTTATCCATCAACTGCAAAAATTTGCATTGTAAGGCATTCTTATTATTTCCTATACAAATAGAGAATTTGCGCTGCCGGCAGCACTGCTTACAGCCATGGAAAACGTTAAGCTGAATAACTTCTGTGTTTATTATCCGATTGTTACCAAATTTTCAGAGATTATCTGGCTAGCTATAGTTATCATATAAACCGAAAATGAACAATATGGGATCAAAATTGCGCTTGTAATCAATTTTTTTCGATTTACAGGGGCGGAAAGGGGCGTGGCCAAAGTCCAAAATAAACTTGATCAGCTTGCAATAATAACACATTTTGTCACCAAATTTGGTAGTTCTAGCTCTTATAATAGCTGAGATCTAGATCTTCACACGGACAGACAGACGGACAGACAGACAGACGGACAGACGGACAGACGGACAGACAGACAGACGGACAGACGGACATGGCTATATCGACTCGGCTGTTGATCCTGAGCCAGAGTATATATACTTTATGAGGTCGGAGGTGTCTCCTTCTGCCTGTTACATACATTTTCGGTTTTAACAAAGTTATAATACCCTTCTACTCTATGAGTAGCGGGTATAAAAAGAAAAAGCTTAAGAGGCATGAACTGGGAATCGAACTACGGGCCTGTCGGTTCAGGAGTTCATCGCTTTTCCACTAAGCTACTGACGCTGTTATCCAACAACTGCAGAAATTTGCATTGTAAGGCATTCTTATTATTTCCTGTACAAATACGAGAATTTGCGCTGCCGGCAGTGCTGCTTACAGCTATGGACAACATTAAGCCGAATAACTTCTGTGTTTATTATCCGATTGTTACCACATTTTCAGAGATCATCTGGCTATCTATAGTTATCATATAATCCGAAAATTAACAATATGGCATCAAAATTGCCCTGGTAATCAATGTTTTTTCGATTTACGTGGGCGGAAGGGGGCGTGGCCAAAACCCAAAATGAACTTGATCTGCGTGCAATTAAAATACATATTGTCAACAAATTTGGTAGTTTTACCTCTTATAATAGCTGAGATCTAGATTTTCACACGGGCAGACAGACGGACAGACAGACGGACAGACGGACAGACGGACATGGCTATATCGACTCGGCTGTTGATTCTGAGCCAGAGTATATATACTTTATGGGGTCGGAGGTGTCTCCTTCTGCCTGTTAGATACATTTTCGGTTTGAACAAAGTTATAATACCCTTCTACTCTATGAGTAGCGGGTATAATAAAGAAAAAGCTTAAGCGGCATGAACTGAGAATCGAACTACGGGCCTGTCGGTTCAGGAGTTCATCGCTTTTCCACTAAGCTACTGACGCTGCTATCCAACAACTGCAGAGATTTGCATTGTAAGGCATTCTTATTATTTCCTGTACAAATAAGATCCAACAATTGCAGAAATTTGCATTGTAAGGCATTCTTATTATTTCCTGTACAAATAAGAGAATTTGCGCTTCCGGCAGCGCTGCTTACAGCTATGGACAACATTAAGCCGAATAACTTCTGTGTTTATTATCCGATTGTTACCAAATTTTCAGAGATAATCTGGCTAGCCTTAGTTATCATATAAACCGAGCAATATGGAATCAAAATTGCCCTTGTAATTAATGTTTTTTCGATTTACAGGGGCGGAAGGGGGCGTGGCCAAAATCCAAAATGAACCTGATCAGCGTGCAATAAAAACACATATTGTCACCAAATTTGGTAGTCCTAGCTCTTACAATAGCTGAGATCTAGATTTTCACACGGACAGACAGGCGGACAGACAGACAGACGGACAGATGGACATGGCTATATCGACTCGGCTGTTGATCCTGAGCCAGAGTATATATACTTTATGGGGTCAGAGGTGTCTCCTTCTGCCTGTTACATACATTTTCGGTTTGAAAAAGTTATAATATCCATCTACTCTATTAGTAGCTGGTATAAAAAAAGAAAAAGCTTAAGCGGCATGAACTGGGAATCGAACCACGGGCCTGTCGGTTCAGGAGTTCATCGCCTTTCCACTAAGCTATTGACGCTGTTATCCAACAACTGCAAAAATTTGCATTGAAAGGCATTCTTATTATTTTCTGTAGAAATAAGAGAATTTGCGCTGCCGGCAGCGCTGCTTACAGCTATGGACAACGTTAAGCTGAATAACTTCTGTGTTTTTTATCCGATTATTACCAAATTTTCAGAGATTATTTGGCTAGCTATAGCTATCATATAAACCGAAAATGAACAATATGGCATCAAAATTGCGCTTGTAATCAATTTTTTTCGATTTACAGGGGCGGAAGCGGGCGTGGCCAAAATCCAAAATAAACTCGAGTATCGGGTATAAAAGAAAAAGCTTAAGCGGCATGAACTGGGAATCGAACCACGGGCCTGTCGGTTCAGGAGTTCATCGCTTTTCCACTAAGCTACTGACGCTGTTATCCAACAACTGCAAAAATTTGCATTGTAAGGCATTCTTATTACTTCCTGTACAAATAGAGAATTTGCGCTGCCGGCAGCACTGCTTCCAGCTATGGAAAACGTTAAGCTGAATAACTTTTGTGTTTATTATCCGATTGTTACCAAATGTTCAGAGATTATCTGGCTAGCTATAGCTACGATATAAACCGAAAATTAACAATATGGCATCAAAATTGCCCTGGTAATCAATGTTTTTTCGATTTACAGGGGCGGAAGGGGGCGTGGCCAAAATCCAAAATAAACTCGATCAGCGTGTAATAATAACACATACTGTCACCAAATTTGGTAGTTCTAGCTCTTATAATAGCTGAGATCTAGATTTTCACACGGACAGACAGACGGACATGGCTATATCGACTCGGCTGTTGATCCTGAGCCAGAGTATATATACTTTATGGGGTCCGAGGTGTCTCCTTCTGCCTGTTACATACATTTTCGGTTTTAACAAAGTTATAATACCCTTCTACTCTATGAGTATCGGGTGTAAAAAGAAAAAGCTTAAGCGGCATGAACTGGGAATGGAACTACGGGCCTGTCGGTTCAAGAGTTCATCGCTTTTCCACTAAGCTACTGACGCTGTTATCCAACAACTGCAAAAATTTGCATTGTAAGGCATTCTTATTATTTCCTATACAAATAGAGAATTTGCGCTGCCGGCAGCACTGCTTACAGCCATGGAAAACGTTAAGCTGAATAACTTCTGTGTTTATTATCCGATTGTTACCAAATTTTCAGAGATTATCTGGCTAGCTATAGCTATGATATAAACCGAAAATGAACAATATGCCATCAAAATTGCGCTTGTAATCAATTTTTTCCGATTTACAGGGGCGGAAGGGGGCGTGGCTAAAATCCAAAATAAACTCGATCAGCGTGTAATAATAACACATACTGTCACCAAATTTGGTAGTTCTAGCTCTTATAATAGCTGAAATCTAGATTTTCACACGGACAGACAGACGGACATGGCTATATCGACTCGGCTGTTGATCCTGAGCCAGAGTATATATACTTTATGGGGTCGGAGGTGTCTCCTTCTGCCTGTTACATACATTTTCGGTTTTAACAAAGTTATAATACCCTTCTACTCTATGAGTATCGGGTATAAAAAGAAAAAGCTTAAGCGGCATGAACTGGGAATGGAACTACGGGCCTGTCGGTTCAAGAGTTCATCGCTTTTCCACTAAGCTACTGACGCTGTTATCCAACAACTGCAAAAATTTGCATTGTAAGGCATTCTTATTATTTCCTATACAAATAGAGAATTTGCGCTGCCGGCAGCACTGCTTACAGCCATGGAAAACGTTAAGCTAAATAACTTCTGTGTTTATTATCCGATTGTTACCAAATTTTCAGAGATTATCTGGCTAGCTATAGTTATCATATAAACCGAAAATGAACAATATGGCATCAAAATTGCGCTTGTAATCAATTTTTTTCGATTTACAGGGGCGGAAAGGGGCGTGGCCAAAGTCCAAAATAAACTTGATCAGCTTGCAATAATAACACATTTTGTCACCAAATTTGGTAGTTCTATCTCTTATAATAGCTGAGATCTAGATCTTCACACGGACAGACGGACGGACAGACAGACAGACGGACAGACGGACAGACAGACAGACGGACAGACGGACATGGCTATATCGACTCGGCTGTTGATCCTGAGCCAGAGTATATATACTTTATGAGGTCGGAGGTGTCTCCTTCTGCCTGTTAGATACATTTTCGGTTTGAACAAAGTTATAATACCCTTCTACTCTATGAGTAGCGGGTATAATAAAGAAAAAGCTTAAGCGGCATGAACTGAGAATCGAACTACGGGCCTGTCGGTTCAGGAGTTCATCGCTTTTCCACTAAGCTACTGACGCTGTTATCCAACAACTGCAGAGATTTGCATTGTAAGGCATTCTTATTATTTCCTGTACAAATAAGATCCAACAATTGCAGAAATTTGCATTGTAAGGCATTCTTATTATTTCCTGTACAAATAAGAGAATTTGCGCTTCCGGCAGCGCTGCTTACAGCTGTGGACAACATTAAGCCGAATAACTTCTGTGTTTATTATCCGATTGTTACCAAATTTTCAGAGATAATCTGGCTAGCCATAGTTATCATATAAACCGAGCAATATGGAATCAAAATTGCCCTTGTAATTAATGTTTTTTCGATTTACAGGGGCGGAAGGGGGCGTGGCCAAAATCCAAAATGAACCTGATCAGCGTGCAATAAAAACACATATTGTCACCAAATTTGGTAGTCCTAGCTCTTACAATAGCTGAGATCTAGATTTTCACACGGACAGACAGACAGACGGACAGACGGACATGGCTATATCGACTCGGCTGTTGATCCTGAGCCAGAGTATATATACTTTATGGGGTCAGAGGTGTCTCCTTCTGCCTGTTACATACATTTTCGGTTTGAAAAAGTTATAATATCCGTCTACTCTATTAGTAGCTGGTATAAAAAAAAAAAAAGCTTAAGCGGCATGAACTGGGAATCGAACCACGGGCCTGTCGGTTCAGGAGTTCATCGCCTTTCCACTAAGCTACTGACGCTGTTATCCAACAACTGCAAAAATTTGCATTGAAAGGCATTCTTATTATTTTCTGTAGAAATAAGAGAATTTGCGCTGCCGGCAGCGCTGCTTACAGCTATGGACAACGTTAAGCTGAATAACTTCTGTGTTTTTTATCCGATTATTACCAAATTTTCAGAGATTATTTGGCTAGCTATAGCTATCATATAAACCGAAAATGAACAATATGGCATCAAAATTGCGCTTGTAATCAATTTTTTTCGATTTACAGGGGCGGAAGCGGGCGTGGCCAAAATCCAAAATAAACTCGAGTATCGGGTATAAAAAGAAAAAGCTTAAGCGGCATGAACTGGGAATGGAACTACGGGCCTGTCGGTTCAAGAGTTCATCGCTTTTCCACTAAGCTACTGACGCTGTTATCCAACAACTGCAAAAATTTGCATTGTAAGGCATTCTTATTACTTCCTGTACAAATAGAGAATTTGCGCTGCCGGCAGCACTGCTTCCAGCTATGGAAAACGTTAAGCTGAATAACTTTTGTGTTTATTATCCGATTGTTACCAAATGTTCAGAGATTATCTGGCTAGCTATAGCTATGATATAAACCGAAAATTAACAATATGGCATCAAAATTGCCCTGGTAATCAATGTTTTTCGATTTACAGGGGCGGAAGGGGGCGTGGCCAAAATCCAAAATAAACTCGATCAGCGTGTAATAATAACACATACTGTCACCAAATTTGGTAGTTCTAGCTCTTATAATAGCTGAGATCTAGATTTTCACACGGACAGACAGACGGACATGGCTATATCGACTCGGCTGTTGATCCTGAGCCAGAGTATATATACTTTATGGGGTCGGAGGTGTCTCCTTCTGCCTGTTACATACATTTTCGGTTTTAACAAAGTTATAATACCCTTCTACTCTATGAGTATCGGGTGTAAAAAGAAAAAGCTTAAGCGGCATGAACTGGGAATGGAACTACGGGCCTGTCGGTTCAAGAGTTCATCGCTTTTCCACTAAGCTACTGACGCTGTTATCCAACAACTGCAAAAATTTGCATTGTAAGGCATTCTTATTATTTCCTATACAAATAGAGAATTTGCGCTGCCGGCAGCACTGCTTACAGCCATGGAAAACGTTAAGCTGAATAACTTCTGTGTTTATTATCCGATTGTTACCAAATTTTCAGAGATTATCTGGCTAGCTATAGCTATGATATAAACCGAAAATGAACAATATGCCATTAAAATTGCGCTTGTAATCAATTTTTTCCGATTTACAGGGGCGGAAGGGGGCGTGGCTAAAATCCAAAATAAACTCGATCAGCGTGTAATAATAACACATACTGTCACCAAATTTGGTAGTTCTAGCTCTTATAATAGCTGAGATCTAGATTTTCACACGGACAGACAGACGGACATGGCTATATCGACTCGGCTGTTGATCCTGAGCCAGAGTATATATACTTTATGGGGTCGGAGGTGTCTCCTTCTGCCTGTTACATACATTTTCGGTTTTAACAAAGTTATAATACCCTTCTACTCTATGAGTATCGGGTATAAAAAGAAAAAGCTTAAGCGGCATGAACTGGGAATGGAACTACGGGCCTGTCGGTTTAAGAGTTCATCGCTTTTCCACTAAGCTACTGACGCTGTTATCCAACAACTGCAAAAATTTGCATTGTAAGGCATTCTTATTATTTCCTATACAAATAGAGAATTTGCGCTGCCGGCAGCACTGCTTACAGCCATGGAAACGTTAAGCTAAATAACTTCTGTGTTTATTATCCGATTGTTACCAAATTTTCAGAGATTATCTGGCTAGCTATAGTTATCATATAAACCGAAAATGAACAATATGGCATCAAAATTGCGCTTGTAATCAATTTTTTTCGATTTACAGGGGCGGAAAGGGGCGTGGCCAAAGTCCAAAATAAACTTGATCAGCTTGCAATAATAACACATTTTGTCACCAAATTTGGTAGTTCTATCTCTTATAATAGCTGAGATCTAGATCTTCACACGGACAGACGGACGGACAGACAGACAGACGGACAGACGGACAGACAGACAGACGGACAGACGGACATGGCTATATCGACTCGGCTGTTGATCCTGAGCCAGAGTATATATACTTTATGAGGTCGGAGGTGTCTCCTTCTGCCTGTTAGATACATTTTCGGTTTGAACAAAGTTATAATACCCTTCTACTCTATGAGTAGCGGGTATAATAAAGAAAAAGCTTAAGCGGCATGAACTGAGAATCGAACTACGGGCCTGTCGGTTCAGGAGTTCATCGCTTTTCCACTAAGCTACTGACGCTGTTATCCAACAACTGCAGAGATTTGCATTGTAAGGCATTCTTATTATTTCCTGTACAAATAAGATCCAACAATTGCAGAAATTTGCATTGTAAGGCATTCTTATTATTTCCTGTACAAATAAGAGAATTTGCGCTTCCGGCAGCGCTGCTTACAGCTGTGGACAACATTAAGCCGAATAACTTCTGTGTTTATTATCCGATTGTTACCAAATTTTCAGAGATAATCTGGCTAGCCATAGTTATCATATAAACCGAGCAATATGGAATCAAAATTGCCCTTGTAATTAATGTTTTTTCGATTTACAGGGGCGGAAGGGGGCGTGGCCAAAATCCAAAATGAACCTGATCAGCGTGCAATAAAAACACATATTGTCACCAAATTTGGTAGTCCTAGCTCTTACAATAGCTGAGATCTAGATTTTCACACGGACAGACAGACAGACGGACAGACGGACATGGCTATATCGACTCGGCTGTTGATCCTGAGCCAGAGTATATATACTTTATGGGGTCAGAGGTGTCTCCTTCTGCCTGTTACATACATTTTCGGTTTGAAAAAGTTATAATATCCGTCTACTCTATTAGTAGCTGGTATAAAAAAAAGAAAAAGCTTAAGCGGCATGAACTGGGAATCGAACCACGGGCCTGTCGGTTCAGGAGTTCATCGCCTTTCCACTAAGCTACTGACGCTGTTATCCAACAACTGCAAAAATTTGCATTGAAAGGCATTCTTATTATTTTCTGTAGAAATAAGAGAATTTGCGCTGCCGGCAGCGCTGCTTACAGCTATGGACAACGTTAAGCTGAATAACTTCTGTGTTTTTATCCGATTATTACCAAATTTTCAGAGATTATTTGGCTAGCTATAGCTATCATATAAACCGAAAATGAACAATATGGCATCAAAATTGCGCTTGTAATCAATTTTTCGATTTACAGGGGCGGAAGCGGGCGTGGCCAAAATCCAAAATAAACTCGAGTATCGGGTATAAAAAGAAAAAGCTTAAGCGGCATGAACTGGGAATGGAACTACGGGCCTGTCGGTTCAAGAGTTCATCGCTTTTCCACTAAGCTACTGACGCTGTTATCCAACAACTGCAAAAATTTGCATTGTAAGGCATTCTTATTACTTCCTGTACAAATAGAGAATTTGCGCTGCCGGCAGCACTGCTTCCAGCTATGGAAAACGTTAAGCTGAATAACTTTTGTGTTTATTATCCGATTGTTACCAAATGTTCAGAGATTATCTGGCTAGCTATAGCTATGATATAAACCGAAAATTAACAATATGGCATCAAAATTGCCCTGGTAATCAATGTTTTTTCGATTTACAGGGGCGGAAGGGGGCGTGGCCAAAATCCAAAATAAACTCGATCAGCGTGTAATAATAACACATACTGTCACCAAATTTGGTAGTTCTAGCTCTTATAATAGCTGAGATCTAGATTTTCACACGGACAGACAGACGGACATGGCTATATCGACTCGGCTGTTGATCCTGAGCCAGAGTATATATACTTTATGGGGTCGGAGGTGTCTCCTTCTGCCTGTTACATACATTTTCGGTTTTAACAAAGTTATAATACCCTTCTACTCTATGAGTATCGGGTGTAAAAAGAAAAAGCTTAAGCGGCATGAACTGGGAATGGAACTACGGGCCTGTCGGTTCAAGAGTTCATCGCTTTTCCACTAAGCTACTGACGCTGTTATTCAACAACTGCAAAAATTTGCATTGTAAGGCATTCTTATTATTTCCTATACAAATAGAGAATTTGCGCTGCCGGCAGCACTGCTTACAGCCATGGAAAACGTTAAGCTGAATAACTTCTGTGTTTATTATCCGATTGTTACCAAATTTTCAGAGATTATCTGGCTAGCTATAGCTATGATATAAACCGAAAATGAACAATATGCCATCAAAATTGCGCTTGTAATCAATTTTTCTGGATTTACAGGGGCGGAAGGGGGCGTGGCTAAAATCCAAAATAAACTCGATCAGCGTGTAATAATAACACATACTGTCACCAAATTTGGTAGTTCTAGCTCTTATAATAGCTGAGATCTAGATTTTCACACGGACAGACGGACGGACAGACAGACAGACGGACAGACGGACAGACAGACAGACGGACAGACGGACATGGCTATATCGACTCGGCTGTTGATCCTGAGCCAGAGTATATATACTTTATGAGGTCGGAGGTGTCTCCTTCTGCCTGTTACATACATTTTCGGTTTTAACAAAGTTATAATACCCTTCTACTCTATGAGTAGCGGGTATAAAAAGAAAAAGCTTAAGAGGCATGAACTGGGAATCGAACTACGGGCCTGTCGGTTCAGGAGTTCATCGCTTTTCCACTAAGCTACTGACGCTGTTATCCAACAACTGCAGAAATTTGCATTGTAAGGCATTCTTATTATTTCCTGTACAAATACGAGAATTTGCGCTGCCGGCAGTTCTGCTTACAGCTATGGAAAACGTTAAGCTGAATAACTTTTGTGTTTATTATCCGATTGTTACCAAATGTTCAGAGATTATCTGGCTAGCTATAGCTATGATATAAACCGAAAATTAACAATATGGCATCAAAATTGCCCTGGTAATCAATGTTTTTTCGATTTACAGGGGCGGAAGGGGGCGTGGCCAAAATCCAAAATAAACTCGATCAGCGTGTAATAATAACACATACTGTCACCAAATTTGGTAGTTCTAGCTCTTATAATAGCTGAGATCTAGATTTTCACACGGACAGACAGACGGACATGGCTATATCGACTCGGCTGTTGATCCTGAGCCAGAGTATATATACTTTATGGGGTCGGAGGTGTCTCCTTCTGCCTGTTACATACATTTTCGGTTTTAACAAAGTTATAATACCCTTCTACTCTATGAGTATCGGGTGTAAAAAGAAAAAAGCTTAAGCGGCATGAACTGGGAATGGAACTACGGGCCTGTCGGTTCAAGAGTTCATCGCTTTTCCACTAAGCTACTGACGCTGTTATTCAACAACTGCAAAAATTTGCATTGTAAGGCATTCTTATTATTTCCTATACAAATAGAAGAATTTGCGCTGCCGGCAGCTTACTGCTTACAGCCATGGAAAACGTTAAGCTGAATAACTTCTGTGTTTATTATCCGATTGTTACCAAATTTTCAGAGATTATCTGGCTAGCTATAGCTATGATATAAACCGAAAATGAACAATATGCCATCAAAATTGCGCTTGTAATCAATTTTTTCCGATTTACAGGGGCGGAAGGGGGCGTGGCTAAAATCCAAAATAAACTCGATCAGCGTGTAATAATAACACATACTGTCACCAAATTTGGTAGTTCTAGCTCTTATAATAGCTGAGATCTAGATTTTCACACGGACAGACGGACGGACAGACAGACAGACGGACAGACGGACAGACAGACAGACGGACAGACGGACATGGCTATATCGACTCGGCTGTTGATCCTGAGCCAGAGTATATATACTTTATGAGGTCGGAGGTGTCTCCTTCTGCCTGTTACATACATTTTCGGTTTTAACAAAGTTATAATACCCTTCTACTCTATGAGTAGCGGGTATAAAAAGAAAAAGCTTAAGAGGCATTAACTGGGAATCGAACTACGGGCCTGTCGGTTCAGGAGTTCATCGCTTTTCCACTAAGCTACTGACGCTGTTATCCAACAACTGCAGAAATTTGCATTGTAAGGCATTCTTATTATTTCCTGTACAAATACGAGAATTTGCGCTGCCGGCAGTTCTGCTTACAGCTATGGACAACATTAAGCCGAATAACTTCTGTGTTTATTATCCGATTGTTACCAAATTTTCAGAGATCATCTGGCTATCTATAGTTATCATATAATCCGAAAATTAACAATATGGCATCAAAATTGCGCTTGTAATCAATTTTTTTCGATTTACAGGGGCGGAAGGGGGCGTGGCCAAAATCCAAAATAAACTCGATCAGCGTGTAATAATAACACATACTGTCACCAAATTTGGTAGTTCTAGCTCTTATAATAGCTGAGATCTAGATTTTCACACGGACAGACAGACGGACATGGCTATATCGACTCGGCTGTTGATCCTGAGCCAGAGTATATATACTTTATGGGGTCGGAGGTGTCTCCTTCTGCCTGTTACATACATTTTCGGTTTTAACAAAGTTATAATACCCTTCTACTCTATGAGTATCGGGTATAAAAAGAAAAAGCTTAAGCGGCATGAACTGGGAATGGAACTACGGGCCTGTCGGTTCAAGAGTTCATCGCTTTTCCACTAAGCTACTGACGCTGTTATCCATCAACTGCAAAAATTTGCATTGTAAGGCATTCTTATTATTTCCTATACAAATAGAGAATTTGCGCTGCCGGCAGCACTGCTTACAGCCATGGAAAACGTTAAGCTGAATAACTTCTGTGTTTATTATCCGATTGTTAACAAATTTTCAGAGATTATCTGGCTAGCTATAGTTATCATATAAACCGAAAATGAACAATATGGCATCAAAATTGCGCTTGTAATCAATTTTTTTCGATTTACAGGGGCGGAAAGGGGCGTGGCCAAAGTCCAAAATAAACTTGATCAGCTTGCAATAATAACACATTTTGTCACCAAATTTGGTAGTCCTAGCTGTTATAATAGCTGAGATCTAGATTTTCACACGGATAGACAAGTGGACAGACAGACAGACGGACAGACAGACAGACGGACAGATGGACATCGCTATATCGACTCGGCTGTTGATCCTGAGCCAGAGTATATATACTTTATGGGGTCGGAGGTGTCTCCTTCTGACTGTTACATACATTTTCGGTTTTAACAAAGTTATAATACCCTTCTACTCTATGAGTAGCGGGTATAAAAAGAAAAAGCTTAAGAGGCATGAACTGGGAATCGAACTACGGGCCTGTCGGTTCAGGAGTTCATCGCTTTTCCACTAAGCTACTGACGCTGTTATCCATCAACTGCAAAAATTTGCATTGTAAGGCATTCTTATTATTTCCTATACAAATAGAGAATTTGCGCTGCCGGCAGCACTGCTTACAGCCATGGAAAATGTTAAGCTGAATAACTTCTGTGTTTATTATCCGATTGTTACCAAATTTTCAGAGATTATCTGGCTAGCTATAGCTATGATATAAACCGAAAATGAACAATATGGCATCAAAATTGCGCTTGTAATCAATTTTTTTCGATTTACAGGGGCGGAAAGGGGCGTGGCCAAAGTCCAAAATAAACTTGATCAGCTTGCAATAATAACACATTTTGTCACCAAATTTGGTAGTTCTAGCTCTTATAATAGCTGAGATCTAGATTTTCACACGGACAGACGGACGGACAGACAGACAGACGGACAGACGGACAGACAGACAGACGGACAGACGGACATGGCTATATCGACTCGGCTGTTGATCCTGAGCCAGAGTATATATACTTTATGAGGTCGGAGGTGTCTCCTTCTGCCTGTTACATACATTTTCGGTTTTAACAAAGTTATAATACCCTTCTACTCTATGAGTAGCGGGTATAAAAAGAAAAAGCTTAAGAGGCATGAACTGGGAATCGAACTACGGGCCTGTCGGTTCAGGAGTTCATCGCTTTTCCACTAAGCTACTGACGCTGTTATCCAACAACTGCAGAAATTTGCATTGTAAGGCATTCTTATTATTTCCTGTACAAATACGAGAATTTGCGCTGCCGGCAGTGCTGCTTACAGCTATGGACAACATTAAGCCGAATAACTTCTGTGTTTATTATCCGATTGTTACCAAATTTTCAGAGATCATCTGGCTATCTATAGTTATCATATAATCCGAAAATTAACAATATGGCATCAAAATTGCGCTTGTAATCAATTTTTTTCGATTTACAGGGGCGGAAGGGGGCGTGGCCAAAATCCAAAATAAACTCGATCAGCGTGTAATAATAACACATACTGTCACCAAATTTGGTAGTTCTAGCTCTTATAATAGCTGAGATCTAGATTTTCACACGGACAGACAGACGGACATGGCTATATCGACTCGGCTGTTGATCCTGAGCCAGAGTATATCTACTTTATGGGGTCGGAGGTGTCTCCTTCTGCCTGTTACATACATTTTCGGTTTTAACAAAGTTATAATACCCTTCTACTCTATGAGTATCGGGTGTAAAAAGAAAAAGCTTAAGCGGCATGAACTGGGAATGGAACTACGGGCCTGTCGGTTCAAGAGTTCATCGCTTTTCCACTAAGCTACTGACGCTGTTATCCAACAACTGCAAAAATTTGCATTGTAAGGCATTCTTATTATTTCCTATACAAATAGAGAATTTGCGCTGCCGGCAGCACTGCTTACAGCACTGGAAAACGTTAAGCTGAATAACTTCAGTGTTTATTATCCGATTGTTACCAAATTTTCGGAGATTATCTGGCTAGCTATAGTTATCATATCAACCGAAAATGAACAATATGGCATCAAAATTGCGCTTGCAATCAATTTTTTTCGATTTACAGGGGCGGAAGGGGGCGTGGCCAAAGTCCAAAATAAACTTGATCAGCTTGCAATAATAACACATACTGTCACCAAATTTGGTAGTTCTAGCTCTTATAATAGCTGAGATCTAGATTTTCACACGGACAGACGGACGGACAGACAGACAGACGGACAGACGGACATGGCTATATCGACTCGGCTGTTGATTCTGAGCCAGAGTATATATACTTTATGGGGTCGGAGGTGTCTCCTTCTGCCTGTTAGATACATTTTCGGTTTGAACAAAGTTATAATACCCTTCTACTCTATGAGTAGCGGGTATAAAAAGAAAAAGCTTAAGAGGCATGAACTGGGAATCGAACTACGGGCCTGTCGGTTCAGGAGTTCATCGCTTTTCCACTAAGCTACTGACGCTGTTATCCAACAACTGCAGAAATTTGCATTGTAAGGCATTCTTATTATTTCCTGTACAAATACGAGAATTTGCGCTGCCGGCAGCACTGCTTACAGCCATGGAAAACGTTAAGCTGAATAACTTCTGTGTTTATTATCCGATTGTTACCAAATTTTCAGAGATCATCTGGCTATCTATAGTTATCATATAATCCGAAAATTAACAATATGGAATCAAAATTGCCCTGGTAATCAATGTTTTTTCGATTTACGTGGGCGGAAGGGGGCGTGGCCAAAATCCAAAATAAACTCGATCAGCGTGTAATAATAACACATACTGTCACCAAATTTGGTAGTTCTAGCTCTTATAATAGCTGAGATCTAGATTTTCACACGGACAGACAGACGGACATGGCTATATCGACTCGGCTGTTGATCCTGAGCCAGAGTATATATACTTTATGGGGTCGGAGGTGTCTCCTTCTGCCTGTTACATACATTTTCGGTTTTAACAAAGTTATAATACCCTTCTACTCTATGAGTATCGGGTGTAAAAAGAAAAAGCTTAAGCGGCATGAACTGGGAATGGAACTACGGGCCTGTCGGTTCAAGAGTTCATCGCTTTTCCACTAAGCTACTGACGCTGTTATCCAACAACTGCAAAAATTTGCATTGTAAGGCATTCTTATTATTTCCTATACAAATAGACAATTTGCGCTGCCGGCAGCACTGCTTACAGCCATGGAAAACGTTAAGCTGAATAACTTCAGTGTTTATTATCCGATTGTTACCAAATTTTCGGAGATTATCTGGCTAGCTATAGTTATCATATAAACCGAAAATGAACAATATGGCATCAAAATTGCGCTTGTAATCAATTTTTTTCGATTTACAGGGGCGGAAAGGGGCGTGGCCAAAGTCCAAAATAAACTTGATCAGCTTGCAATAATAACACATTTTGTCACCAAATTTGGTAGTTCTATCTCTTATAATAGCTGAGATCTAGATCTTCACACGGACAGACAGACGGACAGACAGACAGACGGACAGACGGACATGGCTATATCGACTCGGCTGTTGATTCTGAGCCAGAGTATATATACTTTATGGGGTCGGAGGTGTCTCCTTCTGCCTGTTAGATACATTTTCGGTTTGAACAAAGTTATAATACCCTTCTACTCTATGAGTAGCGGGTATAATAAAGAAAAAGCTTAAGAGGCATGAACTGAGAATCGAACTACGGGCCTGTCGGTTCAGGAGTTCATCGCTTTTCCACTAAGCTACTGACGCTGTTATCCAACAACTGCAGAGATTTGCATTGTAAGGCATTCTTATTATTTCCTGTACAAATAAGATCCAACAATTGCAGAAATTTGCATTGTAAGGCATTCTTGTTATTTCCTGTACAAATACGAGAATTTGCGCTGCCGGCAGTGCTGCTTACAGCTATGGACAACATTAAGCCGAATAACTTCTGTGTTTATTATCCGATTGTTACCAAATTTTCAGAGATAATCTGGCTAGCCATAGTTATCATATAAACCGAGCAATATGGAATCAAAATTGCCCTTGTAATTAATGTTTTTTCGATTTACAGGGGCGGAAGGGGGCGTGGCCAAAATCCAAAATGAACCTGATCAGCGTGCAATAAAAACACATATTGTCACCAAATTTGGTAGTCCTAGCTCTTACAATAGCTGAGATCTAGATTTTCACACGGACAGAGAGGCGGACAGACAGACAGACGGACAGATGGACATGTCTATATCGACTCGGCTGTTGATCCTGAGCCAGAGTATATATACTTTATGGGGTCAGAGGTGTCTCCTTCTGCCTGTTACATACATTTTCGGTTTGAAAAAGTTATAATATCCTTCTACTCTATTAGTAGCTGGTATAAAAAAAGAAAAAGCTTAAGCGGCATGAACTGGGAATCGAACCACCGCCCTGTCGGTTCAGGAGCTCATCGCCTTTCCACTAAGCTACTGACGCTGTTATCCAACAACTGCAAAAATTTGCATTGAAAGGCATTCTTATTATTTTCTGTAGAAATAAGAGAATTTGCGCTGCCGGCAGCGCTGCTTACAGCTATGGACAACGTTAAACTGAATAACTTCTGTGTTTTTTATCCGATTATTACCAAATTTTCAGTGATCATCTGGCTAGCTATTGCTATCATATCAACCGAAAATGAACAATATGGCATCAAAATTGCGCTTGTAATCAATTTTTTTCGATTTACAGGGGCGGAAGGGGGCGTGGCCAAAATCCAAAATAAACTCGATCAGCGTGTAATAATAACACATACTGTCACCAAATTTGGTATTTCTAGCTCTTATAATAGCTGAAATCTAGATTTTCACACGGACAGACAGACGGACAGACAGATAGACGGACATGGCTATATCGACTCGGCTGTTGATCCTGAGCCAGAGTATATATACTTTATGAGGTCGAAGGTGTCTCCTTCTGCCTGTTACATACATTTTCGATTTGAACAAAGTTATAGTACCCTTCTACTCTATGAGTAGCGGGTATAAAAAGAAAAAGCTTAAGAGGCATGAACTGGGAATCGAACTACGGGCCTGTCGGTCCAGGAGTTCATCGCCTTTCCACTAAGCTACTGACGCTGTTATCCATCAACTGCAGAAATTTGCATTGCAAGGCATTCTTATTATTTCCTGTACAAGTAAGAGAATTTGCGCTGCCGGCAGCGCTGCTTACAACTATGGACAACATTAAGCTGAATAAATTCTGTGTTTATTATCCGATTGTTACCAAATTTTCAGAGATGTCCGTCTGTCTGTCCGTGTGAAAATCTAGATCTCAGCTATTATAAGAGCTAGGACTACCAAATTTGGTGACAATATTTGTTATTATTGCACGCTGATCAAGTTTATTTTGGATTTTGGGCGCGCCCCCTTCCGCCCCTGTGAAGCGAAAAAAATTGATTACAAGCGCAATTTTGATGCCATATTGTTCATTTTCGGTTTATATGATAACTATAGCTAGCCAAATGATCTCTGAAAATGCCGGCAACGCTGCTTGCTGCCTCTTATAATAGCTGAGATCTAGATTTTCACACGGACAGACAGACGGACAGACGGACATGGCTATATCGACTCGGCTGTTGATTCTGAGCCAGAGTATATATACTTTATGGGGTCGGAGGTGTCTCCTTCTGCCTGTTAGATACATTTTCGGTTTGAACAAAGTTATAATACCCTTCTACTCTATGAGTAGCGGGTATAATAAAGAAAAAGCTTAAGAGGCATGAACTGAGAATCGAACTACGGGCCTGTCGGTTCAGGAGTTCATCGCTTTTCCACTACGCTACTGACGCTGTTATCCAACAACTGCAGAGATTTGCATTGTAAGGCATTCTTATTATTTCCTGTACAAATAAGATCCAACAATTGCAGAAATTTGCATTGTAAGGCATTCTTGTTATTTCCTGTACAAATACGAGAATTTGCGCTGCCGGCAGTGCTGCTTACAGCTATGGACAACATTAAGCCGAATAACTTCTGTGTTTATTATCCGATTGTTACCAAATTTTCAGAGATAATCTGGCTAGCCATAGTTATCATATAAACCGAGCAATATGGAATCAAAATTGCCCTTGTAATTAATGTTTTTTCGATTTACAGGGGCGGAAGGGGGCGTGGCCAAAATCCAAAATGAACCTGATCAGCGTGCAATTAAAGCACATATTGTCACCAAATTTGGTAGTCCTAGCTCTTACAATAGCTGAGATCTAGATTTTCACACGGACAGACAGGCGGACAGACAGACAGACGGACAGATGGACATGGCTATATCGACTCGGCTGTTGATCCTGAGCCAGAGTATATATACTTTATGGGGTCAGAGGTGTCTCCTTCTGCCTGTTACATACGTTTTCGGTTTGAAAAAGTTATAATATCCATCTACTCTATTAGTAGCTGGTATAAAAAAAGAAAAAGCTTAAGCGGCATGAACTGGGAATCGAACCACGGGCCTGTCGGTTCAGGAGTTCATCGCCTTTCCACTAAGCTACTGACGCTGTTATCCAACAACTGCAAAAATTTGCATTGAAAGGCATTCTTATTATTTTCTGTAGAAATAAGAGAATTTGCGCTGCCGGCAGCGCTGCTTACAGCTATGGACAACGTTAAGCTGAATAACTTCTGTGTTTTTTATCCGATTATTACCAAATTTTCAGTGATCATCTGGCAAGCTATAGCTATCATATAAACCGAATATGAACAATATGGCATCAAAATTGCGCTTGTAATCAATTTTTTTCGATTTACAGGGGCGGAAGGGGGAGTGGCCAAAATCCAAAATAAACTCGATCAGCGTGTAATAATAACACATACTGTCACCACATTTGGTATTTCTAGCTCTTATAATAGCTGAAATCTAGATTTTCACACGGACAGACAGACGGACAGACAGACAGACGGACATGGCTATATCGACTCGGCTATTGATCCTGAGCCAGAGTATATATACTTTATGAGGTCGAAGGTGTCTCCTTCTGCCTGTTACATACATTTTCGGTTTGAACAAAGTTATAATACCCTTCTACTCTATGAGTATCGGGTATAAAAAGAAAAAGCTTAAGAGGCATGAACTGGGAATCGAACTACGGGCCTGTCGGTCCAGGAGTTCATTGCCTTTCCACTAAGCTACTGACGCTGTTATACATCAACTGCAGAAATTTGCATTGCAAGGCATTCTTATTATTTCCTGTACAAATAAGAGAATTTGCGCTGCCGGCAGCGCTGCTTACAGCTATGGACAACATTAAGCTGAATAAATTCTGTGTTTATTATCCGATTGTTACCAAATGTTCAGAGATCATCTGCCTAGCTATAGTTATCATGTAAACCGCAAATGAACAATATTGCATCAAAATTGCGCTTGTAATCAATTTTTTTCGATTTACATGGGCGGAAAGGGGCGTGGCCAAAGTCCAAAATAAACTTGATCAGCTTGCAATAATAACACATTTTGTCACCAAATTTGGTAGTTCTATCTCTTATAATAGCTGAGATCTAGATCTTCACACGGACAGACAGACGGACAGACAGACAGACGGACAGACGGACATGGCTATATCGACTCGGCTGTTGATTCTGAGCCAGAGTATATATACTTTATGGGGTCGGAGGTGTCTCCTTCTGCCTGTTAGATACATTTTCGGTTTGAACAAAGTTATAATACCCTTCTACTCTATGAGTAGCGGGTATAATAAAGAAAAAGCTTAAGCGGCATGAACTGAGAATCGAACTACGGGCCTGTCGGTTCAGGAGTTCATCGCTTTTCCACTAAGCTACTGACGCTGTTATCCAACAACTGCAGAGATTTGCATTGTAAGGCATTCTTATTATTTCCTGTACAAATAAGATCCAACAATTGCAGAAATTTGCATTGTAAGGCATTCTTATTATTTCCTGTACAAATAAGAGAATTTGCGCTTCCGGCAGCGCTGCTTACAGCTATGGACAACATTAAGCCGAATAACTTCTGTGTTTATTATCCGATTGTTACCAAATTTTCAGAGATAATCTGGCTAGCCATAGTTATCATATAAACCGAGCAATATGGAATCAAAATTGCCCTTGTAATTAATGTTTTTTCGATTTACAGGGGCGGAAGCGGGCGTGGCCAAAATCCAAAATGAACCTGATCAGCGTGCAATAAAAACACATATTGTCACCAAATGTGGTAGTCCTAGCTCTTACAATAGCTGAGATCTAGATTTTCACACGGACAGGCAGGCGGACAGACAGACAGACGGACAGATGGACATGGCTATATCGACTCGGCTGTTGATCCTGAGCCAGAGTATATATACTTTATGGGATCGGAGGTGTCTCCTTCTGCCTGTTACATACATTTTCGGTTTGAAAAAGTTATAATATCCTTCTACTCTATTAGTAGCTGGTATAAAAAAAGAAAAAGCTTAAGCGGCATGAACTGGGAATCGAACCACGGGCCTGTCGGTTCAGGAGTTCATCGCCTTTCCACTAAGCTACTGACGCTGTTATCCAACAACTGCAAAAATTTGCATTGCAAGGCATTCTTATTATTTTCTGTAGAAATAAGAGAATTTGCGCTGCCGGCAGCGCTGCTTACAGCTATGGACAACGTTAAGCTGAATAACTTCTGTGTTTTTTATCCGATTATTACCAAATTTTCAGTGATCATCTGGCAAGCTATAGCTATCATATAAACCGAAAATGAACAATATGGCATCAAAATTGCGCTTGTAATCAATTTTTTTCGATTTACAGGGGCGGAAGGGGGCGTGGCCAAAATCCAAAATAAACTCGATCAGCGTGTAATAATAACACATACTGTCACCACATTTGGTATTTCTAGCTCTTATAATAGCTGAAATCTAGATTTTCACACGGACAGACAGACGGACAGACAGACAGACGGACATGGCTATATCGACTCGGCTGTTGATCCTGAGCCAGAGTATATATACTTTATGAGGTCGAAGGTGTCTCCTTCTGCCTGTTACATACATTTTCGGTTTGAACAAAGTTATAATACCCTTCTACTCTATGAGTATCGGGTATAAAAAGAAAAAGCTTAAGAGGCATGAACTGGGAATCGAACTACGGGCCTGTCGGTCCAGGAGTTCATCGCCTTTCCACTAAGCTACTGACGCTGTTATCCATCAACTGCAGAAATTTGCATTGCAAGGCATTCTTATTATTTCCTGTACAAATAAGAGAATTTGCGCTGCCGGCAGCGCTGCTTACAGCTATGGACAACATTAAGCTGAATAAATTCTGTGTTTATTATCCGATTGTTACCAAATGTTCAGAGATCATCTGCCTAGCTATAGTTATCATGTAAACCGAAAATGAACAATATGGCATTAAAATTGCACTTGTTATCAATGTTTTTTCGATTGGCGGGGCGGAAGGGGGCGTGGCCAAAATCCAAAATAAACTTGATCACCGTGCAATAATAACACATATTGTCACCAAATTTGGTTGTCCTAGCTCTTATAATAGTTGAGATCTAGATTTTCACACGGACATACGGACAGACGGACAGACGGACATGGCTATATCGACTCGGCTGTTGATCCTGACCCAGAATATATATACTTAATGGGGTCGGAGGTGTCTTCTTCTGCCTGTTACATACATTTTCGGTTTGAACAAAGTTATAATACCCTTCTACTCTATGAATAGCGGGTATGAAAAAAGAAAAAGCTTAAGCGGCATGAGCTGGGAATCGAACCACGGGCCTGTCGGTTCAGGAGTTCATCGCTCTTCCACTAAGCTACTGACGCTGCTATCCAACAACTGCAAAAATTTGCATTGTAAGGAATTCTTATTATTTCCTGTACAAATAAAGAATTTGCGCTGCCGGCAATGCTGCTTACAGTTATGAAAAACGTTAAGCTGAATAACTTCTGTATTTATTATCCGATTGTTACCAAATTAAAGATCATCTGGCAAGCTATAGTTATCATATAAACCGAAAATGAACAATATGGCATAAAAATTGCGCTTGTAATCTATTTTTTTTGATTTACAGGGGCGGAAGGGGGCGTGGCCAAAATCCAAAATAAACTCGATCAGCGTGTAATAATAACACATATTGTCACCAAATTTGGTAGTTGTAGCTCTTATAATAGCTGAGATCTAGGTTTTCATACGGTCAGACAGACAGACAGACGGACAGACGGACATGGCTATATCGACTCGGCTGTTAATCCTGAGCCAGAATATATATACTTTATGGGGTCGGAGGTGTCTCCTTCTGCCTGTTACATACATTTTCGGTTTGAGCAAAGTTATAATACCCTTCTAGTCTGTGAGTAGCGGGTATGAAGAAAGAAAAAGCTTAAGCGGCATGAACTGGGAATCGAACCACGGGCCTGTCGGTTCAGGAGTTAATCGCTTTTCCACTAAGCTACTGACGCTGTTATCCAACAACTGCAAAAATTTTCATTGTAAGGCATTCTTTGTATCTCCTGTACAAATAAAGAATTTGCGCTACCGGCAGCGCTGCTTACAGCTATGGAAAACGTTAAGCTGAATAACTTCTGTGTTTAAACTGCAAAAATTTGCATTGTAAGGCATTCTTATTATTTCCTGTACAAATAAAGAATTTGCACTGCCGGCAGCGCTGCTTACAGCTATGGACAACGTTAAGCTATATAACTTCTGTGTTTATAATATTCAAGGTGATATTGATAGTGAAGACTTGGTTAGCCAGTTATACTTCTCTGTCCCCTTTAGAAACTCTCGTAACTTCCTACCTCTAACACTTAACGTTAAGCTATATAACTTCTTTATTTATTATCCGATTGTTACCAAATTTTCAGAGATCATCTGGCTAGCTATAGTTATCATATAAACCGAAAATTAATAATATGGCATCAAAATTGCGCTTGTAAAAAATTTTTTTCGATTTACAGGGGCGGAAGGGGGCGTGGCCAAAATCCAAAATAAACTTGATCAGCGTGCAATAATAACAAATTTTGTCACCAAATTTGGTAACTCTAGCTCCTATAATAGCTGAGATCTAGGATTTCACACGGACAGACAGACGGACAGGCAGACAGACGGACAGACGGATATGGCTATATCGACTCGGCAGTTTACCCTGAGCCAGAATATATATACTTTATGGGGTCGGAGGTGTCTCCTTCTGCCTGTTACATACATTTTCGGTTTGAACAAAGTTATAATACCCTTCTACTCTATGAGTAGCGGGTATAAAAAGAAAAAGCTTAAGAGGCATGAACTGGGAATCGAACTACGGGCCTGTCGGTTCAGGAGTTCATCGCCTTTTCACTAAGCTACTGACGCTGTTATCCAACAACTGCAAAAATTTGCATTGTAAGGCATTCTTATTATTTCCTGTACAAATAAAGAATTTGCGCTGCCGGCAGCACTGCTTACAGCTATGGAAAACGTTAACCTGAATATCTTCTGTGTTTAAACTGCAAAAATTTGCATTGTAAGGCATTCTTATTATATTCTGTACAAATAAAGAATTTGCGCTGCTTACAGCTATGGACAACGTTAAGCTATATAACTTCTGTGTTTATAATATTCAAGGTGATATTGATAGTGAAGACTTTGTTAGCCAGTTATACTTCTCTGTCCCCTTTAGAAACTCTCGTAACTTTCTACCTCTAACACTTTCTCACTGTAGGTCGAACTATGCCTTGCATGAACCCTTTAGGGCATTATGTTCGAACTATAACAACTTATATTTTATCACAGCTAATTCAAATTCTGTAGACTTAAAATCTTTAATTCTTCCTCATCTGTGTAGAATTTAGTCCTCACTAGTGTATTTTTCTTTTTTTCCTCGTTTATCTTTTTTCTATCCATGAACTATATATCTTTACTTACTATCTAATGTTGGATTTTCTTTAACGCTTCCTCCGGTCGATGTAGCGTACTAACAACTAACACCTAACACTAACAACTAACACCTTACAATCTTCTCTGATCTGATTGGGTTTTTCTGGGTTTTACCCAATCCTTTTGCAACAAATGTTGGATCATTTTAAAAAAATAAAATTTTTAATTATTCTTTTGTTCACCCAGACTAGTCGTTAAATTTTTGTTTTAAATTGTAATTATTTACTTCACTTTTAATTTTAATTTTTTTTAATCCTAAAGATAATTTTAACGTAATTATATGAACATTTTTTTTTTTTATTAAATATTAAATCTTTTAAAATTTTGTGTCGACTGCCATTAGTTGACGTTAAATAAATAAATAAATAAATTTCACCACCGTAGACGCACACACTATTCGGCACAATGCTGCAAGCAGCGCTGCCGGCAGCGCTGCTTGCAGCTATGGAAAACGTTAAGCTAAATAACTTCTGTGTTTATTATCCGATTGTTACCAAATTTTTAGAGATCATCTGGCAAGCTTTAGTTATCATATAAACCGAAAATGAACAATATGGCATCAAAATTGCGCTTGTAATCAATTTTTTTCGATTTACAGCGGCGGAAGGGAGCGTGGCCAAAATCCAAAATAAACTTGATCAGAGTGCAATAATAACACATACTGGCACCAAATTTGGTAGTTCTAGCTCTTATAATAGTTCAGATCTAGGTTTTCATACGGGCGGACAGACAGACGGACATACGGACATGGCTATATCGACTCGGCTGTTGATCCTGAGCCAGAATATATATACTTTATGGGGTCGGAGGTGTCTCCTTCTGCCTGTTACATACTTTTTCGGTTTGAAAAAAGTTATAATACCCTTCTATTCTATGAGTAGCGGGTATAACAAAAGAAAAAGCTTAAGCGGCATGAACTGAGAATCGAACCACGGGCCTGTCGTTTCAGGAGTTCATCGCCTTTCCACTAAGCTACTGACGCTGTTATCCAACAACTGCAAAAATTTGCATTGAAAGGTATTCTTATTATTTCCTGTACAAATAAAGTATCTGCGCTGCCGGCAGCGCTGCTTACAGCTATGGACAACGTTAAGCTGAATAACTTCTGTGTTTATTATCCGATTGTTACCAAATTTTCAGAGATCATCTGGCTAGCTATAGCTATCATATAAACCGAAAATGAACAATATGGCATTAAAAATTGCCCTTGTAATCAATGTTTTTTCGACTTACAGCTATGGACAACGTTAAGCTATATAACTTCTGTGTTTATAATATTCAAGGTGATATTGATAGTGAAGACTTGGTTATCCAGTTATACTTCTCTGTCCCCTTTAGAAACTCTCGTAACTTCCTACCTCTAACACTTAACGTTAAGCTATATACCTTCTGTGTTTATTATCCGATTGTTAACAAATTTTCAGAGATCATGCGGCTAGCTATATTTATCATATAAACCGAAAATTAATAATATGGCATCAAAATTGCGCTTGTAATCAATTTTTTTCGATTTACAGGGGCGGAAGGGGGCGTGGCCAAAATCCAAAATAAACTTGATCAGCGTGCAATAATAACACATTTTGTCACCAAATTTGGTAATTCTAGCTGCTATAATAGCTGAGATCTAGGATTTCACACGGACAGACAGACGGACAGGCAGACAGATGGACAGACGGACATGGCTATGTCGACTCGGCTGTTGAACCTGAGCCACAAATATGTATACTTTATGGGGAGGAGGTGTCTCCTTCTGCCTGTTACATACATTTTCGGTTTGAGCAAAGGTTATAATACCCTTCTACTCTATGAGTAGCGGGTATAAAATGAAAAAGCTTAAGCGGCATGAACTCGGAATCGAACTACGGGCCTGTCGGTTCAGGAGTTCATCGCCTTTCCACTAAACTACTGACGCTGTTATCCAACAACTGCAAAAATTTGCATTGTAAGGCATTCTTATTATTTCCTGTACAAATAAAGAATTTGCGCTGCCGGCAGCGCTGCTTACAGCTATGGAAAACGTTAACCTGAATAACTTCTGTGTTTAAACTGCAAAAATTTGCATTGTAAGGCATTCTTATTATTTCCTGTACAAATAAAGAATTTGCGCTGCTTACAGCTATGGACAACGTTAAGCTATATAACTTCTGTTTTTATAATATTCAAGGCGATATTGATAGTGAAGACTTGGTTAGCCAGTTATACTTCTCTGTCCCCTTTAGAAACTCTCGTAACTTCCTACCTCTAACACTTTCTCACTGTAGGTCGAGCTATGCCTTGCATGAACCCTTTAGGGCATTATGTTCGAACTATAACAACTTATATTTTATCATAGCTAATTCAAATTCTGTAGACTTAAAATCTTTAATTCTTTCTCATCTGTGTAGAACTTAGTCCTCACTAGTGTATTTTTCTTTTTTTTCTCGTTTATCTTTTTTCTATCCATGAACTATATATCTTTACTTACTATCTAATGTTGGATTTTCTTTTACGCTTCCTCCGGTCGATGTAGCGTAGTAACAACTAACACCTAACACTAACAACTAACACCTAACAATCTTCTCTGATCTGATTGGGTTTTTCTGGGTTTTCCCCAATCCCTTTGGAACAAATGTTGGATGATTTTAAAAAAATAAAATTTGTAATTATTCTTTTGTTCACCCAGACTAGTCGTTAAATTTTTGTTTTAAATTGAAATTATTTACTAAAGATAATTTTAACGTAATTATATGAACATTTTTATTTTATTAAATATTAAATCTTTTAAAATTTTGTGTCGACTGCCATTAGTTGACGTTAAATAAATAAATAAATAAATTTCACCACCGTAAACGCACACACGATTCGGCACAATGCTGCAAGCAGCGCCGCCGGCAGCGCTGCTTGCAGCTATGGAAAACGTTAAGCTAAATAACTTCTGTGTTTATTATCCGATTGTTACCAAATTTTTAGAGATCATCTGGCAAGCTTTAGTTATCATATAAACCGAAAATGAACAATATGGCATCAAAATTGCGCTTGTAATCAATTTTTTTCGATTTACAGCGGCGGAAGGGAGCGTGGCCAAAATCCAAAATAAACTTGATCAGAGTGTAATAATAACACATACTGTCACCAAATTTGGTAGTTCTAGCTCTTATAATAGCTGAGATCTAGGATTTCATACGGGCGGACAGACAGACGGACATACAGACATGGCTATATCGACTCGGCTGTTGATCCTGAGCCAGAATATATACACTTTATGGGGTCGGAGGTGTCTCCTTCTGCCTGTTACATACTTTTCGGTTTGAAAAAAGTTATAATACCCTTCTATTCTATGAGTAGCGGGTATAACAAAAGAAAAAGCTTAAGCGGCATGAACTGGTATTGATATTGATATTGATAGTGAAGACTTGGTTAGCCAGTTATACTTCTCTGTCCCCTTTAGAAACTCTCGTAACTTCCTACCTCTAACACTTTCTCACTGTAGGTCGAACTATGCCTTGCATGAACCCTTTAGGGCATTATGTTCGAACTATAACAACTTATATTTTATCATAGCTAATTCAAATTCTGTAGACTTAAAATCTTTAATTCTTCCTCATCTGTGTAGAATTTAGTCCTCACTAGTGTATTTTTCTTTTTTTCCTCGTTTATCTTTTTTCTATCCATGAACTATATATCTTTACTTACTATCTAATGTTGGATTTTCTTTAACGCTTCCTCTGGTCGATGTAGCGTACTAACAACTAACACCTAACACTAACAACTAACACCTAACAATCTTCTCTGATCTGATTGGGTTTTTCTGGGTTTTCCCCAATCCTTTTGCAACAAATGTTGGATCATTTTAAAAAAATAAAATTTTTAATTATTCTTTTGTTCACCCAGACTAGTCGTTAAATTTTTGTTTTAAATTGTAATTATTTACTTCACTTTTAATTTTAATTTTTTTTTAATCTTAAAGATAATTTTAACGTAATTATATGAACATTTTTTTTTTATTAAATATTAAATCTTTTAAAATTTTGTGTCGACTCCCATTAGTTGACGTTAAATAAATAAATAAATAAATTTCACCACCGGAAACGCACACACAATTCGGCACAATGCTATGAAAAACGTTAAGCTAAATAACTTCTGTGTTTATTATCCGATTGTTACCAAATTTTTAGAGATCATCTGGCTAGCTATAGCTATCATATAAACCGAAAATGAACAATATGGCATTAAAAATTGCCCTTGTAATCAATGTTTTTTCGATTTACGGATCGCTGCCGGCAGCGCTGCTTACAGCTGTGGACAACGTTAAGCTATATAACTTCAGTGTTTATAATATTCAAGGTGATATTGATAGTGAAGACTTGGTTAGCCAGTTATACTTCTCTGTCCCCTTTAGAAACTCTCGTAACTTCCTACCTCTAACACTTAACGTTAAGCTATATAACTTCTGTGTTTATTATCCGATTGTTACCAAATTTTCAGAGATCATGTGGCTAGCTATAGTTATCATATAAACCGAAAATTAATAATATGGCATCAAAATTGCGCTTGTAATCAATTTTTTTCGATTTACAGGGGCGGAAGGGGGCGTGGCCAAAATCCAAAATAAACTTGATCAGCGTGCAATAATAACACATTTTGTCACCAAATTTGGTAATTCTAGCTCCTATAATAGCTGAGATCTAGGATTTCACACGGACAGACAGACGGACAGGCAGACAGACGGACAGACGGACATGGCTATGTCGACTCGGCTGTTGAACTTGAGCCACAAATATGTATACTTTATGGGGAGGAGGTGTCTCCTTCTGCCTGTTACATACATTTTCGGTTTGAGCAAAGGTTATAATAACCTTCTACTCTATGAGTAGCGGGTATAAAATGAAAAAGCTTAAGCGGCATGAACTGGGAATCGAACCACGGGCCTGTCGGTTCAGGAGTTCATCGCTTTTCCATTAAACTACTGACGCTGTTATCCAACAACTGCAAAAATTTGCATTTTAAGGCATTCTTATTATTTCCTGTACAAATAAAGAATTTGCGCTGCCGGCAGCGCTGCTTACAGCTATGGAAAACGTTAACCTGAATAACTTCTGTGTTTAAGCTGCAAAAATTTGCATTGTAAGGCATTCTTATTATTTCCTGTACAAATAAAGAATTTGCGCTGCTTACAGCTATGGACAACGTTAAGCTATATAACTTCTGTGTTTATAATATTCAATTTGATATTGATAGTGAAGACTTGGTTAGCCAGTTATACTTCTCTGTCCCCTTTAGAAACTCTCGTAACTTCCTACCTCTAACACTTTCTCACTGTAGGTCGAACTATGCCTTGCATGAACCCTTTAGGGCATTATGTTCGAACTATAACAACTTATATTTTATCATAGCTATTTCAAATTCTGTAGACTTAAAATCTTTAATTCTTTCTCATCTGTGTAGAACTTAGTCCTCACTAGTGTATTTTTCTTTTTTTCCTCGTTTATCTTTTTTCTATCCATGAACTATATATCTTTACTTACTATCTAATGTTGGATTTTCTTTTACGCTTCCTCCGGTCGATGTGGCGTACTAACAACTAACACCTAACACTGACAACTAACACCTAACAATCTTCTCTGATCTGATTGGGTTTTTCTGGGTTTTTCCCAATCCCTTTGGAACAAATGTTGGATCATTTTAAAAAAATAAAATTTGTAATTATTCTTTTGTTCACCCAGACTAGTCGTTAAATTTTTGTTTTAAATTGAAATTATTTACTAAAGATAATTTTAACGTAATTATATGAACATTTTTATTTTATTAAATATTAAATCTTTTAAATCTGCCGGCAGCGCTGCTTGCAGCTATGGAAAACGTTAAGCTAAATAACTTCTGTGTTTATTATCCGATTGTTACCAAATTTTTAGAGATCATCTGGCAAGCTTTAGTTATCATATAAACCGAAAATGAACAATATGGCATCAAAATTGCGCTTGTAATCAATTTTTTTCGATTTACAGCGGCGGAAGGGAGCGTGGCCAAAATCCAAAATAAACTTGATCAGAGTGTAATAATAACACATACTGTCACCAAATTTGGTAGTTCTAGCTCTTATAATAGCTGAGATCTAGGATTTCATACGGGCGGACAGACAGACGGACATACGGACATGGCTATATCGACTCGGCTGTTGATCCTGAGCCAGAATATATATACTTTATGGGGTCGGAGGTGTCTCCTTCTGCCTGTTACATACTTTTCGGTTTGAAAAAAGTTATAATACCCTTCTATTCTATGAGTAGCGGGTATAACAAAAGAAAAAGCTTAAGCGGCATAAACTGGTATTGATATTGATATTGATAGTGAAGACTTGGTTAGCCAGTTATACTTCTCTGTCCCCTTTAGAAACTCTCGTAACTTCCTACCTCTAACACTTTCTCACTGTAGGTCGAACTATGCCTTGCATGAACCCTTTAGGGCATTATGTTCGAACTATAACAACTTATATTTTATCATAGCTAATTCAAATTCTGTAGACTTAAAATCTTTAATTCTTCCTCATCTGTGTAGAACTTAGTCCCCACTAGTGTATTTTTCTTTTTTCCTCGTTTATCTTTTTTCTATCCATGAACTATATATCTTTACTTACTATCTAATGTTGGATTTTCTTTAACGCTTCCTCCGGTCGATGTAGCGTACTAACAACTAACACCTAACACTAACAACTAACACCTAACAATCTTCTCTGATCTGATTGGGTTTTTCTGGGTTTTCCCCAATCCTTTTGCAACAAATGTTGGATCATTTTAAAAAAATAAAATTTTTAATTATTCTTTTGTTCACCCAGACTAGTCGTTAAATTTTTGTTTTAAATTGTAATTATTTACTTCACTTTTAATTTTAATTTTTTTTAATCTTAAAGATAATTTTAACGTAATTATATGAACATTTTTTTTATTAAATATTAAATCTTTTAAAATTTTGTGTCGACTGCCATTAGTTGACGTTAAATAAATAAATAAATAAATTTCACCACCGTAAACGCACACACTATTCGGCACAATGCTGCAAGCAGCGCTGCCGGCAGCGCTGCTTGCAGCTATGGAAAACGTTAAGCTAAATAACTTCTGTGTTTATTATCCGATTGTTACCAAATTTTTAGAGATCATCTGGCAAGCTTTAGTTATCATATAAACCGAAAATGAACAATATGGCATCAAAATTACGCTTGTAATCAATTTTTTCGATTTACAGCGGCGGAAGGGAGCGTGGCCAAAATCCAAAATAAACTTGATCAGAGTGCAATAATAACACATACTGGCACCAAATTTGGTAGTTCTAGCTCTTATAATAGTTGAGATCTAGGTTTTCATACGGGCGGATAGACAGACGGACATACGGACATGGCTATATTGACTCGGCTGTTGATCCTGAGCCAGAATATATATACTTTATGGGGAAGGAGGTGTCTCCTTCTGCCTGTTACATACATTTTCGGTTTGAAAAAAGTTATAATACCCTTCTATTCTATGAGTAGCGGGTATAACAAAAGAAAAAGCTTAAGCGGCATGAACTGGGAATCGAACCACGGGCCTGTCGTTTCAGGAGTTCATCGCCTTTCCACTAAGCTACTGACGCTGTTATCCAACAACTGCAAAAATTTGCATTGAAAGGTATTCTTATTATTTCCTGTACAAATAAAGTATCTGCGCTGCCGGCAGCGCTGCTTACAGCTATGGAAAACGTTAAGCTGAATAACTTCTGTGTTTATTATCCGATTGTTACCAAATTTTCAGAGATCATCTGGCTAGCTATAGCTATCATATAAACCGAAAATGAACAATATGGCATTAAAAATTGCCCTTGTAATCAATGTTTTTTCGATTTACGGATCGCTGCCGGCAGCGCTGCTTACAGCTATGGACAACGTTAAGCTATATAACTTCTGTATTTATAATATTTAAGGTGATATTGATAGTGAAGACTTGGTTAGCCAATTATACTTCTCTGTCCCCTTTAGAAACTCTCGTAACTTCCTACCTCTAACACTTAACGTTAAGCTATATAACTTCTGTGTTTATTATCCGATTGTTACCAAATTTTCAGAGATCATGTGGCTAGCTATAGTTATCATATAAACCGAAAA
This sequence comes from Zaprionus ghesquierei, assembly GCA_018904095.1. NCBI lineage: Eukaryota > Metazoa > Arthropoda > Insecta > Diptera > Drosophilidae > Zaprionus > Zaprionus ghesquierei. Next base: position 311,511 of record JAEIGP010000061.1, on the reverse strand, counting down.
TTAATAATATGGCATCAAAATTGCGCTTGTAATCAATTTTTTTCGATTTACAGGGGCGGAAGGGGGCGTGGCCAAAATCCAAAATAAACTTGATCAGCGTGCAATAATAACACATTTTTTCACCAAATTTGGTAATTCTAGCTCCTATAATAGCTGAGATCTAGGATTTCACACGGACAGACAGACGGACAGGCAGACAGACGGACAGACGGACATGGCTATGTCGACTCGGCTGTTGAACCTGAGCCACAAATATGTATACTTTATGGGGAGGAGGTGTCTCCTTCTGCCTGTTACATACATTTTCGGTTTGAGCAAAGGTTATAATACCCTTCTACTCTATGAGTAGCGGGTATAAAATGAAAAAAGCTTAAGCGGCATGAACTGGGAATCGAACCACGGGCCTGTCGGTTCAGGAGTTCATCGCTTTTCCATTAAACTACTGACGCTGTTATCCAACAACTGCAAAAATTTGCATTGTAAGGCATTCTTATTATTTCCTGTACAAATATAGAATTTGCGCTGCCGGCAGCGCTGCTTACAGCTATAGAAAACGTTAACCTGAATAACTTCTGTGTTTAAACTGCAAAAATTTGCATTGTAAGGCATTCTTATTATTTCCTGTACAAATAAAGAACTTGCGCTGCCGGCAGCGCTGCTTACAGCTATGGAAAACGTAAAGCTGAATAACTTCTGTGTTTATTATCCGATTGTTACCAAATTTTCAGAGGGACAGACAGACGTACAGGCAGACAGACGGACATGGCTATGTCGGATTCGGCTGTTGATCCTGAGCCACAAATATGTATACTTTATGGGGAGGAGGTGTCTCTTTCTGCCTGTTACATACATTTTCGGTTTGAGCAAAGGTTATAATACCCTTCTACTCTATGAGTAGCGGGTATAAAATGAAAAAGCTTGAGCGGGATGAACTGGGAATCGAACCACGGGCCTGTCGGTTCAGGAGCTCATCGCTTTTCCACTAAACTACTGACGCTGTTATCCAACAACTGCAAAAATTTGCATTGAAGGGCATTCTTATTAATTCCTGTACAAATAAAGAATTTGCGCTGCCGGCAGCGCTGCTTATAGCTATGGAAAACGTTAACCTGAATAACTTCTGTGTTTAAACTGCAAAAATGTGCATTGTAAGACATTCTTATTATATTCTGTACAAATAAAGAATTTGCGCTGCTTACAGCTATGGACAACGTTAAGCTATATAACTTCTGTGTTTATAATATTCAAGGTGATATTCATAGTGAAGACTTGGTTAGCCAGTTATACTTCTCTGTCCCCTTTAGAAACTCTCGTAACTTCCTACCTCTAACACTTTCTCACTGTAGGTCGAACTATGCCTTGCATGAACCCTTTAGGGCATTATGTTCGAACTATAACAACTTATATTTTATCATAGCTAATTCAAATTCTGTAGACTTAAAATCTTTAATTCTTCCTCATCTGTGTAGAACTTAGTCCTCACTAGTGTATTTTTCTTTTTTTCCTCGTTTATCTTTTTTCTATCCATGAACTATATATCTTTACTTACTATCTAATGTTGGATTTTCTTTAACGCTTCCTCCGGTCGATGTAGCGTACTAACAACTAACACCTAACACTAACAACTAACACCTAACAATCTTCTCTGATCTGATTGGGTTTTTCTGGGTTTTCCCCAATCCTTTTGCAACAAATGTTGGATCATTTTAAAAAAATAAAATTTTTAATTATTCTTTTGTTCACCCAGACTAGTCGTTAAATTTTTGTTTTAAATTGTAATTATTTACTTCACTTTTAATTTTAATTTTTTTTAATCTTAAAGATAATTTTAACGTAATTATATGAACATTTTTTTTTATTAAATATTAAATCTTTTAAAATTTTGTGTCGACTGCCATTAGTTGACGTTAAATAAATAAATAAATAAATTTCACCACCGTAAACGCACACACTATTCGGCACAATGCTGCAAGCAGCGCTGCCGGCAGCGCTGCTTGCAGCTATGGAAAACGTTAAGCTAAATAACTTCTGTGTTTATTATCCGATTGTTACCAAATTTTTAGAGATCATCTGGCAAGCTTTAGTTATCATATAAACCGAAAATGAACAATATGGCATCAAAATTACGCTTGTAATCAATTTTTTTCGATTTACAGCGGCGGAAGGGAGCGTGGCCAAAATCCAAAATAAACTTGATCAGAGTGCAATAATAACACATACTGGCACCAAATTTGGTAGTTCTAGCTCTTATAATAGTTGAGATCTAGGTTTTCATACGGGCGGATAGACAGACGGACATACGGACATGGCTATATTGACTCGGCTGTTGATCCTGAGCCAGAATATATATACTTTATGGGGAAGGAGGTGTCTCCTTCTGCCTGTTACATACATTTTCGGTTTGAAAAAAGTTATAATACCCTTCTATTCTATGAGTAGCGGGTATAACAAAAGAAAAAGCTTAAGCGGCATGAACTGGGAATCGAACCACGGGCCTGTCGTTTCAGGAGTTCATCGCCTTTCCACTAAGCTACTGACGCTGTTATCCAACAACTGCAAAAATTTGCATTGAAAGGTATTCTTATTATTTCCTGTACAAATAAAGTATCTGCGCTGCCGGCAGCGCTGCTTACAGCTATGGAAAACGTTAAGCTGAATAACTTCTGTGTTTATTATCCGATTGTTACCAAATTTTCAGAGATCATCTGGCTAGCTATAGCTATCATATAAACCGAAAATGAACAATATGGCATTAAAAATTGCCCTTGTAATCAATGTTTTTTCGATTTACGGATCGCTGCCGGCAGCGCTGCTTACAGCTATGGACAACGTTAAGCTATATAACTTCTGTATTTATAATATTTAAGGTGATATTGATAGTGAAGACTTGGTTAGCCAATTATACTTCTCTGTCCCCTTTAGAAACTCTCGTAACTTCCTACCTCTAACACTTAACGTTAAGCTATATAACTTCTGTGTTTATTATCCGATTGTTACCAAATTTTCAGAGATCATGTGGCTAGCTATAGTTATCATACAAACCGAAAATTAATAATATGGCATCAAAATTGCGCTTGTAATCAATTTTTTTCGAATTACAGGGGCGGAAGGGGGCGTGGCCAAAATCCAAAATAAACTTGATCAGCGTGCAATAATAACACATTTTTTCACCAAATTTGGTAATTCTAGCTCCTATAATAGCTGAGATCTAGGATTTCACACGGACAGACAGACGGACAGGCAGACAGACGGACAGACGGACATGGCTATGTCGACTCGGCTGTTGAACCTGAGCCACAAATATGTATACTTTATGGGGAGGAGGTGTCTCCTTCTGCCTGTTACATACATTTTCGGTTTGAGCAAAGGTTATAATACCCTTCTACTCTATGAGTAGCGGGTATAAAATGAAAAAGCTTAAGCGGCATGAACTGGGAATCGAACCACGGGCCTGTCGGTTCAGGAGTTCATCGCTTTTCCATTAAACTACTGACGCTGTTATCCAACAACTGCAAAAATTTGCATTGTAAGGCATTCTTATTATTTCCTGTACAAATATAGAATTTGCGCTGCCGGCAGCGCTGCTTACAGCTATGGAAAACGTTAACCTGAATAACTTCTGTGTTTAAACTGCAAAAATTTGCATTGTAAGGCATTCTTATTATTTCCTGTACAAATAAAGAACTTGCGCTGCCGGCAGCGCTGCTTACAGCTATGGAAAACGTAAAGCTGAATAACTTCTGTGTTTATTATCCGATTGTTACCAAATTTTCAGAGGGACAGACAGACGTACAGGCAGACAGACGGACATGGCTATGTCGGATTCGGCTGTTGATCCTGAGCCACAAATATGTATACTTTATGGGGAGGAGGTGTCTCTTTCTGCCTGTTACATACATTTTCGGTTTGAGCAAAGGTTATAATACCCTTCTACTCTATGAGTAGCGGGTATAAAATGAAAAAGCTTGAGCGGGATGAACTGGGAATCGAACTACGGGCCTGTCGGTTCAGGAGCTCATCGCTTTTCCACTAAACTACTGACGCTGTTATCCAACAACTGCAAAAATTTGCATTGAAGGGCATTCTTATTAATTTCTGTACAAATAAAGAATTTGCGCTGCCGGCAGCGCTGCTTATAGCTATGGAAAACGTTAACCTGAATAACTTCTGTGTTTAAACTGCAAAAATGTGCATTGTAAGACATTCTTATTATATTCTGTACAAATAAAGAATTTGCGCTGCTTACAGCTATGGACAACGTTAAGCTATATAACTTCTGTGTTTATAATATTCAAGGTGATATTCATAGTGAAGACTTGGTTAGCCAGTTATACTTTTCTGTCCCCTTTAGAAACTCTCGTAACTTCCTACCTCTAACACTTTCTCACTGTAGGTCGAACTATGCCTTGCATGAACCCTTTAGGGCATTATGTTCGAACTATAACAACTTATATTTTATCATAGCTAATTCAAATTCTATAGACTTAAAATCTTTAATTCTTTCTCATCTGTGTAGAATTTAGTCCTCACTAGTGTATTTTTCTTTTTTTCCTCGTTTATCTTTTTTCTATCCATGAACTATATATCTTTACTTACTATCTAATGTTGGATTTTCTTTTACGCTTCCTCCGGTCGATGTAGCGTACTAACAACTAACACCTAACACTAACAACTAACACCTAACACTAACAACTAACACCTAACAATCTTCTCTGATCTGATTGGGTTTTTCTGGGTTTTCTCCAATCCTTTTGCAACAAATGTTGGATCATTTTAAAAAAATAAAATTTTTAATTATTCTTTTGTTCACCCAGACTAGACGTTAAAATGAACATTTTTTTTATTAAATATTAAATCTTTTAAAATTTTGTGTCGACTGCCATTAGTTGACGTTAAATAAATAAATAAATAAATTTCACCACCGTAAACGCACACACGATTCGGCACAATGCTGCAAGCAGCGCTGCCGGCAGCGCTGCTTGCAGCTATGGAAAACGTTAAGCTAAATAACTTCTGTGTTTATTATCCGATTGTTACCAAATTTTTAGAGATCATCTGGCAAGCTTTAGTTATCATATAAACCGAAAATGAACAATATGGCATCAAAATTGCGCTTGTAATCAATGTTTTTTCGATTTACGGGGGCGGAAGGGGGCGTGGCCAAAATCCAAAATGAACTTGATCAGCGTGCAATAAAAACACATATTGTCACCAAATTTGGTAGTCCTAGCTCTTATAATAGCTGAGATCTCGATTTTCACACGGACAGACAGACGGACAGACAGACGGACAGACGGACATGGCTATATCGGCTCGGCTGTTTACCCTGAGCCAGAATATATATACTTTATGGGGTCGGAGGTGTCTCCTTCAGCCTGTTACATACATTTCGGTTTGAACAAAGTTATAATACCCTTCTACTCTATGAGTAGCGGGTATAAAGAGAAAAAGCTTAAGAGGCATGAACTGGGATTCGAACTACGGGCCTGTCGGTTCAGGAGTTCATCGCCTTTTCACTAAGCTACTGACGCTGTTATCCAACAACTGCAAAAATTTGCATTGTAAGGCATTCTTATTATTTCCTGTACAAATAAAGAATTTGCGCTGCCGGCAGCACTGCTTACAGCTATGGAAAACAATAAGCTGAATAACTTCTGTGTTTATTATCCGATTGTTACCAAATTTTCAGAGATTATCTGGCTAGCTATAGTTATCATATAAACCGATAATGAACAATATGGCATTAAAAATTGCGCTTGTAATCAATTTTTTTTCGATTGACAGGGGCGGAAGGCGGCGTGGCCAAAATCCAAAAAAAAACTTGATCAGTGTGCAATAATAACACATTTTGTCACCAAATTTGGTAGTTCTATCTCTTATAATAGCTGAGATCTAGGTTTTCACACGGACAGACAGACGGACAGACAGACGGACACACAGACGGACAGACAGACGGACAGACAGACAGACGGACAGACGGACATGGCTATATCGACTCGGCTGTTGACCCTGAGCCAGAATATATATACTTTATGAGGTCGGAGGTGTCTCCTTCTGCCTGTTACATACATTTTCGGTTTGAAAAAAGTTATAATACCCTTCTATTCTATGAGTAGCGGGTATAAAAAAAGAAAAAGCTTAAGCGGCATGAACTGGGAATCGAACCACGGGCCTGTCGGTTCAGGAGTTCATCGCCTTTCCACTATGCTACTGGCGCTGTTATCCAACAACTGCAAAAATTTGCATTGTAAGGCATTCTTATTATTTCCTGTACAAATAAAGAATTTGCGCTGGCGGCAGCGCTGCTTAAAGCTTTGGAAAACGTAAAGCTGAATAACTTCTGTGTTTATTATCCGATTGTTACCAAATTTTCAGAGATCATCTGGCTAGCTATGGCTATCATATAAACCGAAAATGAACAATATGGCATAAAAATTGCGCTTGTAATCAATTTTTTTCGATTTACAGGGGCGGAAGAGGGCGTGGCCAAAATCCAAAATAAACTTGATCAGCGTGCAATAAAAACACATATTGTCACCAAATTTGGTAGTCCTAGCTCTTATAATAGCTGAGATCTCGATTTTCACACGGACAGACAGACGGACAGACAGACGGACAGACGGACATGGCTATATCGACTCGGCTGTTGATCCTGAGCCAGAATATATATACTTTATGGGGTCGGAGGTGTCTCCTTCTGCCTGTTACATACATTTTCGGTTTGAACAAAGTTATAATACCCTTCTACTCTATGAATAGCGGGAATGAAAAAAGAAAATGCTTAAGCGGCATGAACTGGGAATCGAACCACGGGCCTGTCGGTTCAGGAGTTCATCGCTTTTCCACTAAGCTACTGACGCTGTTATCCAACAACTGCAAAAATTTGCATTGTAAGGCATTCTTATTATTTACTGTACAAATAAAGAATTTGCGCTGCCGGCAACGCTGCTTACAGCTATAAAAGACGTTAAGCTGAATAACTTCTGTGTTTATTATCCGATTGTTACCAAATTAAAGATCATCTGGCAATCTATAGTTATCATATAAACCGAAAATGAACAATATGGCATAAAAATTGCGCTTGTAATAAATTTTTTTCGATTTACAGGGGCGGAAGAGGGCGTGGCCAAAATCCAAAATAAACTTGATCAGTGTGCAATAATAACACATACTGTCACCAAATTTGGTAGTTCTAGCTCTAATAATAGCTGAGATCTAGGTTTTCATACGGTCAGACAGACAGACGGACAGACGGACATGGCTATATCGACTCGGCTGTTGATCCTGAGCCAGAATATATATACTTTATGGGGTCGGAGGTGTCTCCTTCTGCCTGTTACATACATTTTCGGTTTGAGCAAAGTTATAATACCCTTCTACTCTGTGAGTAGCGGGTATGAAAAAAGAAAAAGCTTAAGCGGCATGAACTGGGAATCAAACCACGGGCCTGTCGGTTCAGGAGTTAATCGCTTTTCCACTAAGCTACTGACGCTGTTATCCAACAACTGCAAAAATTTTCATTGTAAGGCATTCTTTGTATCTCCTGTACAAATAAAGAATTTGCGCTGCCGGCAGCGCTGCTTACAGCTATGGAAAACGTTAAGCTGAATAACTTCTGTGTTTAAACTGCAAAAATTTGCATTGTAAGGCATTCTTATTATTTCCTGTACAAATAAAGAATTTGCGCTGCCGGCAGCGCTCCTTACAGCTATTGAAAGCGGTAAGCTGAATAACTTCTGTGTTTAAACTCCAAAAACTTGCATTGTAAGGCATTCTTATTATTTCCTGTACAAATAAAGAATTTGCGCTGCCGGCAGCGCTGCTTTCAGCTATGGACAACGTTAAGCTATATAACTTCTGTGTTTATAATATTCAAGGTGATATTGATAGTGAAGACTTGGTTAGCCAGTTATACTTCACTGTCCCCTTTAGAAACTCTCGTAACTTCCTACCTCTAAGACTTAACGTTAAGCTATATAACTTCTGTGTTTATTATCCGATTGTTACCAAATTTTTAGAGATCATCTGGCAAGCTTTAGTTATCATATAAACCGAAAATGAACAATATGGCATCAAAATTGCGCTTGTAATCAATTTTTTTCGATTTACAGCGGCGGAAGGCCAAAATCCAAAATAAACTCGATCAGAGTGCAATAAAAACAAATATTGTCACCAAATTTGGTAGTCCAAGCTCTTATAATAGCTGAGATCTCGATTTTCACACGGACAGAAAGACGGACAAACAGACGGACAGACGGACATGGCTATATCGACTCGGCTGTTTACCCTGAGCCAGAATATATATACTTTATGGGGTCGGAGGTGTCTCCTTCTGCCTGTTACATACATTTCGGTTTGAACAAAGTTATAATACCCTTCTACTCTATGAGTAGCGGGTATAAAAAGAAAAAGCTTAAGAGGCATGAACTGGGAATCGAACTACGGGCCTGTCGGTTCAGGAGTTCATCGCCTTTTCACTAAGCTACTGACGCTGTTATCCAACAATCCATGCTTACAGCCATGGAAAACGTTAAGCTGAATAACTTCTGTGTTTATTATCCGATTGTTACCAAATTTTCAGAGATCATCTGGCTAGCTATAGTTATCATGTAAACCGAAAATGAACAATATGGTATCAAAATTGCACTTGTTATCAATGTTTTTTCGATTTGCGGGGGCGGAAGGGGCGTGGCCAAAATCCAAAATAAACTTGATCAGAGTGTAATAATAACACATACTGTCACCAAATTTGGTAGTTCTAGCTCTTATAATAGCTGAGATCTAGGATTTCATACGGGCGGACAGACAGACGGACAGACAGACGGACAGACAGACAGACGGACATACGGACAGACGGACATGGCTATATCGACTCGGCTGTTGATCCTGACCCAGAATATATATACTTTATGGGGTCGGAGGTGTCTTCTTCTGCCTGTTACATACATTTTCGGTTTGAACAAAGTTATAATACCCTTCTACTCTATGAGTAGCGGGTATAAAAAGAAAAAGCTTAAGAGGCATGAACTGGGAATCGAACTACGGGCCTGTCGGTTCAGGAGTTCATCGCCTTTTCACTAAGCTACTGACGCTGTTATCCAACAACTGCAAAAATTTGCATTGTAAGGCATTTTTATTATTTCCTGTACAAATAAAGAATTTGCGCTGCCGGCAGCGCTGCTTACAGCTATGGAAAACGTTAAGCTGAATAACTTCTGTGTTTATTATCCGATTGTTACCAAATTTTCCGAGATCATCTGGCTAGCTATAATTATCACGTAAACCGAAAATGAACAATATGGCATCAAATTGCACTTGTTATCAATGTTTTTTCGATTGGCGGGGGCGGAAGGGGGCGTGACCAAAATCCAAAAAAAACTTGATCAGCGTGCAATAATAACACATATTGTCATCAAATTTGGTTGTCCTAGCTCTTATAATATCTGAGATCTAGATTTTCACACGGACAGACAGACGGACAGACAGACGGACAGACAGACAGACGGACATACGGACAGACGGACATGGCTATATCGACTCGGCTGTTGATCCTGACCCAGAATATATATACTTTATGGGGTCGGAGGTGTCTTCTTCTGCCTGTTACATACATTTTCGGTTTGAACAAAGTTATAATACCCTTCTACTCTATGAATAGCGGGTATGAAAAAAGAAAAAGCTTAAGAGGCATGAACTGGGAATCGAACTACGGGCCTGTCGGTTCAGGAGTTCATCGCCTTTTCACTAAGCTACTGACGCTGTTATCCAACAACTGCAAAAATTTGCATTGTAAGGCATTCTTATTATTTCCTGTACAAATAAAGAATTTGCGCTGCCGGCAGCACTGCTTACAGCCATGGAAAACGTTAAGCTGAATAACTTCTGTGTTTATTATCCGATTGTTACCAAATTTTAAGAGATTATCTGGCTAGCTATAGTTATCATATAAACCGATAATGAACAATATGGCATCAAAATTGCGCTTGTTATCAATTTTTTTTCGATTGACAGGGGCGGAAGGGGGCGTGGCCAAAATCCAAAACAAGTAAGAAAGCTACAGTCGAGTGTGCTCGACTGTAATATACCCGCTACCCAGCTGCTTGTACATAATTTATTTGCGGAAGAAAAAATGGGCTACAATCATATTTTGACCGTAAAAGGCTATGGACTTATAATATTTATGCAAAGTCAAAATATAAAATGAAAAAAAAAAAACATTTTTGCACACATTTAATTTTTGATGCGGGCGGGACTCGAACCCGTAAATCCATAATAGTACTGTTCGTTTTGCAGTCCACAACTTAACCCATTTCACCACCGTACACGCACACACGATTCAAAACAATGCTGCAAGCAGCGCTGCCGGCAGCGCTGCTTACAGCTATGGAAAACGCTGCTTACAGCTATGGAAAACGTTAAGTTGAATAACTTCTGTGTTTATTATCCGATTGTTACCAAATTTTCAGAGATCATCTGGCTAGCTATAATTATCATGTAAACCGAAAATGAACAATATGGCATCAAATTGCACTTGTTATCAATGTTTTTTCGATTTGCGGGGGCGGAAGGGGGCGTGGCCAAAATCCAAAATAAACTTGAACAGCGTGCAATAATAACACATATTGTCATCAAATTTGGTTGTCCTAGCTCTTATAATAGCTGGGATCTAGATTTTCACACGGACAGACAGACGGACAGACGGACAAACGGACAGACGGACATGGCTATATCGACTCGACTGTTGATCCTGAGCCAGAATATATATACTTTATGGGGTCGGAGGTGTCTCCTTCTGCCTGTTACATACATTTTCGGTTTGAACAAAGTTATAATACCCTTCTACTCTATGAGTAGCGGGTATAATAAACTTGATCAGTGTGCAATAATAACACATGTTGTCACCAAATTTGGTAGTTCTATCTCTTATAATAGCTGAGATCTAGGTTTTCACACGGACAGACAGACGGACAGACGGACAGACAGACGGACAGACAGACAGACGGACATACGGACAGACGGACATGGCTATATCGACTCGGCTGTTGATCCTGACCCAGAATATATATACTTTATGGGGTCGGAGGTGTCTTCTTCTGCCTGTTACATACATTTTCGGTTTGAACAAAGTTATTATACCCTTCTACTCTATGAATAGCGGGTATGAAAAAAGAAAATGCTTAAGCGGCATGAACTGGGAATCGAACCACGGGCCTGTCGGTTCAGGAGTTCATCGCTTTTCCACTAAGCTACTGACGCTGTTATCCAACAACTGCAAACTGGGAACCTGAATAACTTCTGTGTTTAAACTGCAAAAATTTGCATTGTAAGGCATTCTTATTATTTCCTGTACAAATAAAGAATTTGCGCTGCTTACAGCTATGGACAATGTTAAGCTATGTAACTTCTGTGTTTATTATATTCAAGGTGATATTGATAGTGAAGACTTGGTTAGCCAGTTATACTTCTCTGTCCCCTTTAGAAACTCTCGTAACTTCCTACCTCTAACACTTTCTCACTGTAGGTCGAACTATGCCTTGCATGAACCCTTTAGGGCATTATGTTCGAACTATAACAACTTATATTTTATCATAGCTAATTCAAATTCTGTAGACTTAAAATCTTTAATTCTTTCTCATCTGTGTAGAACTTAGTCCTCACTAGTGTATTTTTCTTTTTTTTCCTCGTTTATCTTTTTTCTATCCATGAACTATATATCTTTACTTACTATCTAATGTTGGATTTTCTTTTACGCTTCCTTCGGTCGATGTAGCGTACTAACAACTAACACCTAACACTAACAACTAACACCTAACAATCTTCTCTGATCTGATTGGGTTTTTCTGGGTTTTCCCCAATCCTTTTGCAACAAATGTTGGATCATTTTAAAAAAATAAAATTTTTAATTATTCTTTTGTTCACCCAGACTAGTCGTTAAATTTTTGTTTTAAATTGCAATTATTTACTTCACTTTTAATTTTAATTTTTTTTAATCTTAAAGATAATTTTAACGTAATTATATGAACATTTTTTTTTATTAAATATTAAATCTTTTAAAATTTTGTGTCGACAGCCATTAGTTGACGTTAAATAAATAAATTTCACCACCGTAAACACACACACGATTCGGCACAATGCTGCAAGCAGCGCTGCCCGCAACGCTGCTTACAGCTATGAAAAACGTTAAGCTGAATAACTTCTGTGTTTATTATCCAATTGTTACCAAATTAAAGATCATCTGGCAAGCTATAGTTATCATATAAACCGAAAATGAACAATATGGCATAAAAATTGCGCTTGTAATCAATTTTTTTCGATTTACAGGGGCGGAAGGGGGCGTGGCCAAAATCCAAAATAAAATTGATCAGTGTGCAATAATAACACATACTGTCACCAAATTTGGTAGTTCTAGCTCTTATAATAGCTGAGATCTAGGTTTTCATACGGTCAGACAGACAGACGGACAGACGGACATGGCTATATCGACTCGGAGGTGTCTCCTTCTGCCTGTTACATACATTTTCGGTTTGAGCAAAGGTTATAATACCCTTCTACTCTATGAGTAGCGGGTATAAAATGAAAAAGCTTAAGCGGCATGAACTGGGAATCGAACCACTGGCCTGTCGGTTCAGGAGTTAATCGCTTTTCCACTAAGCTACTGACGCTGTTATCCAACAACTGCAAAAATTTTCATTGTAAGGCATTCTTTGTATCTCCTGTACAAATAAAGAATTTGCGCTGCCGGCAGCGCTGCTTACAGCTATGGAAAACGTTAAGCTGAATAACTTCTGTGTTTAAACTGCAAAAATTTGCATTGTAAGGCATTCCTATTATTTCCTGTACAAATAAAGAATTTGCGCTGCCGGCAGCGCTCCTTACAGCTATGGAAAACGTTAAGCTGAATAACTTCTGTGTTTAAACTCCAAAAACTTGCATTGTAAGGCATTCTTATTATTTCCTGTACAAATAAAGAATTTGCCCTGCCGGCAGCGCTGCTTACAGCTATGGACAACGTTAAGCTATATAACTTCTGTGTTTATAATATTCAAGGTGCTATAGTTATCATATAACCCGAAAATTAATAATATGGCATCAAAATTGCGCTTGTAATCAATTTTTTTCGATTTACAGGGGCGGAAGGGGGCGTGGCCAAAATCCAAAATAAACTTGATCAGCGTGCAATAATAAAACATTTTGTCACCAAATTTGGTAGTTCTAGCTCCTATAATAGCTGAGATCTAGGATTTCACACGGACAGACAGACGGACAGGCAGACAGACGGACGTGGCTATGTCGACTCGGCTGTTGATCCTGAGCCACAAATATGTATACTTTATGGGGAGGAGGTGTCTCCTTCTTCCTGTTACATACATTTTCGGTTTGAGCAAAGGTTATAATACCCTTCTACTCTATGAGTAGCAGGTATAAAATGAAAAAGCTTAAGCGGCATGAACTCGGAATCGAACCACGGGCCTGTCGGTTCAGGAGTTCATCGCTTTTCCACTAAACTACTGACGCTGTTATCCAACAACTGCAAAAATTTTCATTGTAAGGCATTCTTATTATTTCCTGTACAAATTAAGAATTTGCCCTGCCGGCAGCGCTGCTTACAGCTATGGACAACGTTAAGCTATATAACTTCTGTGTTTATAATATTCAAGGTGATATTGATAGTGAAGACTTGGTTAGCCAGTTATACTTCTCTGTCCCCTTTAGAAACTCTCGTAACTTCCTACCTCTAACACTTAACGTTAAGCTTTATAACTTCTGTGTTTATTATCCGATTGTTACCAAATTTTCAGAGATCTTCTGGCTAGCTCTAGTTATCATATAAACCGAAAATTAATAATATGGCATCAAAGTTGCGCTTGTAAACAATTTTTTTCGATTTACAGGGGCGGAAGGTGGCGTGGCCAAAATCCAAAATAAACTTGATCAGCGTGCAATAATAACACATTTTGTCACCAAATTTGGTAGTTCTAGCTCCTATAATAGCTGAGATCTAGGTTTTCATACGGACAGACAGACAGACGGGCATACGGACATGGCTATATCGACTCGGCTGTTGATCCTGAGCCAAATAAAGAATTTTCGCTGCCGGCAGCGCTGCTTACAGCTATGGAAAACGTTAAGCTGAATAACTTCTGTGTTTAAACTGCAAAAATTTGCATTGTAAGGCATTCTTATTATTTCCTGTACAAATAAAGAATTTTCGCTGCCGGCAGCGCTCCTTACAGCTATGGAAAACGTTAAGCTGAATAACTTCTGTGTTTAAACTCCAAAAACTTGCATTGTAAGGCATTCTTATTATTTCCTGTACAAATTAAGAATTTGCCCTGCCGGCAGCGCTGCTTACAGCTATGGACAACGTTAAGCTATATAACTTCTGTGTTTATAATATTCAAGGTGATATTGATAGTGAAGACTTGGTTAGCCAGTTATACTTCTCTGTCCCCTTTAGAAACTCTCGTAACTTCCTACCTCTAACACATAACGTTAAGCTATATAACTTCTGTGTTTATTATCCGATTATTACCAAATTACATACATTTTCGGTTTGAACAAAGTTATAATACCCTTCTACTCTATGAATAGCGGGTATGAAAAAAGAAAATGCTTAAGCGGCATGAACTGGGAATCGAACCACGGGCCTGTCGGTTCAGGAGTTCATCGCTTTTCCACTAAGCTACTGACGCTGTTATCCAACAACTGCAAACTGGGAATCGAACCACGGGCCTGTCGGTTCAGGAGTTCATCGCTTTTCCACTAAACTATTGACGCTGTTATCCAACAACTGCAAAAATTTGCATTGTAAGGCATTCTTATTATTTCCTGTACAAATAAAGAATTTGCGCTGCCGGCAGCGCTGCTTACAGCTATGGAAAACGTTAAGCTGAATAACTTCTGTGTTTAAACTGCAAAAATTTGCATTGTAAGGCATTCTTATTATTTCCTGTACAAATAAAGAATTTGCGCTGCCGGCAGCGCTCCTTACAGCTATGGAAAACGTTAAGCTGAATAACTTCTGTGTTTAAACTCCAAAAACTTGCATTGTAAGGCATTCTTATTATTTCCTGTACAAATAAACAATTTGCCCTGCCGGCAGCGCTGCTTACAGCTATGGACAACGTTAAGCTATATAACTTCTGTGTTTATAATATTCAAGGTGATATTGATAGTGAAGACTTGGTTAGCCAGTTATACTTCTCTGTCCCCTTTAGAAACTCTCGTAACTTCCCACCTCTAACACATAACGTTAAGCTAAATAACTTCTGTGTTTATTATCCGATTATTACCAAATTACATACATTTTCGGTTTGAACAAAGTTATAATACCCTTCTACTCTATGAATAGCGGGTATGAAAAAAGAAAATGCTTAAGCGGCATGAACTGGGAATCGAACCACGGGCCTGTCGGTTCAGGAGTTCATCGCTTTTCCACTAAGCTACTGACGCTGTTATCCAACAACTGCAAACTGGGAATCGAACCACGGGCCTGTCGGTTCAGGAGTTCATCGCTTTTCCACTAAACTATTGACGCTGTTATCCAACAACTGCAAAAATTTGCATTGTAAGGCATTCTTATTATTTCCTGTACAAATAAAGAATTTGCGCTGCCGGCAGCGCTGCTTACAGCTATGGAAAACGTTAAGCTGAATAACTTCTGTGTTTATTATCTGATTGTTACCAAATTTTTAGAGATTATATGGCTAGCTATAGTTATCATATAAACCAAAAATGAACAATATGGCATCAAAATTGCGCTTGTAATCAATTTTTTTCGATTTACAGCGGCGGAAGGGGGCGTGCCCAAAATCCAAAATAAACTTGATCAGAGTGCAATAATAACACATACTGTCACCAAATTTGGTAGTTCTAGCTTTTATAATAGCTGAGATCTAGGTTTTCATACGGACAGACAGACAGACGGACATACGGACATGGCTATATCGACTCGGCTGTTGATCCTGAGCCAGAATATATATACTTTATGGGGTCGGAGGTGTCTCCTTCTGCCTGTTACATACATTTTCGGCTTGAACAAAGTTAAAATACCCTTCTACTCTATGAGTAGCGGGTATGAAAAAAGAAAAAGCTTAAGCGGCATGAACTGGGAATCGAACCACGGGCCTGTCGGTTCAGGAGTTCATCGCTTTTCCACTAAGCTACTGACGCTGTTATCCAACAACTGCAAAAATTTTCATTGTAAGGCATTCTTTTTATATCCTGTACAAATAAAGAATTTGCGCTGCCGGCAGCGCTGCTTACAGCTATGGAAAACGTTAAGCTGAAGAACTTCTGTGTTTATTATCCGATTGTTACCAAATTTTTAGAGATCATCTGGCAAGCTTTAGTTAGAAACTCTCGTAACTTCCTACCTCTAACACTTTCTCACTGTAGGTCGAACTATGCCTTGCATGAACCCTTTAGGGCATTATGTTCGAACTATAACAACTTATATTTTATCATAGGTAATTCAAATTCTGTAGACTTAAAATCTTTAATTCTTTCTCATCTGTGTAGAATTTAGTCCTCACTAGTGTATTTTTCTTTTTTTCCTCGTTTATCTTTTTTCTATCCATGAACTATATATCTTTACTTACTATCTAATGTTGGATTTTGTTTTACGCTTCCTCCGGTCGATGTAGCGTACTAACAACTAACACCTAACACTAACAACTAACACCTAACAATCTTCTCCGATCTGATTGGGTTTTTCTGGGATTTCCCCAAACCTTTTGCAGCAAATGTTGGATCATTTTAAAAAAATAAAATTTTTAATTATTCTTTTGTTCGCCCAGACTAGTCGTTAAATTTTTGTTTTAAATTGTAATTATTTACTTCACTTTTAATTTTAATTTTTTTTAATCTTAAAGATAATTTTAACGTAATTATAAGAACATTTGTTTTTTATTAAATATTAATTCTTTTTTAATTTATTTTAAATAAATAAATAAATAAATAAATTTCACCACCGTAAACGCACACACGATTCGGCACAATGCTGCAAGCAGCGCTGCCGGCAGCTATGGAAAACGTTAAGCTGAATAATTTCTGTGTTTATTATCCGATTGTTACCAAATTCATCTGGCTAGTTATAGTTATCATGTAAACCGAAAATGAACAATATGGAATCAAAATTGCGCTTGTAATCAATTTTTTTCGATTTACAGTGGCGGAAGGGGGCGGATTTTTATGGGGTCGGAGGTGTCTCCTTCTGCCTGTTACATACATTTTCGGTTTGAACAAAGTTAAAATACCCTTCTACTCTATAAGTAGCGGGTATGAAAAAAGAAAAAGCTTAAGCGGCATGAACTGGGAATCGAACCACGGGCCTGTCGGTTCAGGAGTTCATCGCTTTTCCACTAAACTACTGACGCTGTTATCCAACAACTACAAAAATTTGCATTGTAAGGCATTCCTATTATTTCCTGTACAAATAAATAATTTGCGCTGCCGGCAACGCTGCTTACAGCTATGAAAAACGTTAAGCTGAATAAATTCTGTGTTTATTATCCGATTGTTACCAAATTAAAGATCATCTGGCAAGCTATAGTTATCATATAAACCGAAAATGAACAATATGGCATAAAAATTGCGCTTGTAATCAATTTTTTTCGATTTACAGGGGCGGGAGAGGGCGTGGCCAAAATCCAAAATAAACTTGATCAGAGTGCAATAATAACACATACTGTCACCAAATTTGGTAGTTCTAGCTCCTATAATAGCTGAGATCTAGGATTTCACACGGACAGACAGAGGGACAGGCAGACAGACGGACGTGGCTATGTCGACTCGGCTGTTGATCCTGAGCCACAAATATGTATACTTTATGGGGAGGAGGTGTCTCCTTCTGCCTGTTACATACATTTTCGGTTTGAGCAAAGGTTATAATACCCTTCTACTCTATGAGTAGCAGGTATAAAATGAAAAAGCTTAAGCGGCATGAACTCGGAATCGAACCACGGGCCTGTCGGTTCAGGAGTTCATCCCTTTTCCACTAAACTACTGACGCTGTTATCCAACAACTGCAAAAATTTGCATTGTAAGGCATTCTTATTATTTCCTGTACAAATAAAGAATTTTCGCCGCCGGCAGCGCTGCTTACAGCTATGGAAAACGTTAAGCTGAATAACTTCTGTGTTTACTATCTGATTGTTACCAAATTTTCAGAGATTATATGGCTAGCTATTGTTATCATATAAACCAAAAATGAACAATATGGCATCAAAATTGCGCTTGTAATCAATTTTTTTCGATTTACAGCGGCGGAAGGGGGCGTGGCCAAAATCCAAAATAAACTTGATCAGAGTGCAATAATAACACATACTGTCACCAAATTTGGTAGTTCTAGCTTTTGTAATAGCTGAGATCTAGGTTTTCATACGGACAGACAGACAGACGGACATACGGACATGGCTATATCGACTCGGCTGTTGATCCTGAGCCAAATAAAGAATTTTCGCTGCCGGCAGCGCTGCTTACAGCTATGGAAAACGTTAAGCTGAATAACTTCTGTGTTTAAACTGCAAAAATTTGCATTGTAAGGCATTCTTATTATTTCCTGTACAAATAAAGAATTTGCGCTGCCGCCAGCGCTCCTTACAGCTATGGAAAACGTTAAGCTGAATAACTTCTGTGTTTAAACTCCAAAAACTTGCATTGTAAGGCATTCTTATTATTTCCTGTACAAATAAAGAATTTGCGCTGCCGGCAGCGCTGCTTACAGCTATGGACAACGTTAAGCTATATAACTTCTGTGTTTATAATATTCAAGGTGATATTGATAGAGAAGACTTGGTTAGCCAGTTATACTTCTCTGTCCCCTTTAGAAACTCTCGTAACTTCCTACCTCTAACACTTAACGTTAAGCTTTATAACTTCTGTGTTTATTATCCGATTGTTACCAAATTTTCAGAGATCATCTGGCTAGCTATAGTTATCATATAAACCGAAAATTAATAATATGGCATCAAAATTGCGCTTGTAATCAATTTTTTTCGATTTACAGGGGCGGAAGGGGGCGTGGCCAAAATCCAAAATAAACTTGATCAGCGTGCAATAATAACACATTTTGTCACCAAATTTGGTAGTTCTAGCTCCTATAATAGCTGAGATCTAGGTTTTCATACGGACAGACAGACAGACATACGGACATGGCTATATCGACTCGGCTGTTGATCCTGAGCCAGAATATATATACTTTATGGGGTCGGAGGTGTCTCCTTCTGCCTGTTACATACATTTTCGGCTTGAACAAAGTTAAAATACCCTTCTACTCTATGAGTAGCGGGTATGAAAAAAAGAAAGGCTTAAGCGGCATGAACTGCGAATCGAACCACGGGCCTGTCGGTTCAGGAGTTCATCGCTTTTCCACTAAGCTACTGACGCTGTTATCCAACAACTGCAAAAATTTTCATTGTAAGGCATTCTTTTTATCTCCTGTACAAATAAAGAATTTGCGCTGCCAACAGCGCTGCTTACAGCTATGGAAAACGTTAAGCTGAAGAACTTCTGTATTTATTATCCGATTGTTACCAAATTTTTAGAGATCATCTGGCAAGCTTTAGTTAGAAACTCTCGTAACTTCCTACCTCTAACACTTTCTCACTGTAGGTCGAACTATGCCTTGCATGAACCCTTTAGGGCATTATTTTCGAACTATAACAACTTATATTTTATCATAGGTAATTCAAATTCTTAAAATCTTTAATTCTTCCTCATCTGTGTAGAATTTAGTCCTCACTAGTGTATTTTTCTTTTTTTCCTCGTTTATCTTTTTTCTATCCATGAACTATATATCTTTACTTACTATCTAATGTTGGATTTTCTTTTACGCTTCCTCTGGTCGATGTAGCGTACTAACAACTAACACCTAACACTAACAACTAACACCTAACAATCTTCTCCGATCTGATTGGGTTTTTCTGGGTTTTCCCAAAACCTTTTGCAACAAATGTTGGATCATTTTAAAAAAATAAAATTTTTAATTATTCTTTTGTTCGCCCAGACTAGTCGTTAAATTTTTGTTTTAAATTGTAATTATTTACTTCACTTTTAATTTTAATTTTTTTTAATCTTAAAGATAATTTTAACGTAATTATATGAACATTTTTTTTTTTATTAAATATTAATTCTTTTTTAATTTATTTTAAGTAAATAAATAAATTTCACCAGCGTAAACGCACACACGATTCGGCACAATGCTGCAAGCAGCGCTGCCGGCAGCTATGGAAAACGTTAAGCTGAATAATTTCTGTGTTTATTATCCGATTGTTACCAAATTCATCTGGCTAGTTATAGTTATCATGTAAACCGAAAATGAACAATATGGAATCAAAATTGCGCTTGTAATCAATTTTTTTCGATTTACAGTGGCGGAAGGGGGCGGATTTTTATGGGGTCGGAGGTGTCTCCTTCTGCCTGTTACATACATTTTCGGTTTGAACAAAGTTAAAATACCCTTCTACTCTATAAGTAGCGGGTATGAAAAAAGAAAATGCTTAAGCGGCATGAACTGGGAATCGAACCACGGGCCTGTCGGTTCAGGAGTTCATCGCTTTTCCACTAAACTACTGACGCTGTTATCCAACAACTACAAAAATTTGCATTGTAAGGCATTCCTATTATTTCCTGTACAAATAAATAATTTGCGCTGCCGGCAACGCTGCTTACAGCTATGAAAAACGTTAAGCTGAATAAATTCTGTGTTTATTATCCGATTGTTACCAAATTAAAGATCATCTGGCAAGCTATAGTTATCATATAAACCGAAAATGAACAATATGGCATAAAAATTGCGCTTGTAATCAATTTTTTTTATTTACAGGGGCGGAGAGGGGCGTGGCCAAAATCCAAAATAAACTTGATCAGCGTGCAATAATAACACATACTGTCACCAAATTTGGTAGTTCTAGCTTTTATAATAGCTGAGATCTAGGTTTTCATACGGACAGACAGACAGACGGACATACGGACATGGCTATATCGACTCGGCTGTTGATCCTGAGCCAAATAAAGAATTTTCGCTGCCGGCAGCGCTGTTTACAGCTATGGAAAACGTTAAGCTGAATAACTTCAGTGTTTAAACTGCAAAAATTTGCATTGTAAGGCATTCTTATTATTTCCTGTACAAATAAAGAATTTGCGCTGCCGGCAGCGCTCCTTACAGCTATGGAAAATGTTAAGCTGAATAACTTCTGTGTTTAAACTCCAGAAACTTGCATTGTAAGGCATTCTTATTATTTCCTGTACAAATAAAGAATTTGCGCTGCCGGCAGCGCTGCTTACAGCTATGGACAACGTTAAGCTATATAACTTCTGTGTTTATAATATTCAAGGTGATATTGATAGAGAAGACTTGGTTAGCCAGTTATACTTCTCTATCCCCTTTAGAAACTCTCGTAACTTCCTACCTCTAACACTTAACGTTAAGCTTTATAACTTCTGTTTATTATCCGATTGTTACCAAATTTTCAGAGATCATCTGGCTAGCTATAGTTATCATATAAACCGAAAATTAATAATATGGCATCAAAATTGCGCTTGTAATCAATTTTTTTCGATTTACAGGGGCGGAAGGTGGCGTGGCCAAAATCCAAAATAAACTTGATCAGCGTGCAATAATAACACATACTGTCACCAAATTTGGTAGTTCTAGCTCCTAAAATAGCTGAGATCTAGGATTTCACACGGACAGACAGACGGACAGGCAGACAGACGAACAGACGGACATGGCTATGTCGACTCGGCTGTTGATCCTGAGCCACAAAT
Organism: Zaprionus ghesquierei; assembly: GCA_018904095.1. NCBI lineage: Eukaryota > Metazoa > Arthropoda > Insecta > Diptera > Drosophilidae > Zaprionus > Zaprionus ghesquierei. The sequence goes on along the minus strand of JAEIGP010000061.1, from coordinate 289,740 downwards.
ATGTATACTTTATGGGGAGGAGGTGTCTCCTTCTGCCTGTTACATACATTTTCGGTTTGAGCAAAGGTTATAGTACCCTTCTACTCTATGAGTAGCGGGTATAAATTAAAAAAGTTTAAGCGGCATGAACTGGGAATCGAACCACGGGCCTGTCGGTTCAGGAGTTCATCGCTTTTCCACCAAGCTACTGACGCTGTTATCCAACAACTGCAAAAATTTGCATTGTAAGGCATTCTTTTTATCTCCTGTACAAATAAAGAATTTGCGCTGCCGGCAGCGCTGCTTACAGCTATGGAAAACGTTAAGCTGAATAACTTCTGTGTTTAGTATCCGATTGTTACCAAATTTTCAGAGATCGTCTGGCTAGCCATAGTTATCATATAAACCGAAAATGAACAATATGGCATCAAAATTGCGCTTGTAATCAATTTATTTTGATTTAAATAAACTTGATCAGCGTGCAATAATAACACATTTTATCACCAAATTTGGTAGTTCTAGCTCCTGTAATAGCTGAGATCTAGCTTTTCACATGGACAGACAGACGGACATGGCTATATCGACTCGGCTGTTAATCCTGACCCAGAATATATATACTTTATGGGGTCGGAGGTGTCTCCTTTTGTCTGTTACATACATTTTCGCTTTGGACAAAGTTATAATACCCTTCTACTCTATGAGTAGCGGGTATAAAAAGTTAAAGCGGCATGAATGGACAGACAGACAGACGGACATACGGACAGACGGACATGGCTATATCGACTCGGCTGTTGATCCTGACACCGAATATATATACTTTACGGGGTCGGAGGTGTCTTCTTCTGCCTGTTACATACATTTTCGGTTTGAACAAAGTTATAATACCCTTCTACTCTATGAGTAGCGGGTATAAAAAGCTTAAGCGGCATGAACTGGGAATCAAACCACGGGCCTGTCGGTTCAGGAGTTCATCGCTTTTCCACTAAACTACTGACGCTGTTATCCAACAACTACAAAAATTTGCATTGTAAGGCATTCCTATTATTTCCTGTACAAATAAATAATTTGCGCTGCCGGCAACGCTGCTTACAGCTATGAAAAACGTTAAGCTGAATAAATTCTGTGTTTATTATCCGATTGTTACCAAATTAAAGATCATCTGGCAAGCTATAGTTATCATATAAACCGAAAATGAACAATATGGCATAAAAATTGCACTTGTAATCAATTTATTTCGATTTACAGGGGCGGGAGAGGGCGTGGCCAAAATCCAAAATAAACTTGATCAGAGTGCAATAATAACACATACTGTCACCAAATTTGGTAGTTCTAGCTTTTATAATAGCTGAGATCTAGGTTTTCATACGGACAGACAGACAGACGGACATACGGACATGGCTATATCGACTCGGCTGTTGATCCTGAGCCAAATAAAGAATTTTCGCTGCCGGCAGCGCTGCTTACAGCTAGGGAAAACGTTAAGCTGAATAACTTCTGTGTTTAGTATCCGATTGTTACCAAATTTTCAGAGATCGTCTGGCTAGCCATAGTTATCATATAAACCGAAAATGAACAATATGGCATCAAAATTGCGCTTGTAATCAATTTATTTTGATTTAAATAAACTTGATCAGCGTGCAATAATAACACATTTTATCACCAAATTTGGTAGTTCTAGCTCCTGTAATAGCTGAGATCTAGCTTTTCACATGGACAGACAGACGGACATGGCTATATCGGCTCGGCTGTTGATCCTGACACCGAATATATATACTTTACGGGGTCGGAGGTGTCTTCTTCTGCCTGTTACATACATTTTCGGTTTGAACAAAGTTATAATACCCTTCTACTCTATGAGTAGCGGGTATAAAAAGCTTAAGCGGCATGAACTGGGAATCAAACCACGGGCCTGTCGGTTCAGGAGTTCATCGCTTTTCCACTAAACTACTGACGCTGTTATCCAACAACTACAAAAATTTGCATTGTAAGGCATTCCTATTATTTCCTGTACAAATAAATAATTTGCGCTGCCGGCAACGGCTTACAGCTATGAAAAACGTTAAGCTGAATAAATTCTGTGTTTATTATCCGATAGTTACCAAATTTTCAGAGATCTTCTGGCTAGCTCTAGTTATCATATAAACCGAAAATTAATAATATGGCATCAAAGTTGCGCTTGTAAACAATTTTTTTCGATTTACAGGGGCGGAAGGTGGCGTGGCCAAAATCCAAAATAAACTTGATCAGCGTGCAATAATAACACATTTTGTCACCAAATTTGGTAGTTCTAGCTCCTATAATAGCTGAGATCTAGGTTTTCATACGGACAGACAGACAGACGGACATACGGACATGGCTATATCGACTCGGCTGTTGATCCTGAGCCAGAATATATATACTTTATGGGGTCGGAGGTGTCTCCTTCTGCCTGTTACATACATTTTCGGCTTGAACAAAGTTAAAATACCCTTCTACTCTATGAGTAGCGGGTATGAAAAAAGAAAAAGCTTAAGCGGCATGAACTGGGAATCGAACCACGGGCCTGTCGGTTCAGGAGTTCATCGCTTTTCCACTAAGCTACTGACGCTGTTATCCAACAACTGCAAAAATTTTCATTGTAAGGCATTCTTTTTATCTCCTGTACAAATAAAGAATTTGCGCTGCCGGCAGCGCTGCTTACAGCTATGGAAAACGTTAAGCTGAAGAACTTCTGTGTTTATTATCCGATTGTTACCAAATTTTTAGAGATCATCTGGCAAGCTTTAGTTAGAAACTCTCGTAACTGCCTACCTCTAACACTTTCTCACTATAGGTCGAACTATGCCTTGCATGAACCCTTTAGGGCATTATGTTCGAACTATAACAACTTATATTTTATCATAGGTAATTCAAATTCTGTAGACTTAAAATCTTTAATTCTTCCTCATCTGTGTAGAATTTAGTCCTCACTAGTGTATTTTTCTTTTTTTCCTCGTTTATCTTTTTTCTATCCATGAACTATTTATCTTTACTTACTATCTAATGTTGGATTTTCTTTTACGCTTCCTCCGGTCGATGTAGCGTACTAACAACTAACACCTAACACTAACAACTAACACCTAACAATCTTCTCCGATCTGATTGGGTTTTTCTGGATTTTCCCCAAACCTTTTGCAACAAATGTTGGATCATTTTAAAAAAATAAAATTTTTAATTATTCTTTTGTTCGCACAGACTAGTCGTTAAATTTTTGTTTTAAATTGTAATTATTTACTTCACTTTTAATTTTAATTTTTTTTAATCTTAAAGATAATTTTAACGTAATTATATGAACATTTTTTTTTTTATTAAATATTAATTCTTTTTTAATTTATTTTAAATAAATAAATAAATTTCACCACCGTAAACGCACACACGATTCGGCACAATGCTGCAAGCAGCGCTGCCGGCAGCTATGGAAAACGTTAAGCTGAATAATTTCTGTGTTTATTATCCGATTGTTACCAAAATCATCTGGCTAGTTATAGTTATCATGTAAACCGAAAATGAACAATATGGAATCAAAATTGCGCTTGTAATCAATTTTTTTCGATTTACAGTGGCGGAAGGGGGCGGATTTTTATGGGGTCGGAGGTGTCTCCTTCTGCCTATTACATACATTTTCGGTTTGAACAAAGTTAAAATACCCTTCTACTCTATAAGTAGCGGGTATGAAAAAAGAAAAAGCTTAAGCGGCATGAACTGGGAATCGAACCACGGGCCTGTCGGTTCAGGAGTTCATCGCTTTTCCACTAAGCTATTGACGCTGTTATCCAACAACTGCAAAAATTTTCATTGTAAGGCAACTTTTTTTATCTCCTGTACAAATAAAAGAATTTGCGCTGCCGGCAGCGCTGCTTACAGCTATGGAAAACGTTAAGCTGAATAACTTCTGTGTTTAAACTACAAAGATTTGCATTGTAAGGCATTCTTATTATTTCCTGTACAAATAAAGAATTTGCGCTGCCGGCAGCGCTGCTTACAGCTATGGAAAACGTTAAGCTGAATAACTTCTGTGTTTATTATCCGATTGTTACCAAATTTTTAGAGATCATCTGGCAAGCTTAAGTTATCATATAAACCGAAAATGAACAATATGGCATCAAAATTGCGCTTGTAATCAATTTTTTCGATTCACAGCGGCGGAAGGGGGCGTGGCCAAAATCCAAAATAAACTTGATCAGAGTGCAATAATAACAAATACTGTCACCAAATTTGGTAGTTCTAGCTCTTATTAGAGCTGAGATCTAGGTTTTCATACGAACAGACAGACAGACGGACATACGGACATGGCTATATCGACTCGGCTGTTGATCCTGAGCCAGAATATATATACTTTATGGGGTCGGAGGTGTCTCCTTCTGCCTGTTACATACATTCTCAACTTGAACAAAGTTAAAATACCCTTCTACTCTATGAGTAGCGGGTATGAAAAAAGAAAATGCTTAAGCGGCATGAACTGGAAATCGAACCACGGACCTGTCGGTTCAGGAGTTCATCGCTTTTCCACTAAGCTACTGACGCTGTTATCCAACAACTGCAAAAATTTTCATTGTAAGGCATTCTTTTTATCTCCTGTACAAATAAAGAATTTGCGCTGCCGGCAGCGCTGCTTATAGCTATGGAAAACGTTAAGCTAAATAACTTCTGTGTTAATTATCCGATTGTTACCAAATTTTTAGAGATCATCTGGCAAGCTTTAGTTATCATATAAACCGAAAATTAACAAAATGGCATCAAAATTGCGCTTGTAATCAATTTTTTTTCGATTTACAGGGGCGGAAGGGGGCGTGGCCAAAATCCAAAATAAACTTGATCAGCGTGCAATAATAACACATTTTGTCACCAAATTTGGTAGTTCTAACTCCTATAATAGCTGAGATCTAGGTTTTCATACGGACAGACAGACAGACGGACATACGGACATGGCTATATCGACTCGGCTGTTGATCCTGAGCCAGAATATATATACTTTATGGGGTCGGAGGTGTCTCCTTCTGCCTGTTACATACATTCTCAACTTGAACAAAGTTAAAATACCCTTCTACTCTATAAGTAGCGGGTATGAAAAAAGAAAAGCTTAAGCGTCATGAACTGGAAATCGAACCACGGACCTGTCGGTTCAGGAGTTCATCGCTTTTCCACTAAGCTACTGACGCTGTTATCCAACAACTGCAAAAATTTTCATTGTAAGGCATTCTTTTTATCTCCTGTACAAATAAAGAATTTGCGCTGCCGGCAGCGCTGCTTATAGATATGGAAAACGTTAAGCTAAATAACTTCTGTGTTAATTATCCGATTGTTACCAAATTTTTAGAGATCATCTGGCAAGCTGTAGTTATCATATAAACCGAAAATTAACAAAATGGCATCAAAATTGCGCTTGTAATCAATTTTTTTCGATTTACAGGGGCGGAAGGGGGCGTGGCCAAAATCCAAAATAAACTTGATCAGCGTGCAATTATAAGACATTTTGTCACCAAATTTGGTAGTTCTAGCTCCTATAATAGCTGAGATCTAGGTTTTCATACGGACAGACAGACAGACGGACATACGGACATGGCTATATCGACTCGGCTGTTGATCCTGAGCCAGAATATATATATACTTTATGGGGTCGGAGGTGTCTCCTTCTGCCTGTTACATACATTCTCGGCTTGAACAAAGTTAAAATACCCTTCTACTCTATAAGTAGCGGGTATGAAAAAAGAAAAGCTTAAGCGTCATGAACTGGAAATCGAACCACGGACCTGTCGGTTCAGGAGTTCATCGCTTTTCCACTAAGCTACTGACGCTGTTATCCAACAACTGCAAAAATTTTCATTGTAAGGCATTCTTTTTATCTCCTGTACAAATAAAGAATTTGCGCTGCCGGCAGCGCTGCTTATAGCTATGGAAAACGTTAAGCTAAATAACTTCTGTGTTAATTATCCGATTGTTACCAAATTTTTAGAGATCATCTGGCAAGCTTTAGTTATCATATAAACCGAAAATGAACAATATGGCATCAAAATTGCGCTTGTAATCAATTTTTTTCGATTCACAGCGGCGGAAGGGGGCGTGGCCAAAATCCAAAATAAACTTGATCAGAGTGCAATAATAACAAATACTGTCACCAAATTTGGTAGTTCTAGCTCTTATTAGAGCTGAGATCTAGGTTTTCATACGGACAGACAGACAGACGGACATACGGACATGGCTATATCGACTCGGCTGTTGATCCTGAGCCAGAATATATATACTTTATGGGGTCGGAGGTGTCTCCTTCTGCCTGTTACATACATTCTCAACTTGAACAAAGTTAAAATACCCTTCTACTCTATGAGTAGCGGGTATGAAAAAAGAAAATGCTTAAGCGGCATGAACTGGAAATCGAACCACGGACCTGTCGGTTCAGGAGTTCATCGCTTTTCCACTAAGCTACTGACGCTGTTATCCAACAACTGCAAAAATTTTCATTGTAAGGCATTCTTTTTATCTCCTGTACAAATAAAGAATTTGCGCTGCCGGCAGCGCTGCTTATAGCTATGGAAAACGTTAAGCTAAATAACTTCTGTGTTAATTATCCGATTGTTACCAAATTTTTAGAGATCATCTGGCAAGCTTTAGTTATCATATAAACCGAAAATTAACAAAATGGCATCAAAATTGCGCTTGTAATCAATTTTTTTCGATTTACAGGGGCGGAAGGGGGCGTGGCCAAAATCCAAAATAAACTTGATCAGCGTGCAATAATAACACATTTTGTCACCAAATTTGGTAGTTCTAACTCCTATAATAGCTGAGATCTAGGTTTTCATACGGACAGACAGACAGACGGACATACGGACATGGCTATATCGACTCGGCTGTTGATTCTGAGCCAGAATATATATACTTTATGGGGTCGGAGGTGTCTCCTTCTGCCTGTTACATACATTCTCAACTTGAACAAAGTTAAAATACCCTTCTACTCTATAAGTAGCAGGTATGAAAAAAGAAAAGCTTAAGCGTCATGAACTGGAAATCGAACCACGGACCTGTCGGTTCAGGAGTTCATCGCTTTTCCACTAAGCTACTGACGCTGTTATCCAACAACTGCAAAAATTTTCATTGTAAGGCATTCTTTTTATCTCCTGTACAAATAAAGAATTTGCGCTGCCGGCAGCGCTGCTTATAGATATGGAAAACGTTAAGCTAAATAACTTCTGTGTTAATTATCCGATTGTTACCAAATTTTTAGAGATCATCTGGCAAGCTGTAGTTATCATATAAACCGAAAATTAACAAAATGGCATCAAAATTGCGCTTGTAATCAATTTTTTTCGATTTACAGGGGCGGAAGGGGGCGTGGCCAAAATCCAAAATAAACTTGATCAGCGTGCAATAATAACACATTTTGTCACCAAATTTGGTAGTTCTAACTCCTATAATAGCTGAGATCTAGGTTTTCATACGGACAGACAGACAGACGGACATACGGACATGGCTATATCGACTCGGCTGTTGATCCTGAGCCAGAATATATATATACTTTATGGGGTCGGAGGTGTCTCCTTCTGCCTGTTACATACATTTTCGGCTTGAACAAAGTTAAAATACCCTTCTACTCTATGAGTAGCGGGTATGAAAAAAGAAAATGCTTAAGCGGCATGAACTGGGAATCGAACCACGGGCCTGTCGGTTCAGGAGTTCATCGCTTTTCCACTAAGCTACTGACGCTGTTATCCAACAACTGAAAAAATTTTCATTGTAAGGCATTCTTTTTATCTCCTGTACAAATAAAGAATTTGCGCTGCCGGCAGCGCTGCTTACAGCTATGAAAAACGTTAAGCTGAAGAACTTCTGTGTTTATTATCCGATTGTTACCAAATTTTTAGAGATCATCTGGCAAGCTTTAGTTAGAAACTCTCGTAACTGCCTACCTCTAACACTTTCTCACTGTAGGTCGAACTATGCCTTGCATGAATCCTTTAGGGCATTATGTTCGAACTATAACAACTTATATTTTATCATAGGTAATTCAAATTCTTAAAATCTTTAATTCTTCCTCATCTGTGTAGAATTTAGTCCTCACTAGTGTATTTTTCTTTTTTTCCTCGTTTATCTTTTTTCTATCCATGAACTATATATCTTTACTTACTATCTAATGTTGGATTTTCTTTTACGCTTCCTCCGGTCGATGTAGCGTACTAACAACTAACACCTAACACTAACAACTAACACCTAACAATCTTCTCCGATCTGATTAGGTTTTTCTGGGTTTTCCCCAAACCTTTTGCAACAAATGTTGGATCATTTTAAAAAAATAAAATTTTTAATTATTCTTTTGTTCGCCCAGACTAGTCGTTAAATTTTTGTTTTAAATTGTAATTATTTACTTCACTTTTAATTTTAATTTTTTTTAATCTTAAAGATAATTTTAACGTAATTATATGAACATTTTTTTTTTATTAAATATTAATTCTTTTTTAATTTATTTTAAATAAATAAATAAATTTCACCACCGTAAACGCACACACGATTCGGCACAATGCTGCAAGCAGCGCTGCCGGCAGCTATGGAAAACGTTAAGCTGAATAATTTCTGTGTTTATTATCCGATTGTTACCAAAATCATCTGGCTAGTTATAGTTATCATGTAAACCGAAAATGAACAATATGGAATCAAAATTGCGCTTGTAATCAATTTTTTTCGATTTACAGTGGCGGAAGGGGGCGGATTTTTATGGGGTCGGAGGTGTCTCCTTCTGCCTGTTACATACATTTTCGGTTTGAACAAAGTTAAAATACCCTTCTACTCTATAAATAGCGGGTATGAAAAAAGAAAATGCTTAAGCGGCATGAACTGGGAATCGAACCACGGGCCTGTCGGTTCAGGAGATCATCGCTTTTCCACTAAGCTATTGACGCTGTTATCCAACAACTGCAAAAATTTTCATTGTAAGGCAACTTTTTTATCTCCTGTACAAATAAAGAATTTGCGCTGCCGGCAGCGCTGCTTACAGCTATGGAAAACGTTAAGCTGAATAACTTCTGTGTTTAAACTGCAAAGATTTGCATTGTAAGGCATTCTTATTATTTCCTGTACAAATAAAGAATTTGCGCTGCCGGCAGCGCTGCTTACAGCTATGGAAAACGTTAAGCTGAATAACTTCTGTGTTTATTATCCGATTGTTACCAAATTTTTAGAGATCATCTGGCAAGCTTAAGTTATCATATAAACCGAAAATGAACAATATGGCATCAAAATTGCGCTTGTAATCAATTTTTTTCGATTCACAGCGGCGGAAGGGGGCGTGGCCAAAATCCAAAATAAACTTGATCAGAGTGCAATAATAACAAATACTGTCACCAAATTTGGTAGTTCTAGCTCTTATTAGAGCTGAGATCTAGGTTTTCATACGAACAGACAGACAGACGGACATACGGACATGGCTATATCGACTCGGCTGTTGATCCTGAGCCAGAATATATATATACTTTATGGGGTCGGAGGTGTCTCCTTCTGCCTGTTACATACATTTTCGGCTTGAACAAAGTTAAAATACCCTTCTACTCTATGAGTAGCGGGTATGAAAAAAGAAAATGCTTAAGCGGCATGAACTGGGAATCGAACCACGGGCCTGTCGGTTCAGGAGTTCATCGCTTTTCCACTAAGCTACTGACGCTGTTATCCAACAACTGCAAAAATTTGCATTGTAAGGCATTCTTTTTATCTCCTGTACAAATAAAGAATTTGCGCTGCCGGCAGCGCTGCTTACAGCTATGAAAAACGTTAAGCTGAAGAACTTCTGTGTTTATTATCCGATTGTTACCAAATTTTTAGAGATCATCTGGCAAGCTTTAGTTAGAAACTCTCGTAACTGCCTACCTCTAACACTTTCTCACTGTAGGTCGAACTATGCCTTGCATGAATCCTTTAGGGCATTATGTTCGAACTATAACAACTTATATTTTATCATAGGTAATTCAAATTCTTAAAATCTTTAATTCTTCCTCATCTGTGTAGAATTTAGTCCTCACTAGTGTATTTTTCTTTTTTTTCCTCGTTTATCTTTTTTCTATCCATGAACTATATATCTTTACTTACTATCTAATGTTGGATTTTCTTTTTACGCTTCCTCCGGTCGATGTAGCGTACTAACAACTAACACCTAACACTAACAACTAACACCTAACAATCTTCTCCGATCTGATTGGGTTTTTCTGGGTTTTCCCCAAACCTTTTGCAACAAATGTTGGATCATTTTAAAAAAAATAAAATTTTTAATTATTCTTTTGTTCGCCCAGACTAGTCGTTAAATTTTTGTTTTAAATTGTAATTATTTACTTCACTTTTAATTTTAATTTTTTTAATCTTAAAGATAATTTTAACGTAATTATATGAACATTTTTTTTTATTAAATATTAATTCTTTTTTAATTTATTTTAAATAAATAAATAAATTTCACCACCGTAAACGCACACACGATTCGGCACAATGCTGCAAGCAGCGCTGCCGGCAGCTATGGAAAACGTTAAGCTGAATAATTTCTGTGTTTATTATCCGATTGTTACCAAAATCATCTGGCTAGTTATAGTTATCATGTAAACCGAAAATGAACAATATGGAATCAAAATTGCGCTTGTAATCAATTTTTTTCGATTTACAGTGGCGGAAGGGGGGCGGATTTTTATGGGGTCGGAGGTGTCTCCTTCTGCCTGTTACATACATTTTCGGTTTGAACAAAGTTAAAATACCCTTCTACTCTATAAGTAGCGGGTATGAAAAAAGAAAAAGCTTAAGCGGCATGAACTGGGAATCGAACCACGGGCCTGTCGGTTCAGGAGTTCATCGCTTTTCCACTAAGCTATTGACGCTGTTATCCAACAACTGCAAAAATTTTCATTGTAAGGCAACTTTTTTATCTCCTGTACAAATAAAGAATTTGCGCTGCCGGCAGCGCTGCTTACAGCTATGGAAAACGTTAAGCTGAATAACTTCTGTGTTTAAACTGCAAAGATTTGCATTGTAAGGCATTCTTATTATTTCCTGTACAAATAAAGAATTTGCGCTGCCGGCAGCGCTGCTTACAGCTATGGAAAACGTTAAGCTGAATAACTTCTGTGTTTATTATCCGATTGTTACCAAATTTTTAGAGATCATCTGGCAAGCTTAAGTTATCATATAAACCGAAAATTAACAATATGGCATCAAAATTGCGCTTGTAATCAATTTTTTTCGATTCACAGCGGCGGAAGGGGGCGTGGCCAAAATCCAAAATAAACTTGATCAGAGTGCAATAATAACAAATACTGTCACCAAATTTGGTAGTTCTAGCTCTTATTAGAGCTGAGATCTAGGTTTTCTTACGGACAGACAGACAGAAGGACATACGGACATGGCTATATCGACTCGGCTGTTGATCCTGAGCCAGAATATATATACTTTATGGGGTCGGAGGTGTCTCCTTCTGCCTGTTACATACATTCTCGGCTTGAACAAAGTTAAAATACCCTTCTACTCTATAAGTAGCGGGTATGAAAAAGAAAAGCTTAAGCGTCATGAACTGGAAATCGAACCACGGACCTGTCGGTTCAGGAGTTCATCGCTTTTCCACTAAGCTACTGACGCTGTTATCCAACAACTGCAAAAATTTGCATTGTAAGGCATTCTTTTTATCTCCTGTACAAATAAAGAATTTGCGCTGCCGGCAGCGCTGCTTACAGCTATGGAAAACGTTAAGCTGAATAACTTCTGTGTTTATTATCCGATTGTTACCAAATTTTTAGAGATCATCTGGCAAGCTTACGTTATCATATAAACCGAAAATGAACAATATGGCATCAAAATTGCGCTTGTAATCAATTTTTTCGATTCACAGCGGCGGAAGGGGGCGTGGCCAAAATCCAAAATAAACTTGATCAGAGTGCAATAATAACAAATACTGTCACCAAATTTGGTAGTTCTAGCTCTTATTAGAGCTGAGATCTAGGTTTTCATACGGACAGACAGACAGAAGGACATACGGACATGGCTATATCGACTCGGCTGTTGATCCTGAGCCAGAATATATATACTTTATGGGGTCGGAGGTGTCTCCTTCTGCCTGTTACATACATTCTCGGCTTGAACAAAGTTAAAATACCCTTCTACTCTATAAGTAGCGGGTATGAAAAAGAAAAGCTTAAGCGTCATGAACTGGAAATCGAACCACGGACCTGTCGGTTCAGGAGTTCATCGCTTTTCCACTAAGCTACTGACGCTGTTATCCAACAACTGCAAAAATTTGCATTGTAAGGCATTCTTTTTATCTCCTGTACAAATAAAGAATTTGCGCTGCCGGCAGCGCTGCTTACAGCTATGGAAAACGTTAAGCTGAATAACTTCTGTGTTTATTATCCGATTGTTACCAAATTTTTAGAGATCATCTGGCAAGCTTACGTTATCATATAAACCGAAAATGAACAATATGGCATCAAAATTGCGCTTGTAATCAATTTTTTTCGATTCACAGCGGCGGAAGGGGGCGTGGCCAAAATCCAAAATAAACTTGATCAGAGTGCAATAATAACAAATACTGTCACCAAATTTGGTAGTTCTAGCTCTTATTAGAGCTGAGATCTAGGTTTTCATACGGACAGACAGACAGAAGGACATACGGACATGGCTATATCGACTCGGCTGTTGATCCTGAGCCAGAATATATATACTTTATGGGGTCGGAGGTGTCTCCTTCTGCCTGTTACATACATTCTCGGCTTGAACAAAGTTAAAATACCCTTCTACTCTATAAGTAGCGGGTATGAAAAAAGAAAAGCTTAAGCGTCATGAACTGGAAATCGAACCACGGACCTGTCGGTTCAGGAGTTCATCGCTTTTCCACTAAGCTACTGACGCTGTTATCCAACAACTGCAAAAATTTGCATTGTAAGGCATTCTTTTTATCTCCTGTACAAATAAAGAATTTGCGCTGCCGGCAGCGCTGCTTACAGCTATGGAAAACGTTAAGCTGAATAACTTCTGTGTTTATTATCCGATTGTTACCAAATTTTTAGAGATCATCTGGCAAGCTTACGTTATCATATAAACCGAAAATGAACAATATGGCATCAAAATTGCGCTTGTAATCAATTTTTTTCGATTCACAGCGGCGGAAGGGGGCGTGGCCAAAATCCAAAATAAACTTGATCAGAGTGCAATAATAACAAATACTGTCACCAAATTTGGTAGTTCTAGCTCTTATTAGAGCTGAGATCTAGGTTTTCATACGGACAGACAGACAGAAGGACATACGGACATGGCTATATCGACTCGGCTGTTGATCCTGAGCCAGAATATATATACTTTATGGGGTCGGAGGTGTCTCCTTCTGCCTGTTACATACATTCTCGGCTTGAACAAAGTTAAAATACCCTTCTACTCTATAAGTAGCGGGTATGAAAAAGAAAAGCTTAAGCGTCATGAACTGGAAATCGAACCACGGACCTGTCGGTTCAGGAGTTCATCGCTTTTCCACTAAGCTACTGACGCTGTTATCCAACAACTGCAAAAATTTGCATTGTAAGGCATTCTTTTTATCTCCTGTACAAATAAAGAATTTGCGCTGCCGGCAACGCTGCTTACAGCTATGGAAAACGTTAAGCTGAATAACTTCTGTGTTTATTATCCGATTGTTACCAAATTTTTAGAGATCATCTGGCAAGCTTAAGTTATCATATAAACCGAAAATGAACAATATGGCATCAAAATTGCGCTTGTAATCAATTTTTTTCGATTCACAGCGGCGGAAGGGGGCGTGGCCAAAATCCAAAATAAACTTGATCAGAGTGCAATAATAACAAATACTGTCACCAAATTTGGTAGTTCTAGCTCTTATTAGAGCTGAGATCTAGGTTTTCATACGAACAGACAGACAGACGGACATACGGACATGGCTATATCGACTCGGCTGTTGATCCTGAGCCAGAATATATATACTTTATGGGGTCGGAGGTGTCTCCTTCTGCCTGTTACATACATTCTCGGCTTGAACAAAGTTAAAATACCCTTCTACTCTATAAGTAGCGGGTATGAAAAAGAAAAAAAGCTTAAGCGTCATGAACTGGAAATCGAACCACGGACCTGTCGGTTCAGGAGTTCATCGCTTTTCCACTAAGCTACTGACGCTGTTATCCAACAACTGCAAAAATTTTCATTGTAAGGCATTCTTTTTTATCTCCTGTACAAATAAAGAATTTGCGCTGCCGGCAGCGCTGCTTATAGCTATGGAAAACGTTAAGCTAAATAACTTCTGTGTTAATTATCCGATTGTTACCAAATTTTTAGAGATCATCTGGCAAGCTTTAGTTATCATATAAACCGAAAATGAACAATATGGCATCAAAATTGCGCTTGTAATCAATTTTTTTCGATTCACAGCGGCGGAAGGGGGCGTGGCCAAAATCCAAAATAAACTTGATCAGAGTGCAATAATAACAAATACTGTCACCAAATTTGGTAGTTCTAGCTCTTATTAGAGCTGAGATCTAGGTTTTCATACGGACAGACAGACAGACGGACATACGGACATGGCTATATCGACTCGGCTGTTGATCCTGAGCCAGAATATATATACTTTATGGGGTCGGAGGTGTCTCCTTCTGCCTGTTACATACATTCTCAACTTGAACAAAGTTAAAATACCCTTCTACTCTATAAGTAGCGGGTATGAAAAAGAAAAAGCTTAAGCGTCATGAACTGGAAATCGAACCACGGACCTGTCGGTTCAGGAGTTCATCGCTTTTCCACTAAGCTACTGACGCTGTTATCCAACAACTGCAAAAATTTTCATTGTAAGGCATTCTTTTTATCTCCTGTACAAATAAAGAATTTGCGCTGCCGGCAGCGCTGCTTATAGCTATGGAAAACGTTAAGCTGAATAACTTCTGTGTTTAAACTGCAAAGATTTGCATTGTAAGGCATTCTTATTATTTCCTGTACAAATAAAGAATTTGCGCTGCCGGCAGCGCTGCTTACAGCTATGGAAAACGTTAAGCTGAATAACTTCTGTGTTTATTATCCGATTGTTACCAAATTTTTAGAGATCATCTGGCAAGCTTAAGTTATCATATAAACCGAAAATTAACAATATGGCATCAAAATTGCGCTTGTAATCAATTTTTTTCGATTCACAGCGGCGGAAGGGGGCGTGGCCAAAATCCAAAATAAACTTGATCAGAGTGCAATAATAACAAATACTGTCACCAAATTTGGTAGTTCTAGCTCTTATTAGAGCTGAGATCTAGGTTTTCATACGGACAGACAGACAGACGGACATACGGACATGGCTATATCGACTCGGCTGTTGATCCTGAGCCAGAATATATATACTTTATGGGGTCGGAGGTGTCTCCTTCTGCCTGTTACATACATTCTCGGCTTGAACAAAGTTAAAATACCCTCCTACTCTATAAGTAGCGGGTATGAAAAAAGAAAAGCTTAAGCGTCATGAACTGGAAATCGAACCACGGACCTGTCGGTTCAGGAGTTCATCGCTTTTCCACTAAGCTACTGACGCTGTTATCCAACAACTGCAAAAATTTTCATTGTAAGGCATTCTTTTTATCTCCTGTACAAATAAAGAATTTGCGCTGCCGGCAGCGCTGCTTATAGCTATGGAAAACGTTAAGCTAAATAACTTCTGTGTTAATTATCCGATTGTTACCAAATTTTTAGAGATCATCTGGCAAGCTTTAGTTATCATATAAACCGAAAATTAACAATATGGCATCAAAATTGCGCTTGTAATCAATTTTTTTCGATTTACAGGGGCGGAAGGGGGCATGGCCAAAATCCAAAATAAACTTGATCAGCGTGCAATAATAACACATACTGTCACCAAATTTGGTAGTTCTAGCTCCTAAAATAGCTGAGATCTAGGATTTCACACGGACAGACAGACGGACAGGCAGACAGACGAACAGACGGACATGGCTATGTCGACTCGGCTGTTGATCCTGAGCCACAAATATGTATACTTTATGGGGAGGAGGTGTCTTCTTCTGCCTGTTACATACATTTTCGGTTTGAACAAAGGTTATAATACCCTTCTACTCTATGAGTAGCGGGTATAAATTGAAAAAGTTTAAGCGGCATGAACTGGGAATCGAACCACGGGCCTGTCGGTTCAGGAGTTCATCGCTTTTCCACTAAGCTACTGACGCTGTTATCCAACAACTGCAAAAATTTGCATTGTAAGGCATTCTTTTTATCTCCTGTACAAATAAAGAATTTGCGCTGCCGGCAGCGCTGCTTACAGCTATGGAAAACGTAAAGCTGAATAACTTCTCTGTTTAGTATCCGATTGTTACCAAATTTTCAGAGATCGTCTGGCTAGCCATAGTTATCATATAAACCGAAAATGAACAATATGGCATCAAAATTGCGCTTGTAATCAATTTATTTTGATTTAAATAAACTTGATCAGCGTGCAAAAATAACACATTTTATCACCAAATTTGTTAGTTCTAGCTCCTGTAATAGCTGAGATCTAGCTTTTCACACGGACAGACAGACGGACATAGCTATATCGACTCGGCTGTTGATCCTGACCCAGAATATATATACTTTATGGGGTCGGAGGTGTCTCCTTCTGTCTGTTACATACATTTTCGCTTTGGACAAAGTTATAATACCCTTCTACTCTATGAGTAGCGGGTATAAAAAGTTAAAGCGGCATGAATGGACAGACAGACAGACGGACAGACGGACATACGGACAGACGGACATGGCTATATCGACTCGGCTGTTAATCCTGACACCGAATATATATACTTTATGGGGTCGGAGGTGTCTTCTTCCGCCTGTTACATACATTTTCGGTTTGAACAAAGTTATAATACCCTTCTACTCTATAAGTAGCGGGTATAAAAAGCTTAAGCGGCATGAACTGGGAATCGAACCACGGGCCTGTCGGTTCAGGAGTTCATCGCTTTTCCACTAAACTACTGACGCTGTTATCCAACAACTACAAAAATTTGCATTGTAAGGCATTCCTATTATTTCCTGTACACATAAATAATTTGCGCTGCCGGCAACGCTGCTTACAGCTATGAAAAACGTTAAGCTGAATAAATTCTGTGTTTATTATCCGATTGTTACCAAATTAAAGATCATCTGGCAAGCTATAGTTATCATATAAACCGAAAATGAACAATATGGCATAAAAATTGCACTTGTAATCAATTTTTTTCGATTTACAGGGGCGGGAGAGGGCGTGGCCAAAATCCAAAATAAACTTGATCAGAGTGCAATAATAACACATACTGTCACCAAATTTGATAGTTCTAGCTCTTATAATAGCTGAGATCTAGGATTTCACACGGACAGACAGACGGACAGGCAGACAGACGGACATGGCTATGTCGACTCGGCTGTTGATCCTGAGCCAGAAATATGTATACTTTATGGGGAGGAGGTGTCTCTTTCTGCTTGTTACATACATTTTCGGTTTGAGCAAAGTTATAATACCCTTCTACTCTATGAGTAGCGGGTATAAAAAGTTAAAGCGGCATGAATGGACAGACAGACAGACGGACAGACGGACATACGGACAGACGGACATGGCTATATCGACTCGGCTGTTAATCCTGACACCAAATATATATACTTTATGGGGTCGGAGGTGTCTCCTTCTGCCTGTTACATACATTTTCGGCTTGAACAAAGTTAAAATACCCTTCTACTCTATGAGTAGCGGGTATGAAAAAAGAAAAAGCTTAAGCGGCATGAACTGGGAATCGAACCACGGGGCTGTCGGTTCAGGAGTTCATCGCTTTTCCACTAAGCTACTGACGCTGTTATCCAACCACTGCAAACATTTTCATTGTAAGGCATTCTTATTATTTCCTGTACAAATAAAGAATTTGCGCTGCCGGCAGCGCTGCTTACAGCTATGGAATTTGCGCTGCCGGCAGCGCTGCTTACAGTTATGGAAAACGTTAAGCTGAATAACTTCTGTGTTTATTATCCGATTGTTACCAAATTTTCAGAGATAATCTGGCTAGCTATAGTTATCATATAAACCGAAAGTGAACAATATGGAATCGAAATTGCGCTTGTAATCAATTTTTTTTGATTTACAGGGGCGGAAGGGGGCGGGGCCTAAATCCAAAATAAAATTGATCAGCGTGCATTAATGACCCAGAATATGTATACTTTATGGGGTCGTAGGTGTCTCCTTCTGTCTGTTACATACATTTTCGGTTTGAACAAAGTTATAATACCCTTCTACTCAATGAGTAGCGGGTATGAAAAAAGAAAAAGCTTAAGCGTCATGAACTGGGAATCGAACCACGGGCCTGTCGGTTCAGGAGTTCATCGCTTTTCCACTAAGTTACTGACGCTGTTATCCAACAACTGCAAAAATTTGCATTGTAAGGCATTCTACTCTATAAGTAGCGGGTATAAATAGTTTAAGCGGCATGAATGGACAGACAGACAGACGGAAATATGGACAGACGGACAGACGGACATGGCAATATCGACTCGGCTGTTGATCCTGACCCAGAATATATATACTTTATGTGGTCGGAGGTGTCTCCTTCTGCCTGTTACATACATTTTCGGTTTGAACAAAGTTATAATACTCTTCTACTCTATGAGTAGCGGGTATGAAAAAAGAAAAAGCTTAAGCGTCATGAACTGGGAATCGAACCACGGGCCTGTCGGTTCAGGAGTTCATCGCTTTTCCACTAAGCTACTGACGCTGTTATCCAACAACTGCAAAAATTTGCATTGTAAGGCATTCTACTCTATAAGTAGCGGGTATAAATAGTTTAAGCGGCATGAATGGACAGACAGACAGACGGAAATATGGACAGACGGACAGACGGACATGTCAATATCGACTCGGCTGTTGATCCTGACCCAGAATATATATACTTTATGTGGTCGGAGGTGTCTCCTTCTGCCTGTTACATACATTTTCGGTTTGAACAAAGTTATAATACTCTTCTACTCTATGAGTAGCGAGTATGAAAAAAGAAAAAGCTTAAGCGTCATGAACTGGGAATCGAACCACGGGCCTGTCGGTTCAGGAGTTCATCGCTTTTCCACTAAGCTACTGACGCTGTTATCCAACAACTGCAAAAATTTGCATTGTAAAGCATTCTTATTATTTCCTGTACAAATAAAGAATTTGCGCTGCCGACAGCGCTGCGTACAGCTATGGAAAACGTTAAGCTGAATAACTTCTGTGTTTATTATCCGATTGTTACCAAAAAAAAAAAAAAATTGCGCTTGTAATCAATTTTTTTTCGATTTACAGGGGGCGGAAGAGGGCGTGGCCAAAGTCCAAAGTAAACTTGATCAGCGTGCAATAATAACACATACTGTCACCAAATTTGGTAGTTCTAGCTCCTATAATAGCTGAGATCTAGGTTTTCACACGGACAGACAGACGGACAAGCAGACAGACAGACAGACGGACAGACGGACATGGCTATGTCGACTCGGCTGTTGATCCTGAGCCACAAATATGTATACTTGATGGGGTCGGAGGTGTCTCTTTTTGCCTGTTACATACATTTTCGGTTTGAGCAAAGTTATAATACCCTTCTACTCTATGAGTAGCGGGTATAAAATGAACAAGTAAGAAAGCTACAGTCGAGTGTGCTCGACTGTAATATACCCGCTACCCAGCTGCTCGTACATCATTTATTTGCGGAACAAAAAAAACGGCTACAATCATATTTTAACCGTAAAGGCTATGGACTTACAATATTTATGCAAAGTCAAATTCTAAAATAAAAAAAAAAAAATATTTTTGCACACATTTAATTTTTGATGCGGTCGAGACTCGAACCCGTAAATGCATAATAGTACTGTTCATTTTGCAGTCCACAACTTAACCCATTTCACCACCCTACACGCACACACTATTCGGCACAATGCTGCAAGCTACTCTATGAGTAGCGGGTATAAAAAGCTTAAGCGGCATGAACTGGGAGTCGAACCACGGGCCTGTCGGTTCAGGAGTTCATCGCTTTTCCACTAAGCTACTGACGCTGTTATCCAACCACTGCAAAAATTTTCATTGTAAGGCATTCTTATTATTTCCTGTACAAATAAAGAATTTGCGCTGCCGGCAGCGCTGCTTACAGCTATGGAAAACGTTAAGCTGAATAACTTCTGTGTTTATTATCCGATTGTTACCAAATTTTCAGAGATAATCTGGCTAGCTATAGTTATCACATGAACCGAAAGTGAACAATATGGCATCGAAATTGCGCTTGTAATCAATTTTTTTGACTTACAGGGGCGGAAGGGAGCGTGGCCTAAATCCAAAATAAACTTGATCAGCGTGCATTAATAATACATTTTGTCACCAAATTTGGTAGTTCTAAAAGCTGAGATATAGGTTTTCACACGGACAGACAGACGGACAAACGGACATGGCTATATCGACTCGGCTGTTGATCCTGACCCAGAATATATATACTTTATGGGGTCGGAGGTGTCTCCTTCTGTCTGTTACATACATTTTCGGTTTGAACAAAGTTATAATACCCTTCTACTCTATGAGTAGCGGTATAAAAAATAATATTTTGCACACATTTAATTTTTGATGCGGTTGGGACTCGAACCCACAAATGCATAATAGTTCTGTTCGTTATGCAGTCCACAACTTAACCCATTTCACCACCGTACACGCACACACTATTCGGCACAATGATGCAAGCAGCGCTGCCGGCAAAAGGAGTAAAAAGTATTGAAAACGTATAACTTTTATTCAGGTACCAAAAAAAATCCAAGATTTATCACTTAAACAGTAAAAATAATAATTCTACCTGTTGAAGACTATAAATCGAATACGTGCATGTAATAAACGATATGTGCCCTTTTCATACCTCTTTATATACTTGAATGGAAGCTAGAGCACTCTAACTTTTAATAAATTTTGTTAAACAAAACGACCGATAGGTTCTATGGCATCTATACGATGTATCGGTCCGTACGGCTCGTTCCGACTTATTTACAGCGGGCAGCAATAAGAAACATGTATACAAAAATTTCATGAAGGTAGCTACCTTCAAAAGGGAGGCAAAAAACTTTTCTGTGCAAAAAATAAGAAAAGTTCGATCTCCCCCACCATGACACGCATGCATGCGGAATCGAACCTTGGACCCATTGCCTAAGAGGTCCACCACTTCTCCATTCGGTCATTAAGCCATTACGCAAAATTTGCCACAGTTACATTATAAGACCATTCGGAAATTCTTGCACGACAAAAACAAAGGCTGAATGCATGATGCGTGTTGTTGTTGCTATATATTCTCATAACTTAAACATACAATTAAAAAAAAAAATAAAAATAAAAAAATATAAGAAAAAGCTGCGCTCTAACAATCGCAAACAGCTGATTTAAGACACTGTCACTTCTCCACTTGTTAACTAAGTTCATTGTGAGCCATTAAAAAAATTTTAAATAAAATGCACCACCAATTAATGCATATTCAAAAATTAAAGTAAAAGTACTTAAAAAAAACCAAGAAAAAGCTTAAGTGGCATGAACTGGGAATCGAACCACGGGCCTGTCGGTTCAGGAGCTCATCGCTTTTCCACTAAGCTACTGACGCTGTTATCCAACAACTGCAAAAATTTTCATTGTAAGGCATTCTTTGTATCTCCTGTACAAATAAAGAATTTGCGCTGCCGGAAGCGCTGTTTACAGCTATAAAAAACGTTAAACTGAATAGCTTCTGTGTTTATTATCCGACTGTTAACAAATTTTCAGATATCATCTCATCTCCTTCTGTCTGTTACATACATTTTCGGTTTGAACAAAGTTATAATACCCTTCTACTCTATGAGTAGCGGGTATCAAAATAGAAAAAGCTTAAGAGTCATGAACTGGGAATCGAACCACGGGCCTGTCGGTTCAGGAGCTCATCGCTTTTCCACTAAGTTACTGACGCTGTTATCCAACAACTGCAAAAATTTTCATTGTAAGGCATTCTTTGTATCTCCTGTACAAATAAAGAATTTGCGCTGCCGGCAGCGCTGCTTACAGCTATGGAAAACGATAAGCTGAATAACTTCTGTGTTTAAACTGCAAAAATTTGCATTGTAAGGCATTCTTATTATTTCCTGTACAAATAAAGAATTTGCGCTGCCGGCTGCGCTGCTTACAGCTATGGACAACGTTAAGCTATATAACTTCTGTGTTTATTATCCGATTGTTACCAAATTTAACAATATGGCATCAAAATTGCGCTTCTAATCAATTTTTTTCGATTAACAGGGGCGCAAGGGGGCGTTGCCAAAATCCAAAATAAACTTGATCAGCGTGCAATAATAACACATTTTGTCACCAAATTTGTTAGTTCTAGCTCCTATAATAGCTGAGATCTAGGTTTTCACACGGACAGACAGACGGACAAGCAGACAGACAGACAGACGGACAGACGGACATGGCTATATCGACTCGGCTGTTGATCCTGAGCCAGAATATATATACTTTATGGGGTCTGAGGTGTCTCCTTATGGCTGTTACATACATTTTCGGTTTGAACAAAGTTATAATACCCTTCTACTCTATGAGTAGCGGGTATAAAAAGCTTAAGCGGCATGAACTGGGAATCGAACCACGGGCCTGTCGGTTCAGGAGTTCATCGCTTTTCCACTAAGCTACTGACGCTGTTATCCAACAACTGCAAAAATTTGCATTGTACAAATAAAGAATTTCTTATTATTTCCTGTACAAATAAAGAATTTGCGCTGCCGGCAGCGCTGCTTACAGCTATGGAAAACGTTAAGCTGAATAACTTCTGTGTTTATTATCCGATTGTTACCAAAAAAAAAATAATAAAACTGCGCTTGTAATCAATTTTCTTCGAGTTACAGGGGCGGAAGGGGGCGTGGCCAAAATCCAAAATAAACTTGATCAGCTTGCAATAATAACACATTTTGTCACGAAATTTGGTAATTCTATCTCTTATAATAGCTGAGATCTAGGTTTTCATACGGACAGACGGACATGGCTATATCAACTCGGCTGTTGATCCTGAGCCAGAATATATATACTTTATGATGTCGGAGGTGTCTCCTTCTGCCTCTTATAACATTTTCGGCTTGAACAAAGTTAAAATACCCTTCTACTCTATGAGTAGCGGGTATGAAAAAAGAAAAAGCTTAAGCGGCATGAACTGGGAATCGAACCACGGGCCTGTCGGTTCAGGAGTTCATCGCTTTTCCACTAAGCTAATGACGCTGTTATCCAACAACTGCAAAAATTTGCATTGTAAGGCATTCTTATTATTTCCTGTACAAATAAAGAATTTGCGCTGCCGGCAGCGCTGCTTACAGCTATGGAAAACGTTAAGCTAAATAACTTCTGTGTTTATTATCCGATTGTTACCAAATTTTCAGAGATAATCTGGTTAGCTATAGTTATTATATAAACCGAAAGTGAACAATATGGAATCGAAATTGCGCTTGTAATCAATTTTTTTGATTTACAGGGGCGGAAGGGGGCGTAGCCTAAATCCAAAATAAACTTGATCAGCGTGCATTAATAACACATTTTGTCACCAAATTTGGTAGTTCTAGCTCCTATAATAGCTGAGATCTAGGTTTTCACACGGACAGACAGACGGACAAGCAGACAGACAGACAGACGGACAGACGGACATGGCTATGTCGACTCGGCTGTTGATCCTGAGCCACAAATATGTATACTTGATGGGGTCGGAGGTGTCTCTTTTTGCCTGTTACATACATTTTCGGTTTGAGCAAAGTTATAATACCCTTCTACTCTATGAGTAGCGGGTATAAAATGAACAAGTAAGAAAGCTACAGTCGAGTGTGCTCGACTGTAATATACCCGCTACCCAGCTGCTCGTACATCATTTATTTGCGGAACAAAAAAAACGGCTACAATCATATTTTAACCGTAAAGGCTATGGACTTACAATATTTATGCAAAGTCAAATTCTAAAATAAAAAAAAAAAATATTTTTGCACACATTTAATTTTTGATGCGGTCGAGACTCGAACCCGTAAATGCATAATAGTACTGTTCATTTTGCAGTCCACAACTTAACCCATTTCACCACCCTACACGCACACACTATTCGGCACAATGCTGCAAGCTACTCTGTGAGTAGCGGGTATAAAAAGCTTAAGCGGCATGAACTGGGAGTCGAACCACGGGCCTGTCGGTTCAGGAGTTTATCGCTTTTCCACTAAGCTAGTGACGCTGTTATCCAACAACTGCAAAAATTTGCATTGTACAAATAAAGAATTTCTTATTATTTCCTGTACAAATAAAGAATTTGCGCTGCCGGCAGCGCTGCTTATAGCTATGGAAAACGTTAAGCTAAATAACTTCTGTGTTTATTATCCGATTGTTACCAAAAAAAAAATGTTGTCACGAAATTTGGTAGTTCTATCTCTTATAGTAGCTGAGATCTAAGTGTTTTATACGGACGGACGGACAGACGGACATGGCTATATCGACTCGGCTGTTGATCCTGAGCCAGAATATATATACTTTATGGTGTCGGAGGTGTCTCCTTCTGCCTGTTACATACATTTTCGGCTTGAAAAAAGTTATAATACTCTTCTACTCTATGAGTAGCGGGTATAAAAAGAACAAAAGCTTAAGCGGCATGAACTGGGAATCGAACCACGGGCCTGTCGGTTCAGGAGTTCATCGCTTTTCCACTAAGCTACTGACGCTGTTATCCAACCACTGCAAAAATTTTCATTGTAAGGCATTCTTATTATTTCCTGTACAAATAAAGAATTTGCGCTGTCGGCAGCGCTGCTTACAGCTATGGAAAACGTTAAGCTGAATAACTTCTGTGTTTATTATCCGATTGTTACCAAATTTTCAGAGATAATCTGGCTAGCTATAGTTATCACATAAACCGAAAGTGAACAATATGGCATCGAAATTGCGCTTGTAATCAATTTTTTTTGACTTACAGGGGCGGAAGGGAGCGTGGCCTAAATCCAAAATAAACTTGATCAGCGTGCATTAATAATACATTTTGTCACCAAATTTGGTAGTTCTAAAAGCTGAGATATAGGTTTTCACACGGACAGACAGACGGACAAACGGACATGGCTATATCGACTCGGCTGTTGATCCTGACCCAGAATATATATACTTTATGGGGTCGGAGGTGTCTCCTTCTGTCTGTTACATACATTTTCGGTTTGAACAAAGTTATAATACCCTTCTACTCTATGAGTAGCGGGTATGAAAAAAGAAAAAGCTTAAGCGTCATGAACTGGGAATCGAACCACGGGCCTGTCGGTTCAGGAGTTCATCGCTTTTCCACTAAGTTACTGACGCTGTTATCCAACAACTGCAAAAATTTGCATTGTAAGGCATTCTTATTATTTCCTGTACAAATAAAGAATTTGCGCTGCCGGCAGCGCTGCTTACAGCTATGGAAAACATTAAGCTAAATAACTTCTGTAATTATTATCCAATTGTTACAAAAAAAAATAAAAATTGCGCTTGTAATCAATTTTCTTCCATTTACACAGGCGGAAGGGTCGTGGCCAAAATCCAAAATAAACTTGATCAGCGTGCAATAATAACACATACTGTCACCAAATTTGGTAGTTCTAGCTCTTATAATAGCTGAGATGTAGGTTTTCATACGGACAGACAGACAGACGGACAGACGGTCAGACGGACATGGCTATGTCGACTCGGCTGTTGATCCTAACCCAGAATATATATACTTTATGGGGTCGGCGGTGTCTCCTTCTGCCTGTTACATACATTTTCGGTTTGAACAAAGTTATAATACCCTTCTACTCTATGAGTAGCGGTATAAAAAATAATTTTTGCACACATTTAATTTTTGATGCGGTTGGGACTCGAACCCACAAATGCATAATAGTTCTGTTCGTTATGCAGTCCACAACTTAACCCATTTCACCACCGTACACGCACACACTATTCGGCACAATGCTGCAAGCAGCGCTGCCGGCAAAAGGAGTAAAAAGTATTGAAAACGTATAACTTTTATTCAGGTACCAAAAAAAATCCAAGATTTATCACTTAAACAGTAAAAATAATAATTCTACCTGTTGAAGACTATAAATCGAATACGTGCATGTAATAAATGATATGTGCCCTTTTCATACCTCTTTATATACTTGAATGGAAGCTAGAGCACTCTAACTTTTAATAAATTTTGTTAAACAAAACGACCGATAGGTTCTATGGCATCTATACGATGTATCGGTCCGTACGGCTCGTTCCGACTTATTTACAGCGGGCAGCAATAAGAAACATGTATACAAAAATTTCATGAAGGTAGCTACCTTCAAAAAGGGAGGCAAAAACTTTTCTGTGCAAAAAATAAGAAAAGTTCGATCTCCCCCACCATGACACGCATGCATGCGGAATCGAACCTTGGACCCATTGCCTAAGAGGTCCACCACTTCTCCATTCGGTCATTAAGCCATTACGCAAAATTTGCCACAGTTACATTATAAGACCATTCGGAAATTCTTGCACGACAAAAACAAAGTCTGAATGCATGCTGCGTGTTGTTGTTGCTATATATTCTCATAACTTAAACATACAATTAAATAAAAAATAAAAATAAAAAAATATAAGAAAAAGCTGCGCTCTAACAATCGCAAACAGCTGATTTAAGACACTGTCACTTCTCCACTTGTTAACTAAGTTCATTGTGAGCCATTAAAAAATTTTAAATAAAATGCACCACCAATTAATGCGTATTCAAAAATTAAAGTAAAAGTTCTTAAAAAAAACGAAGAAAAAGCTTAAGCGGCATGAACTGGGAATCGAATCACGGGCCTGTCGGTTAAGGAGTTCATCGCTTTTTCACTAAGCTACTGACGCTGTTATCCAAGAACTGCAAAAATTTGCTTTGTATGGCATTCTTATTATTTTCTGTACAAATAAAGAATTTGCGCTGCCGGAAGCGCTGTTTACAGCTATAAAAAACGTTAAACTGAATAGCTTCTGTGTTTATTATCCGATTATTAACAAATTTTCAGATATCATCTGGCTAGCTACAGTTATCATATAAACCGAAAATGAACAATATGGCACCAAAATTGCGCTTGTAATCAATTTTTTTTGATTTACTGGGGCGGAATGGGGCGTGGCCAAAATCCAAAATAAACTTGATCAGCGTGCAATAATAACACATACTGTCACCAAATTTGGTAGTTCTAGCTCTTATAATAGCTGAGATCTAGGTTTTCATACGGTCAGACAGACAGACGGACAGACGGACATGGCTATATCGACTCGGCTGTTGATCCTGAGCCAGAATATATATACTTTATGGTGTCGGAGGTGTCTCCTTCTGCCTGTTACATACATTTTCGGCTTGAAAAAAGTTATAATACTCTTCTACTCTATGAGTAGCGGGTATAAAAAGAACAAAAGCTTAAGCGGCATGAACTGGGAATCGAACCACGGGCCTGTCGGTTCAGGAGTTCATCGCTTTTCCACTAAGCTACTGACGCTGTTATCCAACCACTGCAAAAATTTTCATTGTAAGGCATTCTTATTATTTCCTGTACAAATAAAGAATTTGCGCTGTCGGCAGCGCTGCTTACAGCTATGGAAAACGTTAAGCTGAATAACTTCTGTGTTTATTATCCGATTGTTACCAAATTTTCAGAGATAATCTGGCTAGCTATAGTTATCACATGAACCGAAAGTGAACAATATGGCATCGAAATTGCGCTTGTAATCAATTTTTTTTGACTTACAGGGGCGGAAGGGAGCGTGGCCTAAATCCAAAATAAACTTGATCAGCGTGCATTAATAATACATTTTGTCACCAAATTTGGTAGTTCTAAAAGCTGAGATATAGGTTTTCACACGGACAGACAGACGGACAAACGGACATGGCTATATCGACTCGGCTGTTGATCCTGACCCAGAATATATATACTTTATGGGGTCGGAGGTGTCTCCTTCTGTCTGTTACATACATTTTCGGTTTGAACAAAGTTATAATACCCTTCTACTCTATGAGTAGCGGGTATGAAAAAGAAAAAGCTTAAGCGTCATGAACTGGGAATCGAACCACGGGCCTGTCGGTTCAGGAGTTCATCGCTTTTCCACTAAGTTACTGACGCTGTTATCCAACAACTGCAAAAATTTGCATTGTAAGGCATTCTTATTATTTCCTGTACAAATAAAGAATTTGCGCTGCCGGCAGCGCTGCTTACAGCTATGGAAAACATTAAGCTAAATAACTTCTGTAATTATTATCCAATTGTTACAAAAAAAATAAAAATTGCGCTTGTAATCAATTTTCTTCCATTTACACAGGCGGAAGGGTCGTGGCCAAAATCCAAAATAAACTTGATCAGCGTGCAATAATAACACATACTGTCACCAAATTTGGTAGTTCTAGCTCTTATAATAGCTGAGATGTAGGTTTTCATACGGACAGACAGACAGACGGACAGACGGTCAGACGGACATGGCTATGTCGACTCGGCTGTTGATCCTAACCCAGAATATATATACTTTATGGGGTCGGCGGTGTCTCCTTCTGCCTGTTACATACATTTTCGGTTTGAACAAAGTTATAATACCCTTCTACTCTATGAGTAGCGGTATAAAAAATAATTTTTTGCACACATTTAATTTTTGATGCGGTTGGGACTCGAACCCACAAATGCATAATAGTTCTGTTCGTTATGCAGTCCACAACTTAACCCATTTCACCACCGTACACGCACACACTATTCGGCACAATGCTGCAAGCAGCGCTGCCGGCAAAAGGAGTAAAAAGTATTGAAAACGTATAACTTTTATTCAGGTACCAAAAAAAATCCAAGATTTATCACTTAAACAGTAAAAATAATAATTCTACCTGTTGAAGACTATAAATCGAATACGTGCATGTAATAAATGATATGTGCCCTTTTCATACCTCTTTATATACTTGAATGGAAGCTAGAGCACTCTAACTTTTAATAAATTTTGTTAAACAAAACGACCGATAGGTTCTATGGCATCTATACGATGTATCGGTCCGTACGGCTCGTTCCGACTTATTTACAGCGGGCAGCAATAAGAAACATGTATACAAAAAATTTCATGAAGGTAGCTACCTTCAAAAAGGGAGGCAAAAACTTTTCTGTGCAAAAAATAAGAAAAGTTCGATCTCCCCCACCATGACACGCATGCATGCGGAATCGAACCTTGGACCCATTGCCTAAGAGGTCCACCACTTCTCCATTCGGTCATTAAGCCATTACGCAAAATTTGCCACAGTTACATTATAAGACCATTCGGAAATTCTTGCACGACAAAAACAAAGTCTGAATGCATGCTGCGTGTTGTTGTTGCTATATATTCTCATAACTTAAACATACAATTAAATAAAAAATAAAAATAAAAAAATATAAGAAAAAGCTGCGCTCTAACAATCGCAAACAGCTGATTTAAGACACTGTCACTTCTCCACTTGTTAACTAAGTTCATTGTGAGCCATTAAAAAAATTTTAAATAAAATGCACCACCAATTAATGCGTATTCAAAAATTAAAGTAAAAGTTCTTAAAAAAAACGAAGAAAAAGCTTAAGCGGCATGAACTGGGAATCGAATCACGGGCCTGTCGGTTAAGGAGTTCATCGCTTTTTCACTAAGCTACTGACGCTGTTATCCAAGAACTGCAAAAATTTGCTTTGTATGGCATTCTTATTATTTTCTGTACAAATAAAGAATTTGCGCTGCCGGAAGCGCTGTTTACAGCTATAAAAAACGTTAAACTGAATAGCTTCTGTGTTTATTATCCGATTATTAACAAATTTTCAGATATCATCTGGCTAGCTACAGTTATCATATAAACCGAAAATGAACAATATGGCACCAAAATTGCGCTTGTAATCAATTTTTTCGATTTACTGGGGCGGAATGGGGCGTGGCCAAAATCCAAAATAAACTTGATCAGCGTGCAATAATAACACATACTGTCACCAAATTTGGTAGTTCTAGCTCTTATAATAGCTGAGATCTAGGTTTTCATACGGTCAGACAGACAGACGGACAGACGGACATGGCTATATCGACTCGGCTGTTGATCCTGAGCCAGAATATATATACTTTATGGGGTCGGAGGTGTCTCCTTCTGCCTGTTACATACATTTTCGGTTTGAACAAATTTATAATACCCTTCTATTATATGAGTAGAGGGTATAAAAATAATTTTTTGCACACATTTAACTTTTGATGCGGGTGGGACTCGAACCCATAAATGCATAATAGTTTTGTTCGTTATGCAGTCCACAACTTAACCCATTTCACCACCGTACACGCACACACTATTCGGTACAATGCTGCAAGCAGCGCTGCCGGCAAAAGGATTAAAAAGTATTGAAAACGTATAACTTTTATTCAGGTACCACAAAAATCCAAGATTTATTACTTAAACAGTAAAAATAATAATTCTACCTGTTGAAGACTATAAATCGAATACGTGCATGTAAAAAACGATATGTGCCCTTTTAATACTTGAATGGAAAGTTTTCTAGGGCATTTTAGCTTTTAATAAATTTTGTTAAAAAAAATGACCGATAGGTTCTATGGCATCTATACGATGTATCGGTCCGTACCGGCTCGTTCCGACTTATTTACAGCGGGCAGCAATAAGAAACATGTATACAAAGTTTCATTAAGGTAGCTCAAAAAGGGAGGCAAAAACTTTTCTTTCGGGTGGGACTCGAACCCATAAATGCATAATAGTTTTGTTCGTTATGCAGTCCACAACTTAACCCATTTCACGATGCTGCAAGCAGCGCTGCCGGCAAAAGGAGTAAAAAGTATTGAAAACGTATAACTTTTATTCAGGTACCACAAAAATCAAAGATTTATCACTTAAACAGTAAAAATAATTATTCTACCTGTTGAAGACTATAAATCAAATACGTGCATGTAAAAAACAATATGTGCCCTTTTAATACCTCTTTATATACTTGAATGGAAAGTGTTCTGGAGCACTCTAACTTTTAATAAATTTTGTTAAAAAAACGACCGATAGGTTCTATGGCATCTATACGATGTATCGGTCCGTACGGCTCGTTCCGACTTATTTACAGCGGGCAGCAAAAACAAACATGTATACAAAGTTTCATGAAGGTAGCTCAAAAAGGGAGGCAAAAACTTTTCTTTGCAAAAAATAAAAATAGTTCGATCTACCCCACCATGACATGTATGCATGCGGAATCAAACCATGGACCCATTTCCTAAGAGGTCCACCACTTCTCCATTCGGTCATTAAGCCATTACGCAAATTTTGCCAAAGTTACATTATGAGACCATTCCGAAATTCTTGCGCGACAAAAACAAAGTCTGAATGCATGATGCGTGTTGTTGTTGCTATTTATTCATAAATAATAATCATAAACATACAATTAAATAAAAAATAAAAATGAAAATATATAAGAACAAGTAAGAAAGCTACAGTCGAGATTGCTCGACTGTAATATACCCGCTACCCAGCTGCTTGTACATAATTTATTTGCGGAACAAAAAAACGGCTACAATCATATTTTGACCGTAAAAGGCTATGGACTTATAATATTTATGCAAAGTCAAAATATAAAATAAAAAAAAAACATTGCACTTGTTATCAATGTTTTTTCGATTTGCGGGGGCAGAAGGGGGCGTGGCCAATAATAACACATATTGTCACCAAATTTGGTTGTCCTAGCTCTTATAATAGCTGAGATCTAGATGTTCACACGGACAGACAGACGGACAGACGGACATGGCTATATCGACTCGGCTGTTGATCCTGAGCCAGAATATATATACTTGATTGGGTCCGAGGTGTCTCCTTCTGCCTGTTACACACATTTTCGGTTTGAACAAAGTTATAATACCCTTCTACTCTATGAGTAGCGGGTATAAAAATACAAGAAAAAGCTGCGCTCTAACAATCGCACACAGCTGATTTAAGAGACTGTGACTTCTCCACTTCTTAACTAAGTTCATTGTGAGCAATTAAAAAAGTTTTAAGTTAAATACACGACCACCAATTAATGCATATTCAAAAATTGAAGTAAAAGTTCTTTAAAAAAAAGAAAAAGCTTAAGCGTCATGAACTGGGAATCGAACCACGGGCTTGCCGGTTCAGGAGTTCATCGCTTTTCCACTAAGCTACTGACGCTGTTATCCAACAACTGCAAAAATTTGCTTTGTATGGCATTCTTATCAATTTCTGTACAAATAAAGAATTTGCGCTGCCGGAAGCGCTGTTTACAGTTTACAATATGGCATCAAAATTGCACTTGTTATCAATGTTTTTTCGATTTGCGGGGGCGGAAGGGGGCGTGGCCAAAATCCAAAATAAACTTGATCAGCGTGCAATAATAACACATATTGTCAGCAAATTTGGTTGTCCTAGCTCTTATAATAGCTGAAATCTAGATTTTCACACGGACAGACAGACGGACAGACGGACATGGCTATATCGACTCGGCTGTTGATCCTGAGCCAGAATATATATACTTTATGGGGTCGGAGGTGTCTCCTTCTACCTGTTACATACATTTTCGGTTTAAACAAAGTTATAATACCCTTCTACTCTATGAGTAGAGGGTATGAAAAAAGAAAAATCTTAAGCGGCATGAACTGGGAATCGAACCACGGGCCTGTCGGTTCAGCAGTTCATCGCTTTTCCACTAATCTACTGACGCTGTTATCCAACAACTGCAGAAATTTGCATTGTAAGGCATTCTTATTATTTCCTGTACAAGTAAAGAATTTGCGCTGCTGACAGCGCTGCTTACAGCTATGGAAAACGTTAAGCTGAATAACTTCTGTGTTTATTATCCGAATTTTCCAAAAAAAAAAAAAATTGCTTTTGTAATCAATTTTTTTCGATTTACAGGGGCGGAAGGGGGCGTGGCCAAAGTCTAAAATAAACTTGATCAGCGTGCAATAATAACACATACTGTCACCAAATTTGGTAGTTCTTGCTCTTATAATAGCTGAGATCTAAGTTTTCATACGGACAGACAGACAGACGGTCAGACGGACATGACTATATAGACTCGGCTGTTGATCCTGAGCCAGAATATATAGTCGGAGGTGTCTCCTTCTGCCTGTTACATACATTTTCGGTTTGAACAAATTTATAATACCCTTCTACTCTATGAGTTGAGGGTATAAAAATAATTTTTTGCACACATTTCACTTTTGATGCGGGTGGGACTCGAACCCATAAATGCATAACAGTTTTGTTCGTTATGCAGTCCACAACTTAACCCATTTCACCACCGTACACGCACACACTATTCGGCACAATGCTGCAGGCAAAAACTTTTCTTTCGGGTGGGACTCGAACCCATAAATGCATAATAGTTTTGTTCGTTATGCAGTCCACAACTTAACCCATTTCACCACCGTACACGCACACACTATTCGGTACAATGCTGCAAGCAGCGCTGCCGGCAAAAGGAGTAAAAAGTATTGAAAACGTATAACTTTTATTT
This sequence comes from Zaprionus ghesquierei, assembly GCA_018904095.1. Taxonomy (NCBI): domain Eukaryota; kingdom Metazoa; phylum Arthropoda; class Insecta; order Diptera; family Drosophilidae; genus Zaprionus; species Zaprionus ghesquierei. Next base: position 256,275 of record JAEIGP010000061.1, on the reverse strand, counting down.
AGGTACCACAAAAATCCAAGATTTATCACTTAAACAGTAAAAATAATAATTCTACCTGTTGAAGACTATAAATCGAATACGTGCATGTAAAAAACGATATGTGCCCTTTTAATACTTCTTTATATACTTGAATGGAAAGTTTTCTAGGGCATTTTAGCTTTTAATAAATTTTGTTAAAAAAAATGACCGATAGGTTCTATGGCATCTATACGATGTATCGGTCCGTACCGGCTCGTTCCGACTTATTTACAGCGGGCAGCAATAAGAAACATTTATACAAAGTTTCATTAAGGTAGCTCAAAAAGGGAGGCAAAAACTTTTCTATCGGGTGGGACTCGAACCCATAAATGCATAATAGTTTTGTTCGTTATGCAGTCCACAACTTAACCCATTTCACCACCGTACACGCACACACTATTCGGTACAATGCTGCAAGCAGCGCTGGCGGCAAAAGGAGTAAAAAGTTTTGAAAACGCATAACTTTTATTCAGGTACCACAAAAATCCAAGATTTATCACTTAAACAGTAAAAATAATAATTCTACCTGTTGAAGACTATAAATCGAATACGTGCATGTAAAAAACAATATGTGCCCTTTTAATACCTCTTTATATACTTAAATGGAAAGTGTTCTGGAGCATTCTAACTTTTAATAAATTTTGTTAAAAAAACGACCGATAGGTTCTATGGTATCTATACGATGTATCGGTCCGTACGGCTCGTTCCGACTTATTTACAGCAGGCAGCAATAAGAAACATGTATACAAAGTTTCATGAAGGTAGCTCAAAAAAGGAGGCAAAAATTTTTCTTTGCAAAAAATAAAAAAAGTTCGATCTACCCCACCATGACATGTATGCATGCGGAATCAAACCATGGACCCATTTCCTAAGAGGTCCACCACTTCTCCATTCGGTCATTAAGCCATTACGCAAATTTTGCCAAAGTTACATTATGAGACCATTCCGAAATTCTTGCACGACAAAAACAAAGTCTGAATGCAAGATGCGTGTTGTTGTTGCTATTTATTCATAAATAATAATCATAAACATACAATTAAATAAAAAATAAAAATGAAAATATATAAGAAAAAGCTGCGCTCTAACAATCGCAAACAGCTGATTTAAGACACTGTCACTTCTTTTTTTCGATTTACAGGGGTGGAAGGGGGCGTGGCCAAAGTCCAAAATAAACTTGATCAGCGTGCAATAATAACACATACTGTCACCAAATTTGGTAGTTCTTGCTCTTATAATAGCTGAGATCTAGGTTTTCGTACGGACAGATACACAGACGGTCAGACGGACATGGCTATGTAGACTCGACTGTTGATCCTGACCCAGAATATATATACTTTATGGGGTCGGAGGTGACTCCTTCTGCATGTTACTTACATTTTCGGCTTGAGCAAAGTTAAAATACCCTTCTACTCTATCAGTAGCGGGTATGAAAAAAGAAAAAGCTTAAGCGGCATGAACTGGGAATCGATCCACGGACCTGTCGGTTCAGGAGTTCATCGCTTTTCCACTAAGCTACTGACGCTGTTATCCAACAACTGCAAAAAATTTGCATTGTATGGCATTCTTATTATCTCCTGTACAAAACAAGAATTTGCGCTGCCGGCAGCGCTGCTTACAGCTATGGAAAACGTTAAGCTGAATAACTTCTGTGTTTATTATCCGATTGTTACCAAATTTTCAGAGGTCATCTGGCTAGCTATAGTCATCATATAAACCGAAAATGAACAATATGTGACCAATTTTTTTCGATTTACAGGGGCGGAAGGGGGCGTGGCCAAAATACAAAATAAACTTGATCAGCGTGCAATAATAACACAATTTGTCACCAAATTTGGTAGTTCTAGCTCCTATAATAGCTAAGATGTAGTTTTTCACACAGACAGACGGATGGACAGACGGACAGACGGACATGGCTATATCGACTCGGCTGTTGATCCTGAGGCAGAATATATATACTTTATGGGGTCGGAGGTGTCTCCTTCAGCCTGTTATATACATTTTCGGTTTGAACAAAGTTATAATACCCTTCTACTCTATGAGTAGCGGGTATAAAAACCCAGTCCAGTCTCAATTGAGTGCTGAGAGCGGACTGAAAATCCGAACACATTGAGAGCTTACGTAGTCAGAAATTAAGACAGAAGCAACTCAGCCTACTTGAATCGTTTTAATTGAATTGTATCGCTTGGTACCTCCTTGCTACAAATTCTACATATAAAGCCAGCAAATCTTAAGAGAGAATACCTCTCTGTCTATATTATTTTCCATGGGATTAGCCGCAAATCGCAAGGGGAAATTTCTACAGCATTTTGCCTTGCTTCAGTCACTCAAATGTCTGCAACTTTCGTTAGCAGACATCGTGGCTGCCCAAGCCAAGCAGATTGAGAATAAGTATGGTTTGTGCCGGTGGCAAATGTGGCAAGAGAGCAGAAAGTGACCGGCCCATGACTATTATTAGTCATGCAGCGGGCTCGGACTAATGAAGCTAATGAAGCTTTTTCACACCTGCCTGCTAAATTATGCGCCATGACCAGGAGTGCCATGGAGTGAGAGCACCATGCAAGCCATTTACTTGTTACAGATTGCTTATAATTAAATTATAATCAACATCAAGCCAGGCGCATCACGCAGATGCAGACGAAAATGGAGACGTAGAGACCCAGACCAAGACATGCAGCCAGTGAGACCGGTCTGAGGCTGCTGCTGCTGCTGACATGCATCTAACAAGCCTTCAACTATCTAATCAACGTACAAGTCAAAATATCAATACCTCAAGTAATCAAAATCACTTTAGAATTTCAAATCAGTTGGGCTGATGCTGCCTGCCTGCCTGCAGCGTCTCACACAAGCACCGTGTCCAGCTGCTATATGCGACAGTTGCAACTCGAGTCCAGAGTGGGGAGATTGATGAAAAAATAAGCAACAACAACTAAGATTATTCGAATTTAATGGGCGCAACGCGCGTGGAGACTTCACAAATGAGGCAACGCCAACTACAACAAAAACAACAACTGAGACGTTTCACAGACATGTTAGGAAAAGCTAAAACTGGACCTGCTGCCTGTTGCCTGGTCCTGCCTGTGTCTGGTCTGGCCTGGTCTTTTCCAGTTATACTGTGCTCGCACTGTGACCTGTCATCATGATTGATACGTTTGATGGATTCATTCGAGCTGACTGCTGTGTGGCGTTCAGTTTTAAAGTTTGCTGATTGATCCCAGCCTGTTGATTACAGTCGACGCCGACGTACACGCAGATGCAGGCACAGGTAGTTGGCGCAGGCAGTTGGCGCTGTATGGGGAGTCTTGCAACGCATGCTGCTGGGAATTCAATCAAAAGTGTCAGCTGGCACAACATCTCTTACTGCTAAAGGTGCCGAAACCACTAACTAAATACAGTGGTAACTGAATATTAGAATAGAATATTAGAATATTAGAAATGATAAGAAAGGCAAAAAAATCAAAAGGGAAACAAAGAGTTAATCCCTTTTTCATTGATAAGCAATTTTAAAAATTATGGAATTTGGAAAAGTGGGCAGTATAAAAAAAAATTTTAATAAATCATAGAAATTTTAAAATATTTTGAAATTAAGAAAATTGACAGTTAATATTTTTAAAACATTTTAAAAAGCTTTAATAATTCTTAATGAAATTTAAATAATACGCAAATTTAGGAAAAATGTGGAAATTTGACGATGACGTCACGATATGCTGCAAAGGCGCAAAGAGTGTAACTATGGAAAACGTTTAGATGAATATCTTCTGTGTTTATTGTTCGATCGGATTGTAATTTTGAAAATAGATTTATATTGTAATTATCTATGAAAGCCATAACTTCAATACTTTTCCTAATAATCGTAATTATCGTTTTGCGTGGGCGGTGGGCGCGACATCGAAAATTGAAAATAAACTCGATCAACCTATGGTATACAGGAAATTAGGTGTCTCTACCTTTTGTAATAGCTGAGATCTAAACGTACAGACGGACAGACGGACAGACGGACATGGCTATATCGATACGGCTGTTGATCCTGAGGCAGAATATATATACTTTATGGGGTCGGAGGTGTCTCCTTCTGCCTGTTACATACATTTTCGGTTTGAACAAAGTTATAATACCCTTCTACTCTATGAGTAGCGGGTATAAAAAAAAAAACATTTTTGCACACATTTAATTTTTGATGCGGGCGGGACTCGAACCCGTAAATGCATAATAGTACTGTTCGTTTTTCAGTCCACAACTTAACCCATTTCACCACCGTACACGCACACACGATTCGGCATAATGCTGCAAGCAGCGCTGCCGGCAGCGCTGCTTACAGCTATGGAAACCGTTAAGCTGAATAACTTCTGTGTTTATTATCCGATTGTTACCAAATTTTTAGAGATCATCTGGCTATCAATAGTTATCATGTAAGCCGAAAATGAACAATATGGCATCAAAATTGCACTTGTTATCAATGTTTTTTCGATTTGCGGGGGCGGAAGGGGGCGTGGCCAAAATCCAAAATAAACTTGATCAGCGTGCAATAATAACACATTTTGTCACCAAATTTGGTTGTCCTAGCTCTTATAATAGCTGAGATCTAGATTTTCACACGGACAGACAGACGGACAGACGGACATGGCTATATCGACTCGGCTGTTGATCCTGAGCCAGAATATATATACTTTATGGGGTCGGAGGTGTCTCCTTCTGCCTGTTACATACATTTTCGGTTTGAACAAAGTTATAATACCCTTCTACTCTATGAGTAGAGGGTATAAAAATATAAGAAAAAACTGCGCTCTAACAATCGCAAACAGCTGATTTAAGACACTGTCACTTCTGCATTTGTTAACTAAGTTCATTGTGAGCCATTAAAAAAATTTTAAATAAAATTAATGCATATTCAAAAATTAAAGTATAAGCTCTTAAAAAAAAAGAAAGAAAGCTACAGTCAAGTGTGCTCGACTGTAATACACCCGCTACCCAGCTGCTCGTACATCATTTATTTGCGGAACAAAAAAACGGCTACAATCAAATTTTGACCGTAAAAGGCTATGGACTTATAATATCTATGTAAAGTCAAAATCTGAAATAAAAAAAAAAAACATTTTTGCACACATTTAATTTTTGATGCGCTGCCGGCAGCGCTGCTTACAGCTATGGAAAACGTTAAGCTGAATAACTTCTGTGCTTATTATCCGGTTGTTACCAAATTTTCACAGGTCATCTAGCTAGCTATAGTTATCATGTAAACCAAAAACGAATCAAAATTGCGCTTGTAATCAAGGTTTTTTTCGAATAACGGGGGCGGAAGGGGGCGTGGCTAAAATCCAAAATAAACTTGATCAGCGAGCAATAAAAACACATATTGTCACAAAATTTGATAGTCCTAGCTTTTATAATAGCTGAGATCTAGATTTTCACACGGACAGACAGACGGACAGACGGACATGGCTATATCGACTCGGCTGTTGATCCTGAGCCAGAATATATATACTTTATGGGGTCGGAGGTGTCTCCTTCTGCCTGTTACATACATTTTCGGTTTGAACAAAGTTATAATACCCTTCTACTCTATGAGTAGCGGGTATAAAAAGCGATGAATTCCTGAACCTACAGGTCCGTGATTCGATTCCCAGTTCATGCCGCTTAAGCTTTTTCTTTTTATACCCGCTACTCATAGAGTAGAAGGGTATTATAACTTTGTTCAAACCGAAAATGTATGTAACAGGCAGAAGGAGACCCCTCCGACCCCATAAAGTATATATATTCTGGCTCAGGATCAACAGCCGAGTCGATATAGCCATGTCCGTCTGTCCGTCTGTCTGTCCGTGTGAAAATCTAGATCTCAGCTATTATAAGAGCTAGGACAACCAAATTTGGTGACAATATCTGTTATTATTGCATGCTGATCAAGTTTATTTTGGATTTTGGCCACGCCCCCTTGCGCCCCCGCAAATCGAAAAAACATTGATAGCAAGTGCAATTTTGATGCCATATTGTTCATTTTCGGTTTACATGATAACTATAGCTAGCCAGATGATCTCTGAAAAGTTGGTAACAATCGGATAATAAACACAGAAGTTATTTAGCTTAACGTTTTCCATAGCTGCTTGCAGCATTGTGCCAAATCGTGTGTGCGTGTACGGTGGTGAAATGGGTTAAGTTGTGAACTGCAAAACGAACAGTACTATTATGCATTTACGGGTTCGAGTCCCGCCCGCATCAAAAATTAAATGTGTGCAAAAATGTTTTTTTTTTTATTTTATATTTTGACTTCGCATAAATAATTTAAGTCCATAGCCTCTTACGGTCAAAATATGATTGTAGCCGTGTTTTTGTTCGGCAAATAAAATATGTACAAGCAGCTGGGTAGCGGGTATATTACAGTCGAGCACACTCGACTGTAGCTTTCTTACTTGTTCACTAAGCTACTGACGCTGTTATCCAACAACTGCAAAAATTTGCTTTGTATGGCATTCTTATTATTTTCTGTACAAATAAATTTGCGCTGCCGGAAGCGCTGTTTACAGCTATGGAAAATGCTAAACTGAATAGCTTCTGTGTTTATTATCCGATTGCTAACAAATTTTCAGATATCATCTGGCTAGTTATATTTATCATATAAACCGAAAATTAACAACATGGCATCAAAATTGCGCTTGTAATAAATTTTTTTCGATTTACAGTGGCGGAAGGGGGCGTGGTCAAAATCCAAAATAAACTTGATCAGCGTGCAATAATAACTCATACTGTCACCAAATTTGGTAGTTCTAGCTCTTATAATAGCTAAGATCTAGATTTTCACACGGACAGACAGACGGACAGACGGATAGATAGACAGACGGACAGACGGACATGGCTATATCGACTCGGCTGTTGATCCTGAGCCAGAATATATATATTTTATGGGAGGTGTCTCCTTCTGCCTGTTACATACATTTTCGGTTTGAACAAAGTTATAATACCCTTCTACTCTATGAGTAGCGGGTATAAAAATTGAGGCTGAAAGACGATGAACCCGTCTATATTAAAAACTATAGAAGTCTGCATAGTCAGAGAAGTGAAATAAAACAAGTAAGAACGGCTACAGTCAAGTGCTAACTGTATAAGACTATGGATTTTTCAAGGTTATGTAAAAAATCAGATTTAGAAAACTGTTATTGGTAAACGTTTTTTCAAAGAAAAATAATAAACAACATATACTTTTTTCAGTTAGACGCCAAGCAGTCCAAGCAGTTGGAAAAACCACTGCTTGGAAAAAACACTGCTTGCTTGCTTGCAGTGGGCGCAGTGCAAATCTATATGAAACGTTGATTAACTTTTATGTTCATTATCCGATCGGAACAAAATTTTCAGCGATCGTTTAGGTAGTGATAGTTATCATTCACACCAAAACTAAATACTGTAAGTTTATTATTGCGCTTGCTATACGGTTTTTCAATTTGCGGGCTTGCCCCAAATTTTAATAAAAATTTTACAGCGTATGATTCACATAAGTGTTGTCACCAAATTTGGTGGCTCTAGCTTTTTTAGTTTCTGAGATATAGGCGTTCATACAGACGGACAGACAGACATGGCTTAATCGACTCGGCTAGTGATTCTGAGCAAGAATATACATACTTTATGGGGTCGCATATTCCTCCTTCTACCTGTTACGCACATTTCGACAAACACAATAGACCATGTATTTTTTTTTAAATCCATGGTCCAATAAAAAATTGCTTTCTGATAAATTTCCCCTTCCTAGAATAGATGATATTCTAGATCAACTGGGTAGATCTAAATATATTTCGTGTCTTGACTTAATGTCCGGATTTCATCAAATAGAACTTGATGAGGACTCAAGAAACATAACGTCTTTCTCAATGGACAATGGTTCGTATCGCTTCACGCGATTACCTTTCGGATCAAAAATAGCGCCTAATTCTTTCCAGAGAATGATGACTATAGCATTCTCAGAGCTTCAACCCTCCTTTCTCGGGCATAGGTGTACAGATAAAGGAATTTTGCCTGATGAGAAAATATATGATGCCTTTAAAAATTATCCAGTTCCGCACGACGCGGACAGTGCTAGAAGATTCGTTACATTTTGCAATTATTACAGACGTTTTATAAAAAGTTTCGCCGACTATTCACGGCACATAACTAGATTATGAAAAAAGAATTTTCCTCTTGTATGGACAAGTGAATGCGAAAACGCATTCCAATACCTTAAAGAAAAACTCATGCAACCAACATTGTTACAATACCCATATTTCAGCGAAGAATTTTGTATAATAACTGATGCAAGTAAACAGGCTTGTAGTGCTGTATTAACACAAAACCACAATGGAGTTCAACTCCCCATAGCCTATGCATCAAGATCATTCACTAAGGGAGAAAGTAATAAAAGAACTACGGAACAAGAGCTTACAGAAATTCATTGGGCAATGGTACATTTTTGACCATATATTAATGGCAAGCACCTTACAGTGAAAACAGACCACAGGCCTTTAACTTATTTATTTTCTATGGTCAATCCAAGCTCGAAACTGACAAGAATGCGATTAGAACTCGAAGAATACGACTTCACTGTCGAATATCTAAAGGGCACGGATAACTTCGTGGTAGACGCTCAGTCACAAATTACAATAAAAGAATTAAAAGATTTACAATACCAAGTCCTGAAAGTCACTACCAGGCAACAAAGTAGACAAGAAAATATCTGCGCAGATAAAAATAAAAAAACAAGAAATTTTGCTTAGGCAAAATCTTGAAAAAGCTTCTAAGCCAAACGTATATAAAGTCATTAAAAATGACGATGTACGAAAAGTAGTGGCCTTGCATATGAGAGAAAGTCTATGTTATTTCAAACAAGGCAATAAAATCATTGCAAGAATAAATGTTGGTGATTTGTACACTAATGGAATTCTAGATATAGGTCATTTTTTCCAAAGGCTTGAATCGCACGCCGGTATGCAAACTATCACTCAACTAAGCGCTACTCAAGCCGGTGACCATAATTAAAAATGTAAAAGAAAAAGAAGCTATAATATCTACACTCCATGATTGTCTTATACAAGGAGGTCATTCTGGCATAACTAACAAGTAAGAAAGCTACAGGCGAGTGTGCTCGACTGTAATATACCCGCTACCCAGCTGCTTGTACATAATTTATTTGCGGAACAAAAAATGGGCTACAATCATATTTTGACCGTAAAAGGCTATAGACTTATAATATTTATGCAAAGTCAAAATATAAAATAAAAAAAAAAAACATTTTTGCACACATTTAATTTTTGATGCGGGCGGGACTCGAACCCGTAAATGCATAATAGTACTGTTTGTTTTTCAGTCCACAACTTAACCCATTTCACCACCGTACACGCACACACGATTCGGCACAATGCTGCAAGCAGCGCTGCCGGCAGCGCTGCTTACAGCTATGGAAAACGTTAAGCTCAATAGCTTCTGTGTTTATTATCCGATTGTTACCAAATTTTCTTTTTCTTTCTAGAAAAGAAAGAAATTTTCTCTCTTTTTTTTTTCTATTCTTTCGTTTCTTTTTTATTTTCTTTGTTCTTTCTTTTAAGGACTCGCATATTTAGTATTACCTATTTATTTTAATTAAAAATTTAAATGCTATTAAAAAATATGTATCAATGATTTACCGGATAGACACTCGTATAGACCAATACGTCTATAAAGAAATTATAGAGGATATAATGGTGCCATATTCCGAGGACAATATGCCATTATCATGGCGTTTTATGCACGACAACGATCCTAAGCACACTTCACGGCTTATGAAAAGTTGCCTTTAGGAGTATCAAGTTGTTACGCTGAAGTGGCCAGCTCAGTCACCGGACCTCAATCCGATAGAGAATCTCTAGAATGATGTTGAGCAGCACATTCGCACCAAAAATCTGGGCAGTTTGAATGATTTGTGGATAGTTATCCGAGAAGCGTGGTACAGTATTCCGCAGAACAGATGCGCTGCTTTAGTGGAGAGTCAGCACAGAAGATTGGATGTAGTTCTCAAAAAAAAAAGGATATCCAACAAAATATTAGTCCCCTTTCTTATGTTTTCTCATTCTACTTAATAAATTAATAAAAAAAAGTATAAGTGTGCTAAACTCATGTCCAGCTGAAAATCATAGTTAATTCATTCAAACCAACGCAGAAAAAAAACGACGAAAGGGAATAGGCTGAAAGTAACGGTACATCTTATCAACTAATAAGGCAACAACCAGAAAAAAAAATCGGTGAACTATTAACTATACAATTGGTAAAATTTCATGTTGAAGTGTGCTGCTAAATAGTGTGCTAAATAAAAGGCCACCACTGTATATATATTTAAAATTAAGTTAAAAGTTTTACGAAATTTATTTAAAAGTCGTTATAAAAAAGATATTAAATTAAATATACTATTACTATAGATTGAAAACAAAGCAAACATTACTATAGATTGAAAACAAAGCAAACAAGGAAACAAACAATATAGTAAACCAAGACCAAAAATTCAAAAAATTCAGTTAGTGTAAAAAAAAAATTAAATAATTTGTTGAATAGGTATGGAGCTCGATCACCCAGCGCGATGTGGCTCTGGCCATGGGCAAACTCTATGGCAACGATTATTCGCAGGCGACAATCTCACTCTTTGAGACACACAAGTTGAGCGTCAAGAGCATGCGCAAGCTTAAGCCATTGCTGCAGAAGTACCGGGTATAAAAAAAAAACGATGATATGAAACATTTTTGTGTACTTATCCAAAAATGAAGAGAATTGCTCTACTCGTTAAAAAAAGGCATACTTTAATGCAAATGCACTACGAAAAAAAAGAAGAGTTATAAAAAACAAGTAAGAAAGCTACAGTCAAGTGTTCTCGACTGTAATATACCCGCTACCCAGCTGCTTGTACATAATTTATTTGCGGAACAAAAAATGGGCTACAATCATATTTTGACCGTAAATGGCTATGGACTTATAATATTTATGCAAAGTCAAAATATAAAATAAAAAAAAAATACATTTTTGCACACATTTAATTTTTGATGCGGGCGGGACTCGAACCCGTAAATGCATAATAGTACTATTCGTTTTTCAGTCCACAACTTAACCCATTTCACCACCGTACACGCACACACGATTCGGCACAATGCTGCAAGCAGCGCTGCCGGCAGCGCTGCTTACAGCTATGGAAAACGTTAAGCTGAATAACATCTGTGTTTATTATCCGATTGTTACCAAATTTTCAGAGATCATCTGGCTAGCTATAGTTATCATGTAAACCGAAAATGAACAATATGGCATCAAAATTCTTTCTTTTAAGGACTCGCATATTTAGTATTACCTATTTATTTTAATTAAAAATTTAAATGTTATTAAAAAATATGTATCAATGATTTACCGGATAGACACTCGTATGGACCAATACGTCTATAAAGAAATTATAGAGGATATAATGGTGCCATATTCCGAGGCAATATGCCATTATCATGGCGTTTTATGCACGACAACGATCCTAAGCACACTTCACGGCTTATGAAAAGTTGCCTTTAGGAGCATCAAGTTGTTACGCTGAAGTGGCCAGCTCAGTCACCGGACCTCAATCCGATAGAGAATCTCTAGAATGATGTTGAGCAGCACATTCGCACCAAAAATCTGGGCAGTTTGAATGATTTGTGGATAGTTATCCGAGAAGCGTGGTACAGTATTCCGCAGAACAGATGCGCTGCTTTAGTGGAGAGTCAGCACAGAAGATTGGATGTAGTTATCAAAAACAAAGGATATCCAACAAAATATTAGTCCCCTTTCTTATGTTTTCTCATTCTACTTAATAAATTTATAAAAAAAAAGTATAAGTGTGCTAAACTCATGTCCAGCTGAAAATCATAGTTAATTCATTCAAACCAACGCAGAAAAAAAACGACGAAAGGGAATAGGCTGAAAGTAACGGTACATCTTATCAACTAATAAGGCAACAACCAGAAAAAAAAAATCGGTGAACTATTCACTATACAATCGGTAAAAATTCATGTTGAAGTGTGCTGCTAAATAGTGTGCTAAATAAAAGGCCACCACTGTATATATATTTAAAATTTAGTTAAATGTTTTACAAAATATATTTAAAAGTCGTTATAGAAAAGATATTAAAATAAATATATTATTAGTATAGATTGAAAACAAAGCAAACATTACTATAGATTGAAAACAAAGCAAACAAGGAAACAAACAATATAGTAAACCAAGACCAAAAACTCAAAAAATTCAGTTAGTGTAAAAAAGAAATTAAATAATTTGTTGAATAGTTATGGAGCTCGATCACTTTGCGAAGACCTTCAAGCAGCGTCGCATCGAGATCGGCTTCACCCAGCGCGATGTGGCTCTGGCCATGGGCAAACTCTATGGCAACGATTATTCGCAGGCGACAATCTCACTCTTTGAGACACACAAGTTGAGCGTCAAGAGCATGCGCAAGCTTAAGCCATTGCTGCAGAAGTACCGGGTATAAAAAAAAAAACGATGATATGAAACATTTTTTTGTACTTATCCAAAAATGAAGAGAATTGCTCTACTTGTTAAAAAAGGCATACTTTAATGCAAATGCACTACGAAAAAAAAGAAGAGTTATAAAAAACAAGTAAGAAAGCTACAGTCGAGTATGCTCGACTGTAATATACCCGCTACCCAGCTGCTCGTACATAATTTATTTGCGGAACAAAAAATGGGCTACAATCATATTTTGACCGTAAAAGACTATGGACTTATAATATTTATGCAAAGTCAAAATATAAAATAAAAAAAAATACATTTTTGCACACATTTAATTTTTGATGCGGGCGGGACTCGAACCCGTAAATGCATAATAGTACTGTTCGTTTTTCAGTCCACAACTTAACCCATTTCACCACCGTACACGCACACACGATTCGGCACAATGCTGCAAGCAGCGCTGCCGGCAGCGCTGCTTACCGCTATGGAAAACGTTAAGCTGAATAACATCTGTGTTTATTTTCCGATTGTTACCAAATTTTCAGAGATCATCTGGCTGGCTATAGTTATCATGTAAACCGAAAATGAACAATATGGCATCAAAATTGCACTTGTTATCAATGTTTTTTCGATTTGCGGGGGCGGAAGGGGGCGTGGCCAAAATCCAAAATAAACTTGATCAGCGTGCAATAATAACACATATTGTCACCAAATTTGGCTGAGATCTAGATTTTCACACGGACAGACAGACGGACATGGCTATATCGACTCGGCTGTTGAGCCTGAGCCAGAATATATATACTTTATGGGGTCGGAGGTGTCTCCTTCTGCCTGTTACATACATTTTCGGTTTGAACAAAGTTATAATACCCTTCTACTCTATGAGTAGCGGGTATAAAAAACATTTTTGCACACATTTAATTTTTGATGCGGGCGGGACTCGAACCCGTAAATGCATAATAGTACTGTGCGTTTTGCAGACCACAACTTAACCCATTTCACCACCGTACACGCACACACGATTCGGCACAATGCTGCAAGCAGCGCTGCCGGCAGCGCTGTTTACAGCTATGGAAAACGTTAAGCTGAATAACTTCTGTGTTTATTATCCGATTGTTACCGAATTTTCAGAGATCATCTGACTAGCTATATTTATCATATAAACCGAAAATGAACAATATGGCATCAAAATTGCGCTTGTAATCAATTTTTTTCGATTTACGTGGGCGGAACGGGGCGTGGCCAAAATCCAAAATAAACTTGATCAGCGTGCAATAATAACACATACTGTCACCAAATTTGGTAGTCCTAGCTTTTATAATAGCTGAGATCTAGATTTTCACACGGACAGACAGACGGACAGACGGACATGGCTATATCGACTCGGCTGTTGATCCTGAGCCAGAATATATATACTTTATGGGGTCGGAGTGGTCTCCTTCTGCCTGTTACATGCATTTTCGGTTGGAACAAAGTTATAATACCCTTCTACTCTATGAGTAGCGGGTATAAAAAGAAAAAGCTTAAGCGGCATGAACTGGGAATCGAATCACGGGCCTGTCGGTTCAGGAGTTCATCGCTTTTTCACTAAGCTACTGACGCTGTTATCCAACAACTGCAAAAATTTGCATTCTTATTATTTTCTGTACAAATAAATTTGCGCTGCCGGAAGCGCTGTTTACAGCTATGGAAAACGCTAAACTGAATAGCTTCTGTGTTTATTATCCGATTGCTAACAAATTTTCAGATATCATCTGGCTAGCTATATTTATCATATAAACCGAAAATGAACAATATGGCATCAAAATTGCGCTTGTAATCAATTTTTTTCGATTTACAGTGGCGGAAGGGGGCGTGGTCAAAATCCAAAATAAACTTGATCAGCGTGCAATAATAACACATACTGTCACCAAATTTGGTAGTTCTAGCTCTTACAATAGCTGAGATCTAGATTTTCACGCGGACAGACAGACGGACAGCTCTGCTCACAGCTATGGAAAACGTTAAGCTGAATAACTTCTGTGTTTACTATCCGATTGTTACAAAGTTTTCAGAGGTCATCTGGCTAGCTTTAGTTATCATAAAAACCGAAAATGAACAATATGGCATCAAAATTGCGCTTGTAATCAATTTTTTTCGATTTACGGGGGCGGAAGGGGGCGTGGCCAAAATCCAAAATAAACTTGATCAGCGTGCAATAATAACACATACTGTCACCAAACTTGGTAGTTCTAGCTCTTATAATAGCTAAGATCTAGATTTACACACGGACAGACAGACGGATAGATAGACAGACGGACAGACGGACATGGCTATATCGACTCGGCTGTTGATCCTGAGCCAGAATATATATATTTTATGGGAGGTGTCTCCTTCTGCCTGTTACATACATTTTCGGTTTGAACAAAGTTATAATACCCTTCTACTCTATGAGTAGCGGGTATAAAAATTGAGGCTGAAAGACGATGAACCCGTCTATATTAAAAACTATAGAAGTCTGCATAGTCAGAGAAGTGAAATAAAACAAGTAAGAACGGCTACAGTCAAGTGCTGACTGTATAAGACTATGGATTTTTCAAGGTTATGTAAAAAATCAGATTTAGAAAACTGTTATTGGTAAACGTTTTTTCAAAGAAAAATAATAAACAACATATACTTTTTTCAGTTAGACGCCAAGCAGTCCAAGCAGTTGGAAAAACCACTGCTTGGAAAAAACACTGCTTGCTTGCTTGCAGTGGGCGTAGTGCAAATCTATATGAAACGTTGATTAACTTTTATGTTCATTATCCGATCGGAACAAAATTTTCAGCGATCGTTTAGGTGGTGATAGTTATCATTCACACCAAAACTAAATACTGTAAGTTTATTATTGCGCTTGCTATACGTTTTTTCGATTTGCGGGCTTGCCCCAAATTTTAATAAAAATTTTACAGCGTATGATTCACATAAGTGTTGTCACCAAATTTGGTGGCTCTAGCTTTTTTAGTTTCTGAGATATAGGCGTTCATACAGACGGACAGACAGACATGGCTTAATCGACTCGGCTAGTGATTCTGAGCAAGAATATACATACTTTATGGGGTCGCATATTCCTCCTTCTACCTGTTACGCACATTTCGACAAACACAATAGACCATGTATTTTTTTTTAAGTCCATGGTCCAATAAAAAATTGCTTTCTGATAAATTTCCCCTTCCTAGAATAGATGATATTCTAGATCACCTGGGTAGATCTAAATATATTTCGTGTCTTGACTTAATGTCCGGATTTCATCAAATAGAACTTGATGAGGACTCAAGAAACATAACGTCTTTCTCAATGGACAATGGTTCGTATCGCTTCACGCGATTCGGCTTCACCCAGCGCGATGTGGCTCTGGCCATGGGCAAACTCTATGGCAACGATTATTCGCAGGCGACAATCTCACTCTTTGAGACACACAAGTTGAGCGTCAAGAGCATGCGCAAGCTTAAGCCATTGCTGCAGAAGTACCGGGTATAAAAAAAAAACGATGATATGAAACATTTTTGTGTACTTATCCAAAAATGAAGAGAATTGCTCTACTTGTTAAAAAAGGCATACTTTAATGCAAATGCACTACGAAAAAAAAGAAGAGTTATAAAAAACAAGTAAGAAAGCTACAGTCGAGTGTGCTCGACTGTAATATACCCGCTACCCAGCTGCTCGTACATAATTTATTTGCGGAACAAAAAATGGGCTACAATCATATTTTGACCGTAAAAGACTATGGACTTATTATATTTATGCAAAGTCAAAATATAAAATAAAAAAAAAATACATTTTTGCACACATTTAATTTTTGATGCGGGCGGGACTCGAACCCGTAAATGCATAATAGTACTGTTCGTTTTTCAGTCCACAACAGCTGCTGCCGGCAGCGCTGCTTACAGCTATGGAAAACGTTAAGCTGAATAACATCTGTATTTATTTTCCGATTGTTATCAAATTTTCAGAGATCATCTGGCTGGCTATAGTTATCATGTAAACCGAAAATGAACAATATGGCATCAAAATTGCACTTGTTATCAATGTTTTTTCGATTTGCGGGGGCGGAAGGGGGCGTGGCCAAAATCCAAAATAAACTTGATCAGCGTGCAATAATAACACATATTGTCACCAAATTTGGTTGTCCTAGCTCTTATAATAGCTGAGATCTAGATTTTCACACGGACAGACAGACGGACAGACGGACATGGCTATATCGACTCGTCTGTTGATCCTGAACCAGAATATATATACTTTATGGGGTCGGAGGTGTCTCCTTCTGCCTGTTACATACATTTTCGGTTTGAACAAAGTTATAATACCCTTCTACTCTATGAGTAGCGGGTATAAAAAACATTTTTGCACACATTTAATTTTTGATGCGGGCGGGACTCGAACCCGTAAATGCATAATAGTACTGTGCGTTTTGCAGTCCACAACTTAACCCATTTCACCACCGTACACGCACACACGATTCGGCACAATGCTGAACTTTGTTCAGCTATGGAAAACGTTAAGCTGAATAACTTCTGTGTTTATTATCCGATTGTTACCAAATTTTCAGAGATCATCTGGCTAGCTATGGTTATCATGTAAACCAGCGCTGCTTACAGCTATGGAAAACGTTAAGCTGAATAACTTCTGTGTTTATTATCCGATTGTTACCAAATTTTTAGAGATCATCTGGCTAGCTATAGTTATCATGTAAACCGAAAATGAATAATATGGCATCAAAATTGCACTTGTTATCAATGTTTTTCCGATTTGCGGGGGCGGAAGGGGGCGTGGCCAAAATCCAAAATAAACTTGATCAGCGTGCAATAATAACACATATTGTCACCAAATTTGGTTGTCCTAGCTCTTATAATAGCTGAGATCTAGATTTTCACACGGACAGACAGACGGACAGACAGACATGGCTATATCGACTCGGCTGTGGATCCTGAGCCAGAATATATATACTTTATGGGGTCGGAGGTGTCTCCTTCTGCCTGTTACATACATTTTCGGTTTGAACAAAGTTATAACACCCTTCTACTTTATGAGTAGCGGGTATAAAAAACATTTTTGCACACATTTAATTTTTGATGCGGGCGGGACTCGAACCCGTAAATGCATAATAGTACTGTGCGTTTTGGAGTCCACAACTTAACCCATTTCACCACCGTACACGCACACACGATTCGGCACAATGCTGAACTTTGTTCAGCTATGGAAAACGTTAAGCTGAATAACTTCTGTGTTTATTATCCGATTGTTACCAAATTTTTAGAGATCATCTGGCTAGCTATAGTTATCATGTAAACCGAAAATGAATAATATGGCATCAAAATTGCACTTGTTATCAATGTTTTTCCGATTTGCGGGGGCGGAAGGGGGCGTGGCCAAAATCCAAAATAAACTTGATCAGCGTGCAATAATAACACATATTGTCACCAAATTTGGTTGTCCCAGCTCTTATAATAGCTGAGATCTAGATTTTCACACGGACAGACAGACGGACAGACGGACATGGCTATATCGACTCGGCTGTTGATCCTGAACCAGAATATATATACTTTATGGGGTCGGAGGTGTCTCCTTCTGCCTGCTACATACATTTTCGGTTTGAACAAAGTTATAATACCCTTCTACTCTATGAGTAGCGGGTATAAAAAGCATTTTTGCACACATTTAATTTTTGATGCGGGCGGGACTCGAACCCGTAAATGCATAATAGTACTGTTCGTTTTTCAGTCCACAACTTAACCCATTTCACCACCGTACACGCACACACGATTCGGCACAATGCTGAACTTTGTTCAGCTATGGAAAACGTTAAGCTGAATAACTTCTGTGTTTATTATCCGATTGTTACCAAATTTTCAGAGATCATCTGGCTAGCTATAGTTATCATGTAAACCGAAAATGAACAATATGGCATCAAAATTGCACTTGTTATCAATGTTTTTTCGATTTGCGGGGGCGGAAGGGGGCGTGGTCAAAATCCAAAATAAACTTGATCAGCGTGCAATAATAACACATACTGTCACCAAATTTGGTAGTTCTAGCTCTTACAATAGCTGAGATCTAGATTTTCACGCGGACAGACAGACGGACAGCTCTGCTCACAGCTATGGAAAACGTTAAGCTGAATAACTTCTGTGTTTACTATCCGATTGTTACCAAGTTTTCAGAGATCATCTGGCTAGCTTTAGTTATCATAAAAACCGAAAATGAACAATATGGCATCAAAATTGCGCTTGTAATAAATTTTTTTCAATTTACGGGGGCGGAAGGGGGCGTGGCCAAAATCCAAAATAAACTTGATCAGCGTGCAATAATAACACATACTGTCACCAAATTTGGTAGTTCTAGCTCTTATAATAGCTAAGATCTAGATTTTCACACGGACAGACAGACGGATAGATAGACAGACGGACAGACGGACATGGCTATATCGACTCAGCTGTTGATCCTGAGCCAGAATATATATATTTTATGGGAGGTGTCTCCTTCTGCCTGTTACATACATTTTCGGTTTGAACAAAGTTATAATACCCTTCTACTCTATGAGTAGCGGGTATAAAAATTGAGGCTGAAAGACGATGAACCCGTCTATATTAAAAACTATAGAAGTCTGCATAGTCAGAGAAGTGAAATAAAACAAGTAAGAACGGCTACAGTCAAGTGCTGACTGTATAAGACTATGGATTTTTCAAGGTTATGTAAAAAATCAGATTTAGAAAACTGTTATTGGTAAACGTTTTTTCAAAGAAAAATAATAAACAACATATACTTTTTTCAGTTAGACGCCAAGCAGTCCAAGCAGTTGGAAAAACCACTGCTTGGAAAAAACACTGCTTGCTTGCTTGCAGTGGGCGCAGTGCAAATCTATATGAAACGTTGATTAACTTTTATGTTCATTATCCGATCGGAACAAAATTTTCAGCGATCGTTTAGGTGGTGATAGTTATCATTCACACCAAAACTAAATACTGTAAGTTTATTATTGCGCTTGCTATACGGTTTTTCGATTTGCGGGCTTGCCCCAAATTTTAATAAAAATTGTACAGCGTATGATTCACATAAGTGTTGTCACCAAATTTGGTGGCTCTAGCTTTTTTAGTTTCTGAGATATAGGCGTTCATACAAACGGACAGACAGACATGGCTTAATCGACTCGGCTAGTGATTCTGAGCAAGAATATACATACTTTATGGGGTCGCATATTCCTCCTTCTACCTGTTACGCACATTTCGACAAACACAATAGACCATGTATTTTTTTTTAAATCCATGGTCCAATAAAAAATTGCTTTCTGATAAATTTCCCCTTCCTAGAATAGATGATATTCTAGATCAACTGGGTAGATCTAAATATATTTCGTGTCTTGACTTAATGTCCGGATTTCATCAAATAGAACTTGATGAGGACTCAAGAAACATAACGTCTTTCTCAACGGACAATGGTTCGTATCGCTTCACGCGATTACCTTTCGGATCAAAAATAGCGCCTAATTCTTTCCAGAGAATGATGACTATAGCATTCTCAGAGCTTCAACCCTCCTTTCTCGGGCATAGGTGTACAGATAAAGGAATTTTGCCTGATGAGAAAATATGTGATGCCTTTAAAAATTATCCAGTTCCGCACGACGCGGACAGTGCTAGAAGATTCGTTACATTTTGCAATTATTACAGACGTTTTATAAAAAGTTTCGCCGACTATTCACGGCACATAACTAGATTATGAAAAAAGAATCTTCCTCTTGCGAAAACGCATTCCAATACCTTAAAGAAAAACTCATGCAACCAACATTGTTACAATACCCATATTTCAGCGAAGAATTTTGTATAATAACAGATGCAAGTAAACAGGCTTGTAGTGCTGTATTAACACAAAACCACAATGGAGTTCAACTCCCCATAGCCTATGCATCAAGATCATTCACTATGGGAGAAAGTAATAAAAGAACTACGAACAAAGTAGACAAAAAAATATCTGCGCAGATAAAAATAAAAAAACAAGAAATTTTGCTTAGGCAAAATCTTGAAAAAGCTTCTAAGCCCAACGTATATAAAGTCATTAAAAATGACGATGTACGAAAAGTAGTGGCCTTGCATATGAGAGAAAGTCTATGTTATTTCAAACAAGGCAATAAAATCATTGCAAGAATAAATGTTGGTGATTTGTACACTAATGGAATTCTAGATATAGGTCATTTTTTCCAAAGGCTTGAATCGCAGGCCGGTATGCAAACTATCACTCAACTAAGCGCTACTCAAGCCGGTGACCATAATTAAAAATGTAAAAGAAAAAGAAGCTATAATGTCTACACTCCATGATTGTCTTATACAAGGAGGTCATTCTGGCATAACTAACAAGTAAGAAAGCTACAGTCGAGTGTGCTCGACTGTAATATACCCGCTACCCAGCTCCTTGTACATAATTTATTTGCGGAACAAAAAATGGGCTACAATCATATTTTGACCGTAAAAGGCTATAGACTTATAATATTTATGCAAAGTCAAAATATAAAATAAAAAAAAAAACATTTTTGCACACATTTAATTTTTGATGCGGGCGGGACTCGAACCCGTAAATGCATAATAGTACTGTTCGTTTTTCAGTCCACAACTTAACCCATTTCACCACCGTACACGCACACACGATTCGGCACAATGCTGCAAGCAGCGCTGACGGCAGCGCTGCTTACAGCTATGGAAAACGTTAAGCTGAATAACTTCTGTGTTTATTATCCGATTGTTACCAAATTTTCTTTTTCTTTCTAGAAAAGAAAGAAATTTTCTTTCTTTTTTTTTCTATTTTTTCGTTTCTTTTTTATTTTCTTTGTTCTTTCTTTTAAGGACTCGCATATTTAGTATTACCTATTTATTTTAATTAAAAATTTAAATGCTATTAAAAAATATGTATCAATGATTTACCGGATAGACACTCGTATGGACCAATACGTCTATAAAGAAATTATAGAGGATATAATGGTGCCATATTCCGAGGACAATATGCCATTATCATGGCGTTTTATGCACGACAACGATCCTAAGCACACTTCACGGCTTATGAAAAGTTGCCTTTAGGAGCATCAAGTTGTTACGCTGAAGTGGCCAGCTCAGTCACCGGACCTCAATCCGATAGAGAATCTCTAGAATGATGTTGAGCAGCACATTCGCACCAAAAATCTGGGCAGTTTGAATGATTTGTGGATAGTTATCCGAGAAGCGTGGTACAGTATTCCGCAGAACAGATGCGCTGCTTTAGTGGAGAGTCAGCACAGAAGATTGGATGTAGTTATCAAAAACAAAGGATATCCAACAAAATATTAGACCCCTTTCTTATGTTTTCTCATTCTACTTAATAAATTAATAAAAAAAAGTATAAGTGTGCTAAACTCATGTCCAGCTGAAAATCATAGTTAATTCATTCAAACCAACGCAGAAAAAAAAACGACGAAAAGGGAATAGGCTGAAAGTAACGGTACATCTTATCAACTAATAAGGCAACAACCAGAAAAAAATCGGTGAACTATTCACTATACAATCGGTAAAAATTCATGTTGAAGTGTGCTGCTAAATAGTGTGCTAAATAAAAGGCCACCACTGTATATATATTTAAAATTTAGTTAAAAGTTTTACCAAATATATTTAAAAGTCGTTATAGAAAAGATATTAAATTAAATATATTATTACTATAGATTGAAAACAAAGCAAACAAGGAAACAAACAATATAGTAAACCAAGACCAAAAATTCAAAAAATTCAGTTAGTGTAAAAAAGAAATTAAATAATTTGTTGAATAGTTATGGAGCTCGATCACTTTGCGAAGACCTTCAAGCAGCGTCGCATCGAGCTCGGCTTCACCCAGCGCGATGTGGCTTTGGCCATGGGCAAACTCTATGGCAACGATTATTCGCAGGCGACAATCTCACTCTTTGAGACACACAAGTTGAGCGTCAAGAGCATGCGCAAGCTTAAGCCATTGCTGCAGAAGTACCGGGTATAAAAAAAAAAAAAACGATGATATGAAACATTTTTGTGTACTTATCCAAAAATGAAGAGAATTGCTCTACTTGTTAAAAAAAGGCATACTTTAATGCAAATGCACTACGAAAAAAAAGAAGAGTTATAAAAAAAAGAGATTCCAGTCTCACCCAGAGAAAAAAAAACCCAGTCTAGTCTCAATTGAGAGCTGAGAGCGGACTGAAAATCCGAACACATTGAGAGCTTACGTAGTCAGAAATTAAGACAGAAGCAACTCAGCCTACTTGAATCGTTTTAATAGAATTGTATCGCTTGGTACCTCCTTGCTACAAATTCTACATATAAAGCCAGCAAGTCTTAAGAGAGAATACCTCTCTGTCTATATTATTTTCCATGGGATTAGCCGCAAATCGCAAGGGGAAATTTCTGCAGCATTTTGCCTTGCTTCAGTCACTCAAATGTCTGCAACTTTCGTTAGCAGACATCGTGGCTGCCCAAGCCAAGCAGATTGAGAATAAGTATGGTTTGTGCCGGTGGCAAATGTGGCAAGAGAGCAGAATGTGACCGGCCCATGACTATTATTAGTCATGCAGCGGGCTCGGACTGAGACGTCTAAGCTAATGAAGCTTTTTCACACCTGCCTGCTAAATTATGCGCCATGACCAAGAGTGCCATGGAGTGAGAGCACCATGCAAGCCATTTACTTGTTACAGATTGCTTATAATTAAATTATAATCAACATCAAGCCAGGCGCATCACGCAGATGCAGACGAAAATGGAGACGTAGAGACCAAGACCAAGACATGCAGCCAGTGAGACCGGTCTGAGGCCGCTGCTGCTGCTGACATGCATCTAACAAGCCTTCAACTATCTAATCAACGTACAAGTCAAAATATCAATACCTCAAGTTATCAAAATCACTTTAGAATTTCAAATCAGTTGGGCTGATGCTGCCTGCCTGCCTGCAGCGTCTTACACAAGCACCGTGTCCAGCTGCTATATGCGACAGTTGCAACTCGAGTCCAGAGTGGGGAGATTGATGAAAAAAAAAAAGCAACAACAACTAAGATTATTCAAATTTAATGGGCGCAACGCGCGTGGAGACTTCACAAGTGAGGCAACGCCAACTACAACAAAAACAACAACTGAGACGTTTCACAGACATGTTAGGAAAAGCTAAAACTGGACCTGCTGCCTGTTGCCTGGTCCTGCCTGTGTCTGGTCTGGCCTGGTCTTTTGCAGTTATACTGTGCTCGCACTGTGACCTGTCATCATGATTGATACGTTTGATGGATTCATTCGAGCTGACTGCTGTGTGGCGTTCAGTTTTAAAGTTTGATGATTGATCCCAGCGTGTTGATTACAATCCACGCCGACGTACACGCAGATGCAGGCACAGATAGTTGGCGTAGGCAGTTGGCGCTGTATGGGGAGTCTTGCAACGCATTCTGCTGGGAATTCAATCAAACGTGACAACATCTCTTACTGCTAAAGGTGCCGAAACCACTAACTAAATACAGTGGTAACTAAATATTAGAATAGAATATTAGAATATTAGAAATGATAAGAAAGGCAAAAAAAATCAAAAGGGAAACAAAGAGTTAATCCCTTTTTCATTGATAAGCAATTTTAAAAATTATGGAACTTTGGAAAAGTGGGAAGTATAAAAAAAAAATTTTAATAAATTATAGAAATTTTTAAATATTTTGAAATTAAGAAAATTGACAGTTAATATTTTTAAAACATTTTTAAAAGCTTTTAATATTCTTAATGAAATTTAAATAATACGCAAATTTAGGAAAAATGTGGAAATTTGACGATGACGTCACGATATGCTGCAAAGGCGCAAAGAGTGTAACTATGGAAAACGTTTAGATGAATATCTTCTGTGTTTATTGTTCGATCGGATTGTAATAGATTTATATTGTAATTATCTATGTTTATACCTAAGCAGAAAGCCATAACTCCAATACTTTTCCTAATAATCGTAATTATTGTTTTGCGTGGGCGGTGGGCGCGACATCGAAAATTGAAAATAAACTCGATCTACCTATGGTATACAGGAAATTAGGTGTCTCTACCTTTTGTAATAGCTGAGATCTAGACGTACAGACGGACAGACGGACATGGCTATATCGAGTCGGCTGTTGATCCTGAGCCAGAATATATATACTTTATGGGGTCGGAGGTGTCTCCTTCTGCCTGTTACATACATTTTCGGTTTGAACAAAGTTATAATACCCTTCTACTCTATGAGTAGCGGGTATAAAAAAAAACATTTTTGCACACATTTAATTTTTGATGCGGGCGGGACTCGAACCCGTAAATGCATAACAGTACTGTTCGTTTTGCAGTCCACAACTTAACCCATTTCACCACCGTACACGCACATACGATTCGGCACAATGCTGCAAGCAGCGCTGCCGGCAGCGCTGCTTACAGCTATGGAAAACGTTAAGCTGAATAACTTCTGTGATTATTATCCGATTGTTACCAAAATTTTAAAGATCATCTGGCTATCAATAGTTATCATGTAAACCGAAAATGAACAATATGGCATCAAAATTGCACTTGTTATCAATGTTTTTTCGATTTGCGGGGGCGGAAGGGGGCGTGGCCAAAATCCAAAACAAACTTGATCGGCGTGCAATTATAACACATATTGTCACCAAATTTGGTTGTCCTAGCTCTTATAATAGCTGAGATCTAGATGTTCACACGGACAGACAGACGGACAGACGGACAGACGGACATGGCTATATCGACTCGGCTGTTGATCCTGAGCCAGAATATATATACTTTATGGGGTCGGAGGTGTCTCCTTCTGCCTGTTACATACATTTTCGGTTTGAACAATGTTATAATACCCTTCTACTCTATGAGTAGCGGGTATAAAAAACATTTTTGCACACATTTAATTTTTGATGCGGGCGGTCCACAACTTAACCCATTTCACCACCGTACACGCACACACGATTCGGCACAATGCTGCAAGCAGCGCTGCCGGCAGCATCAAAATTGCACTCGTTATCAATGTTTTTTCGATTTGCGGGGGCGGAAGGGGGCGTGGCCAAAATCCAAAATAAACTTGATCAGCGTGCAATAATAACACATATTGTCACCAAATTTGGTTGTCCTAGCTCTTATAATAGCTGAGATCTAGATTTTCACACGGACAGACAGACGGACAGACGGACATGGCTATATCGACTCGGCTGTTGATCCTGAGCCAGAATATATATACTTTAAGGGGTCGGAGGTGTCTTCTTCTGCCTGTTACATACATTTTCGGTTTGAACAAATTTATAATACCCTTCTACTCTATGAGTAGCGGCTATAAAAAGAGATTCCAGTCCCACCCTGAGAAAAAAAAAGAGATTCCAGTCGCACCCAGAGAAAAAAAAACCCAGTCCAGTCTCAATTGAGAGCTGAGAGCGGACTGAAAATCCGAACACATTGAGAGCTTACGTAGTCAGAAATTAACACAGAAGCAACTCAGCCTACTTGAATCGTTTTAATAGAATTGTATCGCTTGGTACCTCCTTACTACAAATTCTACATATAAAGCCAGCAAGTCTTAAGAGAGAATACCTCTCTGTCTATATTATTTTCCATGGGATTAGCCGCAAATCGCAAGGGGAAATTTCTACAGCATTTTGCCTTGCTTCAGTCACTCAAATGTCTGCAACTTTCGTTAGCAGACATCGTGGCTGCCCAAGCCAAGCAGATTGAGAATAAGTATGGTTTGTGCCGGTGGCAAATGTGGCAAGAGAGCAGAATGTGACCGGCCCATGACTATTATTAGTCATGCAGCGGGCTCGGACTGAGACGTCTAAGCTAATGAAGCTTTTTCACACCTGCCTGCTAAATTATGCGCCATGACCAGGAGTCCCATGGAGTCAGAGCACCATGCAAGCCATTTACTTGTTACAGATTGCTTATAATTAAATTATAATCAACATCAAGCCAGGCGCATCACGCAGATGCAGACGAAAATGGAGACGTAGAGACCAAGACCAAGACATGCAGCCAGTGAGACCGGTCTGAGGCCGCTGCTGCTGCTGACATGCATCTAACAAGCCTTCAACTATCTAATCAACGTACAAGTCAAAATATCAATACCTCAAGTAATCAAAATCACTTTAGAATTTCAAATCAGTTGGGCTGATGCTGCCTGCCAGCCTGCAGCGTCTCACACAAGCACCGTGTCCAGCTGCTATATGCGACAGTTGCAACTCGAGACCAGAGTGGGGAGATTGATGAAAAAACAAGTAAGAAAGCTACAGTCGAGTGTAATCGACTGTAATCGACTGTACCCGCTACCCAGCTGCTTGTACATAATTTATTTGCGGAACAAAAAAACGGCTACAATCATATTTTAACCGTAAAAGGCTATGGACTTATAATATTTATGCAAAGTCAAAATATAAAATAAATAAAAAAAACATTTTTGCACACATTTAATTTTCGATGCGGGCGGGACTCGAACCCGTAAATGCATAATATTACTGTTCGTTTTGCAGTCCACAACTTAACCCATTTCACCACCGTACACGCACACACGATTCGGCACAATCGCCGGCAGCGCTGCTTACAGCTATGGAAAACGTTAAGTTGAATAACTTCTGTGTTTATTATCCGATTGTTACCAAATTTTCAGAGATCATCTGTCTAGCTGTAGTTATCATGTAAACCGAAAATGAACAACATGGCATCAAAATTGCACGTGTTATCAATGTTTTTTCGATTTTCGGGGGCGGAAGGGGGCGTGGCCAATATCCAAAATAAACTTGATCAGCGTGCAATAATAACACATATTGTCACTAAATTTGGTTGTCCTAGCTCTTATAATAGCTGAGATCTAGATTTTCACATGGACAGACAGACGGACAGACGGACATGGCTATATCGACTCGGCTGTTGATCCTGAGCCAGAATATATATACTTTATGGGGTCGGAGGTGTCTCCTTCTGCCTGTTACATACATTTTCGGTTTGAACAAAGTTATAATACCCTTCTACTCTATGAGTAGCGGGTATAAAAAAAAAACATTTTTGCACACATTTCATTTTTGATGCGGGCGGGACTCGAACCCGTAAATGCATAATAGTACTGTTCGTTTTGCAGTCCACAACTTAACCCATTTCACCACCGTACACGCACATACGATTCGGCACAATGCTGCAAGCAGCGCTGCCGGCAGCGCTGCTTACTGCTATGGAAAACGTTAAGCTGAATAACTTCTGTGTTTATTATCCGATTTTTACCAAATTTTTAGAGATCATCTGGCTAGCTATAGTTATCATGTAAACCAAAAATGAACAACATGGCATGAAAATTGCACTTGTTATCAATGTTTTGGCCAAAATCCAAAATAAACTTGATCAGCGTGCAATAATAACACATATTGTCACCAAATTTGGTTGTCCTAGCTCTTATAATAGCTGAGATCTAGATTTTCACACGGACAGACAGACGGACATGGCTATATCGACACGGCTGTTGATCCTGAGCCAGAATATATATACTTTATGGGGTCGGAGGTGTCTCCTTCTGCCTGTTACATACATTTTCGGTTTGAACAAAGTTATAATAGCCTTCTACTCTATGAGTAGCGGGTATAAAAAGCAACAACAACTAAGATTATTCGAATTTAATGGGCGCAACGCGCGTGGAGACTTCACAAGTGAGGCAACGCCAACTACAACAAAAACAACAACTGAGACGTTTCACAGACATGTTAGGAAAAGCTAAAACTGGACCTGCTGCCTGTTGCCTGGTCCTGCCTGTGTCTGGTCTGGCCTGGTCTTTTGCAGTTATACTGTGCTCGCACTGTGACCTGTCATCATGATTGATACGTTTGATGGATTCATTCGAGCTGACTGCTGTGTGGCGTTCAGTTTTAAAGTTTGCTGATTGATCCCAGCGTGTTGATTACAATCGACGCCGACGTACACGCAGATGCAGGCACAGGTAGTTGGCGCAGGCAGTTGGCGCTGTATGGGGGAGTCTTGCAACGCATGCTGCTGGGAATTCAATCAAAAGTGTCAGCGCTGGCACAACATCTCTTACTGCTAAAGGTGCCGAAACCACTAACTAAATACAGTGGTAACTGAATATTAGAATAGAATATTAGAAATGATAAGAAAGGCAAAAAAAATCAAAAGGGAAACAAAGAGTTAATCCCTTTTTCAAAGATAAGCAATTTTACAAATTATGGAACTTTGGAAAAGTGGGAAGTATAAAAAAAAAATTTTAATAAATTATAGAAATTTTTAAATATTTTGAAATAAAGAAGATTGACAGTTAATATTTTTAAAACATTTTTAAAAGCTTTTAATATCAGCGTGCAATAATAACACATATTGTCACTGTTGGAATAAATGTGTATGCCTTGATATGAAATG
The DNA here is from genome assembly GCA_018904095.1 of Zaprionus ghesquierei. Taxonomy (NCBI): domain Eukaryota; kingdom Metazoa; phylum Arthropoda; class Insecta; order Diptera; family Drosophilidae; genus Zaprionus; species Zaprionus ghesquierei. The sequence goes on along the minus strand of JAEIGP010000061.1, from coordinate 227,407 downwards.
TTAATTAGCATAAGAATGAATCAGCTGATCGCGTATAACGTAATGTAATGTTAAATAACATAATTATGCCACTTGCTCTAAGAATGTCAAATTGAATGGAAGTGCACATGCACGTAATAAATAATTTAATTAAATCTAAAGAAATCCACTTTAAATATTTACATGGTAGCAGAGCAAGGTTAAAAAGAACTTAATCCAAGGTTGAAAAGAAATTAAGCCAAGGTGTAAAACTAAATCCAAGTTGTATAAAAATAAATGCTGTTCAAGTAAAGCGACAAAAGGAAAAAGTGTATAAGACATAAAGCTTCACAAAGAAAAGGTGTATAAGACATAAAAAGAGAAAAACAATATTAAAAGTGCAAACTATTAAAAAATACGAATACGAAAAAAAGACGTTTGACAAATGCTAAACAATTAAACGGAAAAACATTAAAAACATAAACTTAAAGGATTCGATGGAAGCAGATTAAAATTTAAAATTCACGTGCACGCTGTTTATAAAATTACATGGAAATAGAAAAGTGTGACCCTATAAGAAAATGTGCAAAAAATGAATGACATAGAAAGAGACATAAAAGAAGTGCACAAACAGATTAAAAGTGAAGCGGGAAAAATGAGTGCAAACGCAAAAATCGAAGACATTGTTATGCCCATATTCGATGGGGTAAATTTTGGAAGCTGGAAGTTCAGACTAATGACAATACTTGAATACAAAGAGTGCAAAGAACCAGCAGTGCGAGCAAGAACAACAGAAGATAATGAAACAACATGGACGAAAACAGATTTAAAAGCAAAAACAATTTTAATCAGTACAATATCAGACAAGCAGTTAGAATATGTTAGTGAGTGCCAAACAACATTAGAAATTATGAACAAGTTAAATGAAATGTATTCGACAAAGTCAACAGCCCTGCAAATACTGTGCAGAGGAAAAATCGACGAAATAAAACTAAAAGACTACGAAACAGTGGAAGAATTTTTTATAGAATTCGAGAAAGCAGTAAATAAATTTAAAAACGCTGGAGGCACCATAGACGAAAACGAAAAAATGCGGTATTTGTTAAAAGCGCTACCAACAAGCTACAGTTATATTGGAGACTTCTTAGATGTAATTCCGGAAGCACAACGAACGGTAGAGTACGTAAAATCAAAAGTTAAAGAAAAAAGTCTAAACAGAGGTCCAGTGGACAGACAAAATAACGTAAGCACATTCAACACCAAAACTAAAAAAGAATGCTATGCGTGTGGCAAAACAGGTCATCTTCAGAGGGACTGCTGGCATGCTGAGCAAAATGCGAGAGGCGAAAACAAACAACAACAACAATACAACAGGCGATATCAGAATACGAATCAAAGAGGCGGTCGAGGCAGAGGTCAACATCATGGAAATGGTCGCGGACGTGGAACTGGACGTGGACATTACTCAGGAGACGGGAACCAAGGAAGACAACAAGAAAACAGCGACGGAGTACAGTCATGGACAATAAGAATGATAAGAAACGAAAAATAATAAATTGTAATAACAGCGAAAGTAGCAACGAAACTACAGTAAATTGGTTATTAGATAGTGGATGCACTGATCACATTATAAACGATTGTAGACTTTTTAAGAAGTGTGTAAATTTGAAAAATCCTATTGATGTTAAAGTAGCCGATGGCAAACAATTGCAAGCGACCAAAATTGGAAATGTAGAAACATATTTTAAAACTTACAACAATGAAAATTTAATCGATATTAAAAATGTATACTTTGTAAAAGGAATAAAACAAAATTTGTTAAGCATATCAAAGATAACTGAAAATAAATGTACAGTCGTAGCCAGAAATAATGATATAAAGATCTATAACGAAAAAGAGAATTGTTGACAGTTGCGAATAAAATTGATAGTTTGTATAATGTAAAAAGCTTCATGCTAAAAAAATAAAACAAATGAAATATATACAAATGTAACTAAATTAACTGAAAAAGAAAAATGGCACAGGGCACTAGGCCACGTAAATTTTCAATATTTGAATAGAATTATAAAGAATAAAATGCTAGATGGTCTGCCAGATAAAATCGAGAATACCGAAATGAAATGTGCGAATTGTATACAAAGTAAAATGTCAAACGAACCATTCGAGAACAATAGAAAGAAAACTAAAGAAACATTAGAGTTAATACACACAGACTTAAACGGACCACATAGCACAACAGGTTATTGTGGGGAAAAATATTTTTTGACATTCGTTGACGACTTTAGTAAATGCGCGAGAATATATTGTATTAAACATAAATCTGAAACGGCGAGCTGCTTAAAAGAATACGTAAATTATGTTGAGAATCAATTCAGTAAAAAAGTAAAACAAATCCAATGCGATAACGGTAAAGAATATATGAATAGAGAGATATTAAATTTTGTAAAATATAAAGGAATTCAATTAACTACATGCCCACCGTATGTACACGAATTAAACGGCGTAGCAGAAAGATATAATAGGTCGGCAATGGATATTGGCAGGTGCTTGATGAGAGAGGCAAACATACATAGGCGATATTGGCCAGAAGTGATGAACACAGTAGCTTATTTAAAAAATCGAACAATCGCAAACACAGCAGTAAATAAAAGCCCATACGAAATATTTTTGGTATAAAACCAAATGTAGAAAATTTAAAAATATACGGAAGTAGAGTTTTTGTTAGAGTTCGGAAGTACGCAGACAGAGTAAATGGGATAACAAATCGGAATTAGGAGTTTTAGTTGGATATAATACAAACGGATATAGAGTTTTAGTAAATAATAGAGTAATAAATGCAAGACATGTTCAAGTTGTGGAAGAAAAAACAAAATTAATTTGCCTAGAGAAAAACAAGCAGGATGATAATGAAAATGAAATAAATGAAAATGAAGAAGATGATGAAGATAACGCTAAGACAGACGATCTAAATGACATGTACGAAGATAATTCAAAAGCTAGGGATGATAGCGAGAGTGAGGAGAACAAAGAACATTTAACAGTGCAGAGAACATCAAATAGAGATAAAAGACCAGTAAATCTATATGGTAACCCAGTAACACATTTTATTTATATCAATTATGTAAATGCAATTGTACCAAACACTTACGAAGAGGCGATGAATAGTAACGAAAAGAAAGAATGGCTCAAAGCAATGAACACAGAAATGCAATGCTTAAATAAAAATAATACATGGCGAATTGTAGAAAAACCGATAAACAAAAAGATTATAGATGTTAAATGGGTGTATAAAAAGAAAAGTGATGGAACATATAAAGCCAGACTAGTAGTAAGAGGTTTCCAACAAAAAGAAAGACTAGAGAATGTATATTCACCAGTAGGAAAAATGCAAACATTAAAGATATTACTATCATATTGTTGTAAAAACGGCATGTATATAAATCAAATGGATGTCGAAACAGCCTTTTTAAATGGCTATGTTAAATCAGAAGTTTATGTAAATGAACCGAAAGGGTACGAAACAGGAGAAAACAAAGTTTATAAATTAATTAAGGCATTATATGGATTGAGAGAAAGCCCAAGAGCATGGTACGAATGTTTGCATAAATATCTTGACAAATTAAATTTTATAAGAAGCAATTACGATAATTGTTTGTATGTTAAAAGAAACGATAAAGATGAAATATATATTTTAGTATTTGTAGATGACATTTTGATATGCAGTAAGAACAAAACAAAAATAATCGAAATAAAAGATTGTTTAATGAACAAATTCACAATGAAAGATTTAGGAAAAATCGGTAGTTATATTGGAATAGACATTAATTATAGTACTGAAAGTAAGAAAATGACGTTAAATCAAAAGCATATATTGAATCACTAGCAATTAAGTATAATCTCGAAAATGCAAAGCTTTACGATACTCCAATGGAAACAAACTTAAAATTAGATCAAGCAACTGAATGTGATGAGAATATTAAATACAGAAATTTGATAGGTGAATTATTATATATAAGCGCAGGTACAAGACCAGATATATCATATTCCGTAAATTATTTAAGCAGATATCAAAGTTGTTACAATTCAACACACTATAAATACGCGTTAAGAGTATTAAAATATTTATATAAGACAAGAGATCTAAATTTAACTTTTGAAGACAATAAAAATAATGAATTTCTAGATTGTATGGTAGACTCCGATTATGCAGGAGATAATGTTGATAGAAAATCCACGACGGGATTTATAATTAGAATGTATGGAAATACAGTATATTGGAAAACACATAAACAACAAGCAGTAACAAAATGTTCAACGTTTGCAGAGTACATTGCCTTGTCAGAAGCAGTTACAGAAATATTATTTGTCAAAAACATGTTATGTGAAATGTTTAATATTAATAATGAAAAAGCGATTAAGATCTATGAAGATAATTCAGGCGCAGTAGCGATTGCTAAATTTGGTAACTTTACAAAAATTCAAAGCACATTGAAGTGCAGTATCATTATGTTAACGAAAATTATGAAAAAGGTATTATAGACATTGTAAAGATAGAATCTAAACTTAATATAGCAGACATGTTAACCAAAGCGTTGGACAAACAAAAATTTATAAGAAATAGAAATGCTGTAAAGTTAATGTAATGAAAGAAAATCAAGACAACAAATTTAAGAGGCGTGTTGGAATAAATGTGTATGCCTTGATATGAAATGTTAATTAGCATAAGAATGAATCAGCTGATCGCGTATAACGTAATGTAATGTTAAATAACATAATTATGCCACTTGCTCTAAGAATGTCAAATTGAATGGAAGTGCACATGCACGTAATAAATAATTTAATTAAATCTAAAGAAATCCACTTTAAATATTTACAGTCACCAAATTTGGTTGTCCTAGCTCTTATAATAGCTGAGATCTAGATTTTCACACGGACAGACAGACGGACAGACGGACATGGCTATATCGACTCGGCTGTTGATCCTGAGCTAGAATATATATACTTTAAGGGGTCGGAGGTGTCTCCTTCTGCCTGTTACATACATTTTCGGTTTGAACAAAGTTATAATACCCTTCTACTCTATGAGTAGCGGGTATAAAAAAAAAACATTTTTGCACACATTTTATTTTTGATGCGGGCGGGACTCGAACCCGTAAATGCATAATAGTACTGTTCGTTTTACAGTCCACAACTTAACCCATTTCACCACCGTACACGCACATACGATTCGGCACAATGCTGCAAGCAGCGCTGCCGGCAGCGCTGCTTACAGCTATGGAAAACGTTAAGCTAAATAACTTCTGTGTTTATTATCCGATTGTTACCAAATTTTTAGAGATCATCTGGCTAGCTATAGTTATTATGTAAACCGAAAATGAACAACATGGCATCAAAATTGCACTTGTTATCAATGTTTTTCGATTTGCGGGGGCGGAAGGGGGCGTGGCCAAAATCCAAAATAAACTTGATCAGCGTGCAATAATAACACATATTGTCACCAAATTTAGTTGTCCTAGCTCCTATAATAGCTAAGATCTAAATTTTCACACGGACAGACAGACGGACAGACGGACATGGCTATATCGACTCGGCTGTTGATCCTGAGCCAGTATATATATACTTTATGGGGTCGGAGGTGTCTCCTCCTGCCTGTTACATACATTTTCGGTTTGAACAAAGTTATAATAACCTTCTACTCTATGAGTAGCGGGTATAAAAAGCAACAACAACTAAGATTATTCGAATTTAATGGGCGCAACGCGCGTGAAGACTTCACAAATAAGGCAACGCCAACTACAACAAAAACAACAACTGAGACGTTTCACAGACATGTTAGGAAAAGCTAAAACTGGACCTGCTGCCTGTTGCCTGGTCCTGCCTGTGTCTGGTCTGGCGTGGTCTTTTCCAGTTATACTGTGCTCGCACTGTGACCTGTCATCATGATTGATACGTTTGATGGATTCATTCGAGCTGACTGCTGTGTGGCGTTCAGTTTTAAAGTTTGCTGATTGATCCCAGCGTGTTGATTACAATCGACGCCGACGTACACGCAGATGCAGGCACAGGTAGTTGGCGCAGGCAGTTGGCGCTGTATGGGGAGTCTTGCAAGGCATGCTGCTGGGAATTCAATCAAAAGTGTCAGCGCTGGCACAACATCTCTTACTGCTAAAGGTGCCGAAACCACTAACTAAATACAGTGGTAACTGAATATTAGAATAGAATATTAGAAATGATAAGAAAGGCAAAAAAAATCAAAAGGGAAAGAAAAAGTTAATCCCTTTTTCATTGATAAGCAATTTTAAAAATTATGGAACTTTGGAAAAGTGGGAAGTATAAAAAAAATTTTAATAAATTATAGAAATTTTTAAATATTTTGAAATTAAGAAAATTGACAGTTAATATTTTTAAAACATTTTTAAAAGCTTTTAATATTCTTAATGAAATTTAAATAATACGCAAATTTAGGAAAAATGTGGAAATTTGACGATGACGTCACGATATGCTGCAAAGGCGCAAAGAGTGTAACTATGGAAAACGTTTAGATGAATATCTTCTGTGTTTATTGTTCGATCGGATTGTAATTTTGAAAATAGATTTATATTGTAATTATCTATGTTTATACCAAAGCAGAAAGCCATAACTTCAATACTTTTCCTAATAATCGTAATTATCGTTTTGCGTGGGCGGTGGACGCGACATCGAAAATTGAAAATAAACTCGATCTACCTATGGTATACAGGAAATTAGGTGTCTCTACCTTTTGTAATAGCTGAGATCTAGACGTACAGACGGACAGACGGGCAGACGGACATGGCTATATCGACTCGGCTGTTAATCCTGAGCCAGAATATATATACTTTATGGGGTCGGAGGTGTCTCCTTCTGCCTGTTACATACATTTTCCGTTTGAACAAAGTTATAATACCCTTCTACTCTATGAGTAGCGGGTATAAAAAAAAAACATTTTTGCACACATTTAATTTTTGATGCGGGCGGGACTCGAACCCGTAAATGCATAATAGTACTGTTCGTTTTGCAGTCCACAACTTAACCCATTTCACCACCGTACACGCACATACGATTCGGCACAATGCTGCAAGCAGCGCTGCCGGCAGCGCTGCTTACAGCTATGGAAAACGGTAAGCTGAATAACTTCTGTGTTTATTATCCGATTGTTACCAAATTTTTAGAGATCATCTGGCTAGCTATAGTTATCATGTAAACCAAAAATGAACAACATGGCATGAAAATTGCACTTGTTATCAATGTTTTGGCCAAAATCCAAAATAAACTTGATCAGCGTGCAATAATAACACATATTGTCACCAAATTTGGTTGTCCTAGCTCTTATAATGGCTGAGATCTAGATTTTCACACGGACAGACAGACGGACAGACGGACATGGCTATATCGACTCGGCTGTTGATCCTGAGCCAGAATATATATACTTTATGGGGTCGGAGGTGTCTCCTTCTGCCTGTTACATACATTTTCGGTGTGAACAAAGTTATAATAACCTTCTACTCTATGAGTAGCCGGTATAAAAAGCAACAACAACTAAGATTATTCGAATTTAATGGGCGCAACGCGCGTGGAGACTTCACAAGTGAGGCAACGCCAACTACAACAAAAACAACAACTGAGACGTTTCACAGACATGTTAGGAAAAGCTAAAACTGGACCTGCTACCTGTTGCCTGGTCCTGCCTGTGTCTGGTCTGGCCTGGTCTTTTCCAGTTATACTGTGCTCGCACTGTGACCTGTCATCATGATTGATACGTTTGATGGATTCATTCGAGCTGACTGCTGTGTGGCGATCAGTTTTAAAGTTTGCTGATTGATCCCAGTGTGTTGATTACAATCGACGCCGACGTACACGCAGATGCATGCACAGGTAGTTGGCGCAGGCAGTTGGCGCTGTATGGGGGAGTCTTGCAACGCATGCTGCTGGGAATTCAATCAAAAGTGTCAGCGCTGGCACAACATCTCTTACTGCTAAAGGTGCCGAAACCACTAACTAAATACAGTGGTAACTGAATATTAGAATAGAATATTAGAAATGATAAGAAAGGCAAAAAAAATCAAAAGGGAAACAAAAAAGTTAATCCCTTTTTTCATTGATAAGCAATTTTAAAAATTATGGAACTTTGGAAAAGTGGGAAGTATAAAAAAAAAATTTTAATAAATTATAGAAATTTTTAAATATTTTGAAATTAAGAAAATTGACAGTTAATATTTTTAATACATTTTTAAAAGCTTTTAATATTCTTAATGAAATTTAAATAATACGCAAATTTAGGAAAAATGTGGAAATTTGACGATGACGTCACGATATGCTGCAAAGGCGCAAAGAGTGTAACTATGGAAAACGTTTAGATGAATATCTTCTGTGTTTATTGTTCGATCGGATTGTAATTTTGAAAATAGATTTATATTGTAATTATCTATGTTTATACCAAAGCAGAAAGCCATAACTTCAATACTTTTCCTAATAATCGTAATTATCGTTTTGCGTGGGCGGTGGACGCGACATCGAAAATTGAAAATAAACTCGATCTACCTATGGTATACAGGAAATTAGGTGTCTCTACCTTTTGTAATAGCTGAGATCTAGACGTACAGACGGACAGACGGGCAGACGGACATGGCTATATCGACTCGGCTGTTAATCCTGAGCCAGAATATATATACTTTATGGGGTCGGAGGTGTCTCCTTCTGCCTGTTACATACATTTTCCGTTTGAACAAAGTTATAATACCCTTCTACTCTATGAGTAGCGGGTATAAAAAAAAAACATTTTTGCACACATTTAATTTTTGATGCGGGCGGGACTCGAACCCGTAAATGCATAATAGTACTGTTCGTTTTGCAGTCCACAACTTAACCCATTTCACCACCGTACACGCACATACGATTCGGCACAATGCTGCAAGCAGCGCTGCCAAGCAGCGCTGCTTACAGCTATGGAAAACGGTAAGCTGAATAACTTCTGTGTTTATTATCCGATTGTTACCAAATTTTTAGAGATCATCTGGCTAGCTATAGTTATCATGTAAACCAAAAATGAACAACATGGCATGAAAATTGCACTTGTTATCAATGTTTTGGCCAAAATCCAAAATAAACTTGATCAGCGTGCAATAATAACACATATTGTCACCAAATTTGGTTGTCCTAGCTCTTATAATGGCTGAGATCTAGATTTTCACACGGACAGACAGACGGACAGACGGACATGGCTATATCGACTCGGCTGTTGATCCTGAGCCAGAATATATATACTTTATGGGGTCGGAGGTGTCTCCTTCTGCCTGTTACATACATTTTCGGTGTGAACAAAGTTATAATAACCTTCTACTCTATGAGTAGCCGGTATAAAAAGCAACAACAACTAAGATTATTCGAATTTAATGGGCGCAACGCGCGTGGAGACTTCACAAGTGAGGCAACGCCAACTACAACAAAAACAACAACTGAGACGTTTCACAGACATGTTAGGAAAAGCTAAAACTGGACCTGCTACCTGTTGCCTGGTCCTGCCTGTGTCTGGTCTGGCCTGGTCTTTTCCAGTTATACTGTGCTCGCACTGTGACCTGTCATCATGATTGATACGTTTGATGGATTCATTCGAGCTGACTGCTGTGTGGCGATCAGTTTTAAAAGTTTGCTGATTGATCCCAGTGTGTTGATTACAATCGACGCCGACGTACACGCAGATGCATGCACAGGTAGTTGGCGCAGGCAGTTGGCGCTGTATGGGGAGTCTTGCAACGCATGCTGCTGGGAATTCAATCAAAAGTGTCAGCGCTGGCACAACATCTCTTACTGCTAAAGGTGCCGAAACCACTAACTAAATACAGTGGTAACTGAATATTAGAATAGAATATTAGAAATGATAAGAAAGGCAAAAAAAATCAAAAGGGAAACAAAAAGTTAATCCCTTTTTCATTGATAAGCAATTTTAAAAATTATGGAACTTTGGAAAAGTGGGAAGTATAAAAAAAAAATTTTAATAAATTATAGAAACCATTCGAGAACAATAGAAAGAAAACTAAAGAAACATTAGAGTTAATACACACAGACTTAAACGGACCACATAGCACAACAGGTTATTGTGGGGAAAAATATTTTTTGACATTCGTTGACGACTTTAGTAAATGCGCGAGAATATATTGTATTAAACATAAATCTGAAACGGCGAGCTGCTTAAAAGAATACGTAAATTATGTTGAGAATCAATTCAGTAAAAAAGTAAAACAAATCCAATGCGATAACGGTAAAGAATATATGAATAGAGAGATATTAAATTTTGTAAAATATAAAGGAATTCAATTAACTACATGCCCACCGTATGTACACGAATTAAACGGCGTAGCAGAAAGATATAATAGGTCGGCAATGGATATTGGCAGGTGCTTGATGAGAGAGGCAAACATACATAGGCGATATTGGCCAGAAGTGATGAACACAGTAGCTTATTTAAAAAATCGAACAATCGCAAACACAGCAGTAAATAAAAGCCCATACGAAATATTTTTTGGTATAAAACCAAATGTAGAAAATTTAAAAATATACGGAAGTAGAGTTTTTGTTAGAGTTCCGGAAGTACGCAGACAGAGTAAATGGGATAACAAATCGGAATTAGGAGTTTTAGTTGGATATAATACAAACGGATATAGAGTTTTAGTAAATAATAGAGTAATAAATGCAAGACATGTTCAAGTTGTGGAAGAAAAAACAAAATTAATTTGCCTAGAGAAAAACAAGCAGGATGATAATGAAAATGAAATAAATGAAAATGAAGAAGATGATGAAGATAACGCTAAGACAGACGATCTAAATGACATGTACGAAGATAATTCAAAAGCTAGGGATGATAGCGAGAGTGAGGAGAACAAAGAACATTTAACAGTGCAGAGAACATCAAATAGAGATAAAAGACCAGTAAATCTATATGGTAACCCAGTAACACATTTTATTTATATCAATTATGTAAATGCAATTGTACCAAACACTTACGAAGAGGCGATGAATAGTAACGAAAAGAAAGAATGGCTCAAAGCAATGAACACAGAAATGCAATGCTTAAATAAAAATAATACATGGCGAATTGTAGAAAAACCGATAAACAAAAAGATTATAGATGTTAAATGGGTGTATAAAAAGAAAAGTGATGGAACATATAAAGCCAGACTAGTAGTAAGAGGTTTCCAACAAAAAGAAAGACTAGAGAATGTATATTCACCAGTAGGAAAAATGCAAACATTAAAGATATTACTATCATATTGTTGTAAAAACGGCATGTATATAAATCAAATGGATGTCGAAACAGCCTTTTAAATGGCTATGTTAAATCAGAAGTTTATGTAAATGAACCGAAAGGGTACGAAACAGGAGAAAACAAAGTTTATAAATTAATTAAGGCATTATATGGATTGAGAGAAAGCCCAAGAGCATGGTACGAATGTTTGCATAAATATCTTGACAAATTAAATTTTATAAGAAGCAATTACGATAATTGTTTGTATGTTAAAAGAAACGATAAAGATGAAATATATATTTTAGTATTTGTAGATGACATTTTGATATGCAGTAAGAACAAAACAAAAATAATCGAAATAAAAGATTGTTTAATGAACAAATTCACAATGAAAGATTTAGGAAAAATCGGTAGTTATATTGGAATAGACATTAATTATAGTACTGAAAGTAAGAAAATGACGTTAAATCAAAAAGCATATATTGAATCACTAGCAATTAAGTATAATCTCGAAAATGCAAAGCTTTACGATACTCCAATGGAAACAAACTTAAAATTAGATCAAGCAACTGAATGTGATGAGAATATTAAATACAGAAATTTGATAGGTGAATTATTATATATAAGCGCAGGTACAAGACCAGATATATCATATTCCGTAAATTATTTAAGCAGATATCAAAGTTGTTACAATTCAACACACTATAAATACGCGTTAAGAGTATTAAAATATTTATATAAGACAAGAGATCTAAATTTAACTTTTGAAGACAATAAAAATAATGAATTTCTAGATTGTATGGTAGACTCCGATTATGCAGGAGATAATGTTGATAGAAAATCCACGACGGGATTTATAATTAGAATGTATGGAAATACAGTATATTGGAAAACACATAAACAACAAGCAGTAACAAAATGTTCAACGTTTGCAGAGTACATTGCCTTGTCAGAAGCAGTTACAGAAATATTATTTGTCAAAAACATGTTATGTGAAATGTTTAATATTAATAATGAAAAAGCGATTAAGATCTATGAAGATAATTCAGGCGCAGTAGCGATTGCTAAATTTGGTAACTTTACAAAAAATTCAAAGCACATTGAAGTGCAGTATCATTATGTTAACGAAAATTATGAAAAAGGTATTATAGACATTGTAAAGATAGAATCTAAACTTAATATAGCAGACATGTTAACCAAAGCGTTGGACAAACAAAAATTTATAAGAAATAGAAATGCTGTAAAGTTAATGTAATGAAAGAAAATCAAGACAACAAATTTAAGAGGCGTGTTGGAATAAATGTGTATGCCTTGATATGAAATGTTAATTAGCATAAGAATGAATCAGCTGATCGCGTATAACGTAATGTAATGTTAAATAACATAATTATGCCACTTGCTCTAAGAATGTCAAATTGAATGGAAGTGCACATGCACGTAATAAATAATTTAATTAAATCTAAAGAAATCCACTTTAAATATTTACAGTCACCAAATTTGGTTGTCCTAGCTCTTATAATAGCTGAGATCTAGATTTTCACACGGACAGACAGACGGACAGACGGACATGGCTATATCGACTCGGCTGTTGATCCTGAGCTAGAATATATATACTTTAAGGGGTCGGAGGTGTCTCCTTCTGCCTGTTACATACATTTTCGGTTTGAACAAAGTTATAATACCCTTCTACTCTATGAGTAGCGGGTATAAAAAAAAACATTTTTGCACACATTTAATTTTTGATGCGGGCGGGACTCGAACCCGTAAATGCATAATAGTACTGTTCGTTTTACAGTCCACAACTTAACCCATTTCACCACCGTACACGCACATACGATTCGGCACAATGCTGCAAGCAGCGCTGCCAAACGCGCTGCTTACAGCTATGGAAAACGTTAAGCTAAATAACTTCTGTGTTTATTATCCGATTGTTACCAAATTTTTAGAGATCATCTGGCTAGCTATAGTTATTATGTAAACCGAAAATGAACAACATGGCATCAAAATTGCACTTGTTATCAATGTTTTTCGATTTGCGGGGGCGGAAGGGGGCGTGGCCAAAATCCAAAATAAACTTGATCAGCGTGCAATAATAACACATATTGTCACCAAATTTAGTTGTCCTAGCTCCTATAATAGCTAAGATCTAAATTTTCACACGGACAGACAGACGGACAGACGGACATGGCTATATCGACTCGGCTGTTGATCCTGAGCCAGTATATATATACTTTATGGGGTCGGAGGTGTCTCCTCCTGCCTGTTACATACATTTTCGGTTTGAACAAAGTTATAATAACCTTCTACTCTATGAGTAGCGGGTATAAAAAGCAACAACAACTAAGATTATTCGAATTTAATGGGCGCAACGCGCGTGAAGACTTCACAAATAAGGCAACGCCAACTACAACAAAAACAACAACTGAGACGTTTCACAGACATGTTAGGAAAAGCTAAAACTGGACCTGCTGCCTGTTGCCTGGTCCTGCCTGTGTCTGGTCTGGCGTGGTCTTTTCCAGTTATACTGTGCTCGCACTGTGACCTGTCATCATGATTGATACGTTTGATGGATTCATTCGAGCTGACTGCTGTGTGGCGTTCAGTTTTAAAGTTTGCTGATTGATCCCAGCGTGTTGATTACAATCGACGCCGACGTACACGCAGATGCAGGCACAGGTAGTTGGCGCAGGCAGTTGGCGCTGTATGGGGAGTCTTGCAAGGCATGCTGCTGGGAATTCAATCAAAAGTGTCAGCGCTGGCACAACATCTCTTACTGCTAAAGGTGCCGAAACCACTAACTAAATACAGTGGTAACTGAATATTAGAATAGAATATTAGAAATGATAAGAAAGGCAAAAAAAATCAAAAGGGAAAGAAAAAGTTAATCCCTTTTTCATTGATAAGCAATTTTAAAAATTATGGAACTTTGGAAAAGTGGGAAGTATAAAAAAAAAATTTTAATAAATTATAGAAATTTTTAAATATTTTGAAATTAAGAAAATTGACAGTTAATATTTTTAAAACATTTTTAAAAGCTTTTTAATATTCTTAATGAAATTTAAATAATACGCAAATTTAGGAAAAATGTGGAAATTTGACGATGACGTCACGATATGCTGCAAAGGCGCAAAGAGTGTAACTATGGAAAACGTTTAGATGAATATCTTCTGTGTTTATTGTTCGATCGGATTGTAATTTTGAAAATAGATTTATATTGTAATTATCTATGTTTATACCAAAGCAGAAAGCCATAACTTCAATACTTTTCCTAATAATCGTAATTATCGTTTTGCGTGGGCGGTGGACGCGACATCGAAAATTGAAAATAAACCCGATCTACCTATGGTATACAGGAAATTAGGTGTCTCTACCTTTTGTAATAGCTGAGATCTAGACGTACAGACGGACAGACGGGCAGACGGACATGGCTATATCGACTCGGCTGTTAATCCTGAGCCAGAATATATATACTTTATGGGGTCGGAGGTGTCTCCTTCTGCCTGTTACATACATTTTCCGTTTGAACAAAGTTATAATACCCTTCTACTCTATGAGTAGCGGGTATAAAAAAAAACATTTTTGCACACATTTAATTTTTGATGCGGGCGGGACTCGAACCCGTAAATGCATAATAGTACTGTTCGTTTTGCAGTCCACAACTTAACCCATTTCACCACCGTACACGCACATACGATTCGGCACAATGCTGCAAGCAGCGCTGCCGGCAGCGCTGCTTACAGCTATGGAAAACGGTAAGCTGAATAACTTCTGTGTTTATTATCCGATTGTTACCAAATTTTTAGAGATCATCTGGCTAGCTATAGTTATCATGTAAACCAAAAATGAACAACATGGCATGAAAATTGCACTTGTTATCAATGTTTTGGCCAAAATCCAAAATAAACTTGATCAGCGTGCAATAATAACACATATTGTCACCAAATTTGGTTGTCCTAGCTCTTATAATGGCTGAGATCTAGATTTTCACACGGACAGACAGACGGACAGACGGACATGGCTATATCGACTCGGCTGTTGATCCTGAGCCAGAATATATATACTTTATGGGGTCGGAGGTGTCTCCTTCTGCCTGTTACATACATTTTCGGTGTGAACAAAGTTATAATAACCTTCTACTCTATGAGTAGCCGGTATAAAAAGCAACAACAACTAAGATTATTCGAATTTAATGGGCGCAACGCGCGTGGAGACTTCACAAGTGAGGCAACGCCAACTACAACAAAAACAACAACTGAGACGTTTCACAGACATCTTAGGAAAAGCTAAAACTGGACCTGCTACCTGTTGCCTGGTCCTGCCTGTGTCTGGTCTGGCCTGGTCTTTTCCAGTTATACTGTGCTCGCACTGTGACCTGTCATCATGATTGATACGTTTGATGGATTCATTCGAGCTGACTGCTGTGTGGCGATCAGTTTTAAAGTTTGCTGATTGATCCCAGTGTGTTGATTACAATCGACGCCGACGTACACGCAGATGCAGGCACAGGTAGTTGGCGCAGGCAGTTGGCGCTGTATGGGGAGTCTTGCAACGCATGCTGCTGGGAATTCAATCAAAAGTGTCAGCGCTGGCACAACATCTCTTACTGCTAAAGGTGCCGAAACCACTAACTAAATACAGTGGTAACTGAATATTAGAATAGAATATTAGAAATGATAAGAAAGGCAAAAAAAATCAAAAGGGAAACAAAAAGTTAATCCCTTTTTCATTGATAAGCAATTTTAAAAATTATGGAACTTTGGAAAAGTGGGAAGTATAAAAAAAAAATTTTAATAAATTATAGAAATTTTTAAATATTTTGAAATTAAGAAAATTGACAGTTAATATTTTTAAAACATTTTTAAAAGCTTTTAATATTCTTAATGAAATTTAAATAATACGCAAATTTAGGAAAAATTTGGAAATTTGACGATGACGTCACGATATGCTGCAAAGGCGCAAAGAGTGTAACTATGGAAAACGTTTAGATGAATATCTTCTGTGTTTATTGTTCGATCGGATTGTAATTTCGAAAATAGATTTATATTGTAATTATCTATGTTTATACCAAAGCAGAAAGCCATAACTTCAATACTTTTCCTAATAATCGTAATTATCGTTTTGCGTGGGCGGTGGACGCGACATCGAAAATTGAAAATAAACTCGATCTACCTATGGTACACAGGAAATTAGGTGTCTCTACCTTTTGTAATAGCTGAGATCTAGACGTACAGACGGACAGACGGGCAGACGGACATGGCTATATCGACTCGGCTGTTAATCCTGAGCCAGAATATATATACTTTATGGGGTCGGAGGTGTCTCCTTCTGCCTGTTACATACATTTTCCGTTTGAACAAAGTTATAATACCCTTCTACTCTATGAGTAGCGGGTATAAAAAAAAAACATTTTTGCACACATTTAATTTTTGATGCGGTCGGGACTCGAACCCGTAAATGCATAATAGTACTGTTCGTTTTGCAGTCCACAACTTAACCCATTTCACCACCGTACACGCACATACAATTCGGCACAATGCTGCAAGCAGCGCTGCCGGCAGCGCTGCTTACAGCTATGGAAAACGGTAAGCTGAATAACTTCTGTGTTTATTATCCGATTGTTACCAAATTTTTAGAGATCATCTGGCTAGCTATAGTTATCATGTAAACCAAAAACGAACAACATGGCATGAAAATTGCACTTGTTATCAATGTTTTGGCCAAAATCCAAAATAAACTTGATCAGCGTGCAATAATAACACATATTGTCACCAAATTTGGTTGTCCTAGCTCTTATAATGGCTGAGATCTAGATTTTCACACGGACAGACAGACGGACAGACGGACATGGCTATATCGACTCGGCTGTTGATCCTGAGCCAGAATATATATACTTTATGGGGTCGGAGGTGTCTCCTTCTGCCTGTTACATACATTTTCGGTTTGAACAAAGTTATAATAGCCTTCTACTCTATGAGTAGCGGGTATAAAAAGCAACAACAACTAAGATTATTCGAATTTAATGGGCGCAACGCGCGTGGAGACTTCACAAGTGAGGCAACGCCAACTACAACAAAAACAACAACTGAGACGTTTCACAGACATGTTAGGAAAAGCTAAAACTGGACCTGCTGCCTGGTCCTGCCTGTGTCTGGTCTGGCCTGGTCTTTTCCACTTATACTGTGCTCGCACTGTGACCTGTCATCATGATTGATACGTTTGATGGATTCATTCGAGCTGACTGCTGTGTGGCGTTCAGTTTTAAAGTTTGCTGATTGATCCCAGTGTGTTGATTACAATCGACGCCGACGTACACGCAGATGCAGGCACAGGTAGTTGGCGCAGGCAGTTGGCGCTGTATGGGGAGTCTTGCAAGGCATGCTGCTGGGAATTCAATCAAAAGTGTCAGCGCTGGCACAACATCTCTTACTGCTAAAGGTGCCGAAACCACTAACTAAATACAGTGGTAACTGAATATTAGAATAGAATATTAGAATATTAGAAATGATAAGAAAGGCAAAAAAAATCAAAAGGGAAACAAAGAGTTAATCCCTTTTTTATTGATAAGCAATTTTAAAAATTATGGAACTTTGGAAAAGTGGGAAGTATAAAAAAAAAATTTTAATAAATTATAGAAATTTTTAAATATTTTGAAATTAAGAAAATTGACAGTTAATATTTTTAAAACATTTTTAAAAGCTTTTAATATTCTTAATGAAATTTAAATAATACGCAAATTTAGGAAAAATGTGGAAATTTGACGATGACGTCACGATATGCTGCAAAGGCGCAAAGAGTGTAACTATGGAAAACGTTTAGATGAATATCTTCTGTGTTTATTGTTCGATCGGATTGTAATTTTGAAAATAGATTTATATTGTAATTATCTATGTTTATACCAAAGCAGAAAGCCATAACTTCAATACTTTTCCTAATAATCGTAATTATCGTTTTGCGTGGGCGGTGTGCGCGACATCGAAAATTGAAAATAAAGTCGATCTACCTATGGTATACAGGAAATTAGGTGTCTCTACCTTTTGTAATAGCTGAGATCTAGACGTACAGACGGACAGACGGGCAGACGGACATGGCTATATCGACTCGGCTGTTAATCCTGAGCCAGAATATATATACTTTATGGGGTCGGAGGTGTCTCCTTCTGCCTGTTACATACATTTTCGGTTTGAACAAAGTTATAATACCCTTCTACTCTATGAGTAGCGGGTATAAAAAGCAACAACAACTAAGATTATTCGAATTTAATGGGCGCAACGCGCGTGAAGACTTCACAAATGAGGCAACGCCAACTACAACAAAAACAACAACTGAGACGTTTCACAGACATGTTAGGAAAAGCTAAAACTGGACCTGCTGCCTGTTGCCTGGTCCTGCCTGTGTCTGGTCTGGCCTGGTCTTTTCCAGTTATACTGTGCTCGCACTGTGACCTGTCATCATGATTGATACGTTTGATGGATTCATTCGAGCTGACTGCTGTGTGGCGTTCAGTTTTAAAGTTTGCTGATTGATCCCAGCGTGTTGATTACAATCGACGCCGACGTACACGCAGATGCAGGCACAGGTAGTTGGCGCAGGCAGTTGGCGCTGTATGGGGAGTCTTGCAAGGCATGCTGCTGGGAATTCAATCAAAACTGTCAGCGCTGGCACAACATCTCTTACTGCTAAAGGTGCCGAAACTACTAACTAAATACAGTGGTAACTCAATATTAGAATAGAATATTAGAAATGATAAGAAAGGCAAAAAAAATCAAAAGGGAAACAAAGAGTTAATCCCTTTTTCATTGATAAGCAATTTTAAAAATTATGGAACTTTGGAAAAGTGGGAAGTATAAAAAAAAAATTTTAATAAATTATAGAAATTTTTAAATATTTTGAAATTAAGAAAATTGACAGTTAATATTTTTAAAACATTTTTAAAAGCTTTTAATATTCTTAATGAAATTTAAATAATACGCAAATTTAGGAAAAATGTGGAAATTTGACGATGACGTCACGATATGCTGCAAAGGCGCAAAGAGTGTAACTATGGAAAACGTTTAGATGAATATCTTCTGTGTTTATTGTTCGATCGGATTGTAATTTTGAAAATAGATTTATATTGTAATTATCTATGTTTATACCAAAGCAGAAAGCCATAACTTCACTACTTTTCCTAATAATCGTAATTATCGTTTTGCGTGGGCGGTGGACGCGACATCGAAAATTGAAAATAAACTCGATCTACCTATGGTATACAGGAAATTAGGTGTCTCTACCTTTTGTAATAGCTGAGATCTAGACGTACAGACGGACAGACGGGCAGACGGACATGGCTATATCGACTCGGCTGTTAATCCTGAGCCAGAATATATATACTTTATGGGGTCGGAGGTGTCTCCTTCTGCCTGTTACATACATTTTCGGTTTGAACAAAGTTATAATACCCTTCTACTCTATGAGTAGCGGGTATAAAAAAAAAAACATTTTTGCACACATTTAATTTTTGATGCGGTCGGGACTCGAACCCGTAAATGCATAATAGTACTCATCGTTTTGCAGTCCACAACTTAACCCATTTCACCACCGTACACGCACATACGATTCGGCACAATGCTGCAAGCAGCGCTGCCGGCAGCGCTGCTTAGAGCTATGGAAAACGTTAAGCTGAATAACTTCTGTGTTTATTATCCGATTGTTACCAAATTTTTAGAGATCATCTGGCTAGCTATAGTTATCATGTAAACCGAAAATGAACAATATGGCATCAAAATTGCACTTGTTATCAATGTTTTTTCGATTTGCGGGGGCGGAAGGGGGCGTGGCCAAAATCCAAAATAAACTTGATCAGCATGCAATAATAACACATATTGTCACCAAATTTGGTTGTCCTAGCTCTTATAATAGCTGAGATCTAGATTTTCACACGGACAGACAGACGGACAGACGGACATGGCTATATCGACTCGGCTGTTGATCCTGAGCCAGAATATATATACTCTATGGGGTCGGAGGTGTCTCCTTCTGCCTGTTACATACATTTTCGGTTTGAACAAAGTTATAATACCCTTCTACTCTATGAGTAGCGGCTATAGAAAGAGATCCCAGTCCCACCCTGAGAAAAAAAAACGAGATTCCAGTCTCACCCAGAGAAAAAAAAACCCAGTCCAGTCTCACTTGAGAGCTGAGAGCGGACTGAAAATCCGAACACATTGAGAGCTTACGTAGTCAGAAATTAACAGAGAAGCAACTCAGCCTACTTGAATCGTTTTAATAGAGTTGTATCGCTTGGTACCTCCTTGCTACAAATTCTACATATAAAGCCAGCAAGTCTTAAGAGAGAATAGCTCTCTGTCTATATTATTTTCCATGGGATTAGCCGCAAATCGCAAGGGGAAATTTCTACAGCATTTTGCCTTGCTTCAGTCACTCAAATGTCTGCAACTTTCGTTAGCAGACATCGTGGCTGCCCAAGCCAAGCAGATTGAGAATAAGTATGGTTTGTGCCGGTGGCAAATGTGGCAAGAGAGCAGAATGTGACCGGCCCATGACTATTATTAGTCATGCAGCGGGCTCGGACTGAGACGTCTAAGCTAATGAAGCTTTTTCACACCTGCCTGCTAAATTATGCGCCATGACTAGGAGTGCCATGGAGTGAGAGCACCATGCAAGCCATTTACTTGTTTCAGATTGCTTATAATTAAATTATAATCAACATCAAGCCAGGCGCATCACGCAGATGCAGACGAAAATGGAGACGTAGAGACCAAGACCAAGACATGCAGCCAGTGAGACCGGTCTGAGGCCGCTGCTGCTGCTGACATGCATCTAACAAGCCTTCAACTATCTAATCAACGTACAAGTCAAAATATCAATACCTCAAGTAATCAAAATCACTTTAGAATTTCAAATCAGTTGGGCTGATCCTGCCTGCCTGCCTGCAGCGTCTCACACAAGCACCGTGTCCAGCTGCTATATGCGACAGTTGCAACTCGAGTCCAGAGTGGGGAGATTGATGAAAAAACAAGTAAGAAAGCTACAGTCGAGTGTGATCGACTGTAATATACCCGCTACCCAGCTGCTTGTACATAATTTATTTGCGGAACGAAAAAACGGCTACAATCATATTTTGACCGTAAAAGGCTATGGACTTATAATATTTATGCAAAGTCAAAATATAAAATAAATGAAAAAAACATTTTTGCACACATTTAATTTTTGATGCGGGCGGGACTCGAACCCGTAAATGCATAATAATACTGTTCGTTTTGCAGTCCACAACTTAACCCATTTCACCACCGTACACGCACACACGATTCGGCACAATGCTGCAAGCAGCGCTGCCGGCAGCGCTGCTTTCAGCTATGGAAAACGTTAAGCTGAATAACTTCTGTTTATTAGAAAAAGAACAACATGGCATTAAAATTGCACTTGTTATCAATGTTTTTTCGATTTGCGGGGGCGGAAGTGGGCGTGGCCAAAATCCAAAATAAACTTGATCAGCGTGCAATAATGACACATATTGTCACCAAATTTGGTTGTCCTAGCTCTTATAATAGCTGAGATCTAAATTTTCACACGGACAGACAGACGGACAGACGGACAGACGGACATGGCTATATCGACTCGGCTGTTGATCCTGAGCCAGAATATATATACTTTATGGGGTCGGAGGTGTCTCCTTCTGCCTGTTACATACATTTTCGGTTTGAACAAAGTTATAATACCCTTCTACTCTATGAGTAGCGGGTATAAAAAGCAACAACAACTAAGAATATTCGAATTTGATGGGCGCAACGCGCGTGGAGACTTCACAAGTGAGGCAACGCCAACTACAACAAAAACAACAACTGAGACGTTTCACAGACATGTTAGGAAAAGCTAAAACTGGACCTGCTGCCTGTTGCCTGGTCCTGCCTGTGTCTGGTCTTTTCCAGTTATACTGTGCTCGCACTGTGACCTGTCATCATGATTGATACGTTTGATGGATTCATTCGAGCTGACTGCTGTGTGGCGTTCAGTTTTAAAGTTTGATGATTGATCCCAGCGTGTTGATTACAATCGACGCCGACGTACACGCAGATGCAGGCACAGGTAGTTGGCGCAGGCAGTTGGCGCTGTATGGGGAGTCTTGCAACGCATGCTGCTGGGAATTCAATCAAAAGTGTCAGCGCTGGCACAACATCTCTTACTGCTAAAGGTGCCGAAACCACTAACTAAATACAGTGGTAACTGAATATTAGAATAGAATATTAGAATATTAGAAATGATAAGAAAGGCAAAAAAAAATCAAAAGGGAAACAAAGAGTTAATCCCTTTTTCATTGATAAGCAATTTTAAAAATTATGGAACTTTGGAAAAGCGGGAAGTATAAAAAAAAAATTTTAAAAAAATTATAGAAATTTTTAAATATTTTGAAATTAAGAAAATTGACAGTTAATATTTTTAAAACATTTTTAAAAGCTTTTAATATTCTTAATGAAATTTAAATAATACGCAAATTTAGGAAAAATGTGGAAATTTGACGATGACGTCACGATATGCTGCAAAGGCGCAAAGAGTGTAACTATGGAAAACGTTTAGATGAATATCTTCTGTGTTTATTGTTCGATCGGATTGTAATTTTGAAAATAGATTTATATTGTAATTATCTATGTTTATACCAAAGCAGAAAGCCATAACTCCAATACTTTTCCTAATAATCGTAATTATCGTTTTGCGTGGGCGGTGGGCGCGACATCGAAAATTGAAAATAAACTCGATCTACCTATGGTATACAGGAAATTAGGTGTCTCTACCTTTTGTAATAGCTGAGATCTAGACGTTATTAGACGAAGTTATAATACCCTTCTACTCTATGAGTAGCGGGTATAAAAACCCAGTCCAGTCTCAATTGAGAGCTGAGAGCGGACTGAAAATCCGAACACATTGAGAGCTTACGTAGTCAGAAATTAACACAGAAGCAACTCAGCCTACTTGAATCGTTTTAATTGAATTGTATCGCTTGGTACCTCCTTGCTACAAATTCTACATATAAAGTCAGCAAGTCTTAAGAGAGAATACCTCTTTGTCTATATTATTTTCCATGGGATTAGCCGCAAATCGCAAGGGGAAATTTCTACAGCATTTTGCCTTGCTTCAGTCACTCA
Source organism: Zaprionus ghesquierei (assembly GCA_018904095.1). Lineage (NCBI taxonomy): Eukaryota > Metazoa > Arthropoda > Insecta > Diptera > Drosophilidae > Zaprionus > Zaprionus ghesquierei. The sequence continues at coordinate 204,049 of JAEIGP010000061.1, read as the reverse complement.
AATGTCTGCAACTTTCGTTAGCAGACATCGTGGCTGCCCAAGCCAAGCAGATTGAGAATAAGTATGGTTTGCGCCGGTGGCAAATGTGGCAAGAGAGCAGAATGTGACCGGCCCATGACTATTATTAGTCATGCAGCGGGCTCGGACTGAGACGTCTAAGCTAATGAAGCTTTTTCACACCTGCCTGCTAAATTATGCGCCATGACCAGGAGTGCCATGGAGTGAGAGCACCATGCAAGCCATTTACTTGTTACAGATTGCTTATAATTAAATTGTAATCAACATCAAGCCAGGCGCATCACGCAGATGCAGACGAAAATGGAGACGTAGAGAACAAGACCATGACAGGCAGCCAGTGAGACCGGTCTGAGGCCGCTGCTGCTGCTGACATGCATCTAACAAGCCTTCAACTATCTAATCAACGTACAAGTCAAAATATCAATACCTCAAGTAATGAAAATCACTTTAGAATTTCAAATCAGTTGGGCTGATGCTGCCTGCCTGCCTGCAGCGTCTCACACAAGCACCGTGTCCAGCTGCTATATGCGATAGTTGCAACTCGAGTCCAGAGTGGGGAGATTGATGAAAAAAAAAGCAACAACAACTAAGATTATTCGAATTTAATGGGCGCAACGCGCGTGGAGACTTCACAAGTGAGGCAACGCCAACTACAACAAAAACAACAACTGAGACGTTTCACAGACATGTTAGGAAAAGCTAAAACTGGACCTGCTGCCTGTTGCCTGGTCCTGCCTGTGTCTGGTCTGGCCTGGTCTTTTCCAGTTATACTGTGCTCGCACTGTGACCTGTCATCATGATTGATACGTTTGATGGATTCATTCGAGCTGACTGCTGTGTGGCGTTCAGTTTTAAAGTTTGCTGATTGATCCCAGCGTGTTGATTACAATCGACGCCGACGTACACGCAGATGCAGGCACAGGTGGTTGGCGCAGGCAGTTGGCGCTGTATGGGGAGTCATGCAACGCATGCTGCTGGGAATTCAATCAAAAGTGTCAGCGCTGGCACAACATCTCTTACTGCTAAAGGTGCCGAAACCACTAACTAAATACAGTGGTAACTGAATATTAGAATAGAATATTAGAATATTAGAAATGATAAGAAAGGAAAAAAAATCAAAAGGGAAACAAAGAGTTAATCCCTTTTTTTTATTGATAAGCAATTTTAAAAATTATGGAACTTTGGAAAAGTGGGAAGTATAAAAAAAAAATGTTAATAAATTATAGAAATTTTTAAATATTTTAAAATTAAGAAAATTGACAGTTAATATTTTTAAAACATTTTTAAAAGCTTTAAATATTCTTAATGAATTTTAAATAATACGAAAATTTAGGAAAAATGTGGAAATTTGACGATGACGTCACGATATGCTGCAAAGGCGCAAAAAGTGTAACTATGGAAAACGTTTAGATGAATATCTTCCGTGTTTATTGTTCGATCGGATTGTAATTTTGAAAATAGATTTATATTGTAACACTTCAATACTTTTCCTAATAATCGTAATTATCGTTTTGCGTGGGCGGTGGGCGCGACATCGAAAATTGAAAATAAACTCGATCTACCTATGGTATACAGGAAATTAGGTGTCTCTACCTTTTGTAATAGCTGAGATCTAGACGTACAGACGGACAGACGGGCAGACGGACATGGCTATATCGACTCGGCTGTTGATCCTGAGCCAGAATATATATACTTTATGGGGTCGGAGGTGTCTCCTTCTGCCTGTTACATACATTTTCGGTTTGAACAAAGTTATAATACCCTTCTACTCTATGAGTAGCGGGTATAAAAAAAAAACATTTTTGCACACATTTAATTTTTGATGCGGGCGGGACTCGATCCCGTAAATGCATAATAGTACTGTTCGTTTTACAGTCCACAACTTAACCCATTTCACCACCGTACAGCACATACGATTCGGCACAATGCTGCAAGCAGCGCTGCCGGCAGCTATGGAAAACGTTAAGCTGAATAACTTCTGTGTTTATTATCCGATTGTTACCAAATTTTCAGAGATCATCTGGCTAGCAATAGTTATCACGCAAACCGAAAATAAACAATATGGCATCAAAATTGCACTTGTTATCAATGTTTTTTCGATTTGCGGGGGCGGAAGGGGGCGTGGCCAAAATCCAAAATAAACTTGATCAGCGTGCAATAATAACACATTTTGTCACCAAATTTGGTTGTCCTAGCTCTTATAATAGCTGAGATCTAGATTTTCACACGGACAGACAGACGGACAGACGGACATGGCTATATCGACTCGGCTGTTGATCCTGAGCCAGAATATATATACTTTATGGGGTCGGAGGTGTCTCCTTCTGCCTGTTACATACTTTTCGGTTTGAACAAAGTTATAATACCCTTCTACTCTATGAGTAGCGGGTATAAAAAAACCTTTTTGCACACATTTAACTTTTGATGCGGGCGGGACTCGAACCCGTAAATGCATAATAGTACTGTTCGTTTTGCAGTCCACAACTTAACCCATTTCACCACCGTACACGCACACACGATTCGGCACAATGCTGCAAGCAGCGCTGCCGGCAGCGCTGCTTACAGCTATGGAAAACGTTAAGCTGAATAACTTCTGTGTTTATTATCCGATTGTTACCAAATTTTGAGAGATCATCTGGCTAGCAATAGTTATCACGCAAACCGAAAATAAACAATATGGCATCAAAATTGCACTTGTTATCAATGTTTTTTCGATTTGCGGGGGCGGAAGGGGGCGTGGCCAAAATCCAAAATAAACTTGATCAGCGTGCAATAATAACACATTTTGTCACCAAATTTGGTTGTCCTAGCTCTTATAATAGCTGAGATCTAGATTTTCACACGGACAGACAGACGGACAGACGGACATGGCTATATCGACTCGGCTGTTGATCCTGAGCCAGAATATATATACTTTATGGGGTCGGAGGTGTCTCCTTCTGCCTGTTACATACTTTTCGGTTTGAACAAAGTTATAATACCCTTCTACTCTATGAGTAGCGGGTATAAAAAACCTTTTTGCACACATTTAACTTTTGATGCGGGCGGGACTCGAACCCGTAAATGCATAATAGTACTGTTCGTTTTGCAGTCCACAACTTAACCCATTTCACCACCGTACACGCACACACGATTCGGCACAATGCTGCAAGCAGCGCTGCCGGCAGCGCTGCTTACAGCTATGGAAAACGTTAAGCTGAATAACTTCTGTGTTTATTATCCGATTGTTACCAAATTTTGAGAGATCATCTGGCTAGCTATAGTTATCATGTAAACCGAAAATGAACAATATGGCATCAAAATTGCACTTGTTATCAATGTTTTTTCGATTTGCGGGGGCGGAAGGGGGCGTGGCCGAAATCCAAAATAAACTTGATCAGCGTGCAATAATAACACATATTGTCACCAAATTAGGTTGTCCTAGCTATTATAATAGCTGAGATCTAGATTTTCACACGGACAGACAGACGGATAGACGGACAGACTGACATGGCTATATCGACTCGGCTGTTGATCCTGAGCCAGAATATATATACTTTATGGGGTCGGAGGTGTCTCCTTCTGCCTGTTACATACATTTTCGGTTTGAACAAAGTTATAATACCCTTCTACTGTATGAGTAGCGGGAATAAAAACCATTTCGCAAAAAGAAAGGAAAGATGACAGAAAACTAACTAACTTAATTTATGTTTTACTGTAATTATTTAAGAAAGGAACACTTGCTTTCCACCGGTGGAAGGGTTGAATTGACAATAAAAACTATTTTCAAAAAAAAAATTATTAATTTTACATTAAATAAAAAATTAAAAAAAATGTTTGAAAAAACAATTTATTAATTTTACATTAAATGTGAAATTTTCCAAAAAAAATTAAAAAAAAAACAAGTAAGAAAGCTACAGTCGAGTGTGCTCGACTGTAATATACCCGCTACCCAGCTGCTTGTACATAATTTATTTGCGGAACAAAAAAACGGCTACAATCATATTTTGACCGTAAAAGGCTATGGACTTATAATATTTATGCAAAGTCAAAATATAAAATAAATAAAAAAAACATTTTTGCACACATTTAATTTTTGATGCGGGCGGGACTCGAACCCGTAAATGCATAATAGTACTGTTCGTTTTGCAGTCCACAGCGCTGCCGGCAGTGCTGCTTACAGCTGTGAAATACGTTAAGCTGAATAACTTCTGTGTTTATTATCCGATTGTTACCAACTTTTCAGAGATCATCTGGCTAGCAATAAATATCATATAAACCAAAAATGAACAATATGGCATCAAAATTGCACTTGTTATCAATGTTTTTTCGATTTGCGGGGGCAGAAGGGGGCGTGGCCAATAATAACACATATTGTCACCAAATTTGGTTGTCCTAGCTCTTATAATAGCTGAGATCTAGATGTTCACACGGACAGACAGACGGACAGACGGACATGGCTATATCGACTCGGCTGTTGATCCTGAGCCAGAATATATATACTTTATGGGGTCGGAGGTGTCTCCTTCTGCCTGTTACATACATTTTTGGTTTGAACAAAGTTATAATACCCTTCTACTCTATGAGTAGCGGGTATAAAAACCCAGTCCAGTCTCAATTGAGAGCTAAGAGCATACTGAAAATCCGAACACATTGAGAGCTTAGGTAGTCAGAAATTAAGACAGAAGCAACTCAGCCTACTTGAATCGTTTTAATAGAATTGTATCTCTTGGTACCTCCTTGCTGCAAATTCTCTCTGTCTATATTATTTTCCATGGGATTAGCCGCAAATAGCAAGGGGAAATTTCTACAGCATTTTGCCTTGCTTCAGTCACTCAAATGTCTGCAACTTTCGTTAGCAGACATCGTGGCTGCCCAAGCCAAGCAGATTGAGAATAAGTATGGTTTGTGCCGGTGGCAAATGTGGCAAGAGAGCAGAATGTGACCGGCCCATGACTATTATTAGTCATGCAGCGGGCTCGGACTGAGACGTCTAAGCTAATGAAGCTCTTTCACACCTGCCTGCTAAATTATGCGCCATGATCAGGAGTGCCATGGAGTGAGAGCACCATGCAAGCCATTTACTTGTTACAGATTGCTTATAATTAAATTATAATCAACATCAAGCGAGGCGCATCACGCAGATGCAGACGAAAATGGAGACGTAGAGACCAAGACCAAGACATGCAGCCAGTGAGACCGGTCTGAGGCCGCTGCTGCTGCTGACATGCATCTAACAAGCCTTCGACTATCTAATCAACGTACAAGTCAAAATATCAATACCTCAAGTAATCAAAATCACTTTAGAATTTCAAATCAGTTGGGCTGATGCTGCCTGCCTGCCTGCAGCGTCTCACACAAGCACCGTGTCCAGCTGCTATATGCGACAGTTGCAACTCGAGTCCAGAGTGGGGAGATTGATGAAAAAAAAAGCAACAACAACTAAGATTATTCGAATTTAATGGGCGCAACGCGCGTGGAGACTTCACAAGTGAGGCAACGCCAACTACAACAAAAACAACAACTGAGACGTTTCACAGACATGTTAGGAAAAGCTAAAACAGGACCTGCTGCCTGGTCCTGCCTGTGTCTGGTCTGGCCTGGTCTTTTGCAGTTATACTGTGCTCGCACTGTGACCTGTCATCATGATTGATACATTTGATGGATTCATTCGAGCTGACTGCTGTGTGGCGTTCAGTTTTAAAGTTTGCTGATTGATCCCAGCGTGTTGATTACAATCAACGCCGACGTACACGCAGATGCAGGCACAGGTAGTTGGCGCAGGCAGTTGGCGCTGTATGAGGAGTCTTGCAACGCATGCTGCTGGGAATTCAATCAAAAGTGTCAGCGCTGGCACAACATCTCTTACTGCTAAAGGTGCCGAAACCACTAACTAAATACAGTGGTAACTGAATATTAGAATAGAATATTAGAAATGATAAGAAAGGCAAAAAAAATCAAAAGGGAAACAAAAAGTTAATCCCTTTTTCATTGATAAGCAATTTTAAAAATTATGGAACTTTGGTAAGTGGGAAGTATAAAAAAAAAATTTTAATAAATTATAGAAATTTTTAAATATTTTGAAATTAAGAAAATTGACAGTTAATATTTTTAAAACATTTTTAAAAGCTTTAAATATTCTTAATAAATTTTAAATAATACGCAAATTTAGGAAAAATGTGGAAATTTGACGATGACGTCACGATATGCTGCAAAGGCGCAAAGAGTGTAACTATGGAAAACGTTTAGATGAATATCTTCTGTGTTTATTGTTCGATCGGATTGTAATTTTGAAAAAAGATTTATATTGTAATATAAATTTTATACCAAAGCAGAAAGCCATAACTTCAATACTTTTCCTAATAATCGTAATTATCGTTTTGTGTGGGCGGTGGGCGCGACATCGAAAATTGAAAATAAACTCGATCTACCTATGGTATACAGGAAATTAGGTGTCTCTACCTTTTGTAATAGCTGAGATCTAGACGTACAGATGGACAGACGGACATGGCTATATCGACTCGGCTGTTAATCCTGAGCCAGAATATATATACTTTATGGGGTCGGAGGTGTCTCCTTCTGCCTGTTACATACATTTTCGGTTTGAACAAAGTTATAATACCCTTCTACTCTATGAGTAGCGGGTATAAAAAAAAAACATTTTTGCACACATTTAATTTTTGATGCGGGCGGGACTCGAACCCGTAAATGCATAATAGTTCTGTTCGTTTTTCAGTCCACAACTTAACCCATTTCACCACCGTACACGCACACACGATTCGGCACAATGCTGCAAGCAGCGCTGCCGGCAGCGCTGCTTACAGCTATGGAAAACGTTAAGCTGAATAACTTCTGTGTTTATTATCCGATTGTTACCAAATTCTCTGAGATCATCTGGCTAGCTATAGTTATCATGCAAACCGAAAATGAACAATATGGCATCAAAATTGCACTTGTTATCAATGTTTTTTCGATTTGCGGGGGCGGAAGGGGGCGTGGCCAAAATCCAAAATAAACTTGATCAGCGTGCAATAATAACACATATTGTCACCAAATTTGGTTGTCCTAGCTCTTATAATAGCTGAGATCTAGATTTTCACACGGACAGACAGACGGACAGACGGACATGGCTATATCGACTCGGCTGTTGATCCTGAGCCAGAATATATATAAGTTAACTGAAGTCAACAGTCTCTAGATCGTTGACCGTAATACGACTCCGAGCGAATCTGCTTAGCCAGCATTTGACCGGATGTCGTTGCATAGTCGGCAAACACAGCACATTTGCGTGGCCGCTATGGGTATGATTGCGAAACAGAGTTTCGCTTTCATTTAGCTCTAAGAACCTTTTTGTATTCAGTTTATCTTCGTACTCCGACGCCACAGCTCCGCTTGGCTCGTGGAATAAAAAGTAATTACAAACTCCTTGGCTTTTACTGTCGCGGCCCCGCCCGACACTCTGCCTCGAACAGCCGGGCGCGTTTACGCCGGCACCAGATAATTAATTGGCGCCCAACTCGTGGTAGTAACGCCACGACCTACCCGGTCTTCAACAAAGAAAAACAGTTTTTAAAGACCTAAGCGCTAATCAAGCCGTTTAAGGCCGCACAGTGATAAATCGCGCAAAGTACTTGTGAGCGTGTGCAGTGATCTCTGTGGTTGCGCGAAGCAACAAGAAACATCGAACAATTGCTGACCTAAGAATCTATAGGCAGCAATAGTGACACCGACTAATAACTAAGTGTGCCGTGATTTCTGTGGTTGCGTGAGGCAACGAACAGCTTTGAACAATTGCTGACCTAGGAATCCATAGGCAGCAGCAGTGACACCAACCTCGTCAATTGCTACGGTTGACCGAGGTGCGCAGGAGCGCTATTAATTCGACTTGCATCGTTCACCGAAGCCGCCGGAGCTCTTCGGGCAGCGGAGACAGCAGCACAGGAACATCAGAAGCCGCAGCTGCAGCGAGATTACATCGAGGAGATAGTTTACGTAGCTCAGGGCACAACATTAAAAGACATGTAAGTGGGCATCTTCATTCAAACTCGTTTTAAGTCAGCAATTTAAAAAAAAAAAAAAAAAGAACTGATCAGTTTTGCAAGTGTTTAATGTTATTAAAAGAAAAAGCTGGTAAATTTGAAAGTAGGCGTGAATTTTGTGTTGCAATCAGAACTGTGATTGCCTCTATGATTTGCATTGTTTTATTTTTTCCTCTTTTGCTCCCACTTGTCTTTGTTCTTGTGTTTACCCAATATTGTGTCGTAACATGATCCGTTGAGTTCTGTGACATTTTCCATTTGGCTTCAGGCGTTTCGCGGAATATAATTTGTTCACACTTCAAACCCATGTCATCGCCGTTCCGACAGTATAGAACTCCTCGTCAGCAATATAGTGATTCAGAATCTGATCGCGACGATCACCGTATTCGCATTCCAGCGCCAAGGCTCACACCCCCACCCGGAGTTAGCGTCATGGACCCAGAACAATTGAGGGCAGTGGTACTGGCGGCTGTCAATGCGGCTTTAGCCGAGCAATCGGCTGCGAACCGACAAAGGGAAGAGGCCCTTGAAGACAGAGTCAACCAGTTGTCCGATCAAATGGCAGCAGCACATATCGTCACACTAGAAGTGCGGGCTTATACTGCGATAGAGATAAGAGACAACCTTCGTTGTGACGAGCCGTTAGATGCAGTCAAATGTTTGCCGGAATTCATGGGAGTTCAGGAATTGTATGTCTCCTGGAGACAGGCGGCCCTCGCCGCCTATCATATCTTCAAGCCACATAATGGCAGTTCACGCCACTACCAGGCCGTGATAATAATAAGAAGCAAAATTAGGGGACCGGCTGATGCCGTCTTAGCTTCGTTCGGCACGGTGCTGAACTTTGACGCTATTATAAGTCGTCTTGATTTCACGTACAGTGAGAAAAAACCAATTCACGTAATAGAGCAGGAGTTAGGTACGCTACGACAGGGCGGCCTGTCTTTGCTACATTATTATGATGAGGTCGAGAAAAAACTGACACTGTTGACGAATAAAGTCAACATGTCCTACGAGCCAGCCTTGGCCAAGGGTCTGTGTGAAAAGTTCCGTGACGATGCGTTGCGAGTATTTATATCAGGGCTTAAGAGAAGCTTAACAGACGTCCTTTTCGCAGCGAAACCAAAAGATCTTCCGTCTGCCCTGGCGCTGGCACAGGAGGTTGAATCGAACCATGAGAGATATGCGTTCGCAGCCAACTTTGCAAAAAGCCTAGAGGACAGGGAGCGTAAGCCAAATGCCCGCCAGCACGAGAGAGCATCTCAGCAGGCAGAGGCACAACCAAGTGGTTCGAAAAACCCACATTACAGCAAGAATTCCAAACAGCAAGGCCAATCCAACCAGCGTGGCAATGGTCAGCAGAGCTATGCGAAAGCGCAAGAGCCCATGGATGTCGACCCTTCCCTTTCCAACTTTGTTCAGTCCACACAATTCCCAGCTGGCACGGGCAAGCGGTCGGCCGCGTCTGATCGCACCAACAACAACCAAAAGCAGCAGAGAGTGAACCATGTCACTCAGACTGCGGGACGAGGGGCTGGATCATACGCCAGTGCCGCCAGTGGTGCGGTGGAACAGATTGACGATGACGCCGACTCCGATTCCCTCAATTTTTTAGAGGAAAGTCCCTGCTGCCCGTCATCAGACGGAGAGTAGCAGGGTGCGATTTGAAGTTCCTCATCGACACAGGCGCGTCCAAAAATTTTATCCGACCACACAAAGGACTGCGCGGTGTCCGTCCAGTGGATTCTGCGTTCAGAATTCACTCAATCCATGGCACGACCCAAATTAACCAGAAATGCTTTGTATCACTGTTCAATGTGAAAGCAGTATTCTTCATTTTACCGGACCTAACCACGTTTGACGGAATAATCGGACTCGACCTATTAGCACAGGCCGGCGCATCGCTATGCCTAGCTTCCGGTCAAGTGGGGAACGGAGGTCGAACAGATCTCCTTTCACTCCTGCGCTAACGTCAATTTCACTGATGTGGATTGCTCGGACGCGCCACCCCAAGTTCGTGGTTCTTTTTTAAAGATGCTAACGGCCAATAAGAAGGCATTCGCGGACCCTAACGAGGCCCTGCCTTACAATACCTCGGTGGTGGCTACCATCAGAACAACGACTGATGACCCTGTTTATGCGCGGCTATATCCATATCCAAAGGGAGTGGCTGATTTTGTTAACAAGGAGGTGCAAAACCTCCTAAATAACGACATAATCCAAACGTCCGCCTCCCCTTACAACAACCCCATTTGGGTTGTGGATAAGAAGGGTACTGACGAGGCGGGCAACCAAAATATCTCAATGATATTAGGAAACTTGGGCAAGGCCTGTTAATTCTCTACACTAGACCTCAAGTCTGGCTACCACCAAATCATACTCGCTGAACGCGACCGAGAGAAGACTTCCTTTTCAGTGAATGGTGGAAAATACGAGTTCAAGAGGCTTCCTTTTGGCCTCAAGAACGCAGCCAGCATCTTTCAGAGAACTATTGACGATATCCTGCGAGAGCAGATTGGCAAATCTTGCTACGTCTATGTAGACGATGTTATCATATTCTCTGAAAATGAAGAGTCTCATGTCAAGCATGTAGAATGGGTCCTACAAAGCTTGTACGAGGCAAATATGAGAGTATCAATAGAAAAATCACGTTTTTTTAAGAAGAGCGTGAATTTCCTTGGGTTCATAGTTACCAGTAACGGTGCAACGACAGACCTGGAAAAGGTTAGGGCTATACAAGAATTCCCACAGCCTAAGACAGTTTTCAAGGTCAGATCATTCCTGGGCCTCGCGAGCTATTACAGATGTTTCATTAAGGACTTCGCAGCGATAGCTAGGCCCATCTCCGACATATTAAAGGGTGAAAATGGATCTGTCAGCAAGCACAGGTCCCGTAACATCCAAGTACAATTCTCGGAAGAGCAGCGGCAAGCCTTTGAAAAGTTACGAAACATATTGGCATCCGAAGATGTAATGCTCAGATATCCTGACTACAAGAAGCCGTTCGACCGATGCTTCAGCCTACGGTATAGGTGCGGTGTTGTCTCAGGAAGGCCGCCCTATCACCATGATATCGAGAACCTTAAAAGATAGGGAAGTTAACTACGCGACTAACGAGCGGGAGTTATTAGCCATTATCTGGGCCTTGGCCAAGCTTCGGCATTATCTGTACGGAATTAAAGATATAAATATCTTTACCGACCACCAGCCTTTGACATTTTCCGTAGCGGAATCCAACCCTAATGCGAAAATAAAGAGGTGGAAAGCACGCATAGACGAGTCCAATGCCCGGATCTTCTACAAACCCGGAAAAGAGAATTTCGTTGCGGATGCATTGTCTAGACAACAGCTTAACGCTTTGGAAGAACAGGCACCCGAATCATGCGCAGCAACAATTCACAGTGAGCTCTCCCTCACGCATACCATTGAAACAACGGAAAAACCGTTAAACTGCTTCCAAAACCAGATAATACTGGAGGAAGCGCGCTTTCCTTTAAAACGAACTTTCGTTCTGTTCAGGGATAAAAAGCGCCACACAATTAACTTCACCTGCAGGGAATCACTGTTGGACTACCTCTCAGAAGTAATTTTGCCGAAGGGCGTAAATGCTCTCCACTGCGACCTGCATACGCTCGCGATGGTTCAGGACGAGGTCGTCAGTAGGTTCCCAGCCACCAAATTCTGGCACTGTAAGAACCTGGTAGTTGACATATTCGGCACGGAGGAGAGAAGAGAAATCCTCACAGCCGAACACAATAGAGCCCATAGAGCGGCGCAGGAAAACGTTAAACAGGTTCTGTCCGAATATTACTTTCCGAAAATGACAAAGCTTGCTAACGAGATAGTCCAGAACTGCAAGACATGCGCGAGGGCCAAGTATGACAGACACCCAAGGAAACAAGAGATTGGGGAGTCTCCAATACCAGCCCACACGGGAGAAATGTTGCACGTAGACATATTCTCTACGGATAAAAAGTTTTTTCTCACTTGCATCGACAAGTTTTCCAAATTTGCTGTCGTGCAGCCTATTCAATCGAGGACCATTGAGGATCTCAAGGCCGCATTGCTCCAGCTTATGAACTTCTTCCCGAAAGCCAGAGTAATATATTGCGACAACGAGCCATCGTTGAACTCGCACACAATCACATCTATGTTGTCCAACAACTTTGGTGTCAGCGTTTCGAACGCACCACCGCTACACAGTATCTCCAACGGACAAGTGGAACGTTTCCATAGTACGTTGGTGGAGCTTGCCAGATGTCTGCAGATCGACAGGGGCATAAGTGACACTGTAGAAGTAGTTTTGTTGGCCACGGTAGAGTACAATAAGTCAATCCATTCGGTCGTTAACAAAAGACCTGTTGACATTGTACAAGCACACCCTGACGAACCACAAACGGAAGTCCAGACCAGGATTCGAAATGCTCAGGTTGCCCTTAGAGCCAGAGAGAATGCCTCTCGACAAAACAGGGTCTTCGATGTAGGAGAAAAAGTTTTGGTCAAATCCAACCGCAGGCTTGGAAACAAACTCACGCCTCTGTGCGAAGAGAGAGCCGTAGAAGCGGACATGGGGACCACAGTCCTCATTAAGGGGAGGGTGGTCCACAAGGACAACATAAAATAACGTTCCCAAAAACGATGTTCTTGCGCTGCCAAATCATGTCTTCCTTTTTTTTCTTTTTGGCCACTTGGCATAACTTTAATTAGTTTTAAAGGGTCTAATGCCATCGGCACATAGTACTTAAGTTAGGTATTTCCTGGTGTCGGGTTCCCCGCTTTATGAACAAAAACATAGTTAAAATTTCACTTACAGGATTGGACTCATCCTCCTTCTTTCGGTATCTGTGGCCTCAGCGCACATCACCGACTACTCGCACGCCAAGTATATCCCCGTCGTCGAGGGACGAGTCTTGGTATGGGAGGAGTTCGCCTACATCAGGCACTCAGCGAACCTCTCAGAGTACAGGCGCATAGTGGAAGAGACAGCCAGCTTGTTTGACAAGTTCCCCCAATCGCATATGAAGAAATTATTGAGCGTAGATGTAACACACCTAAGGGACTTACTAGAAGCGTTAGGCACGCATCACAGGGTAGCTAGGAGCTTAGATTTTCTAGGTTCTATACTGAAAGTTGTAGCAGGCACCCCAGACGCCAATGATTTAGAACGGAGTAGATTCGCCGAGACCCAGCTGATTGATGCGCACAATAAACAGGTAGAAATAAACACTAGAACTCAAAATCAGATTAACCAATTAACCGACACAGTAAACACAGTTCTCAGAGCAGCCAAAAATTCGCAAATAGACACCGGCCATTTATATGAAACCCTACTAGCCAGGAATAGAATGTTAATGATGGAGTTACAAAATCTTATGCTGGCTGTAACACTTGCAAAACTCAAAATTGTCAGCCCAAACATTTTAGACCATGCAGACTTAAAGTCAGTTTGGCTCGAGGAGCCCACAGATACTCCCATAGGAGATCTTATGTCCGTCTCATCAATTAAGGTCCTACAGTCCGTTAATACCATACATTTCATAGTTAGGTTTCCTAAAATAAGATTTAATTGTAAAAAAATTACTATCTTTCCCGTTGAGCGAGAAGGTTACACGCTACGGATAAACGACAATGTTATAGCGGAATGCGACACAGGAGTTTACGCGGTCGAAGATTGTACCGCCTCCCCCAGCGTATCTTTCTGTCGGCTGTCATCAGAGAGCTCATGTGCCAGAGAGCTTCATGCAGGCGGTGTGGCCCATTGCGAATCCCAACCAAGCAATCTGGACCCGGTCACCTGCGTGGACGATGGAATTGTCATCGTGAACGACCGACCGGCAAAGGTGCGAGTCGACAACGGCACTGATGTCTGGATTCGCGGCACGCATCTCATCACGTTCAGTGAGTGGGCCACCATCAATGGAACCCTGTTCACTAACCGGAACAGTGTCGTAAGCAAAGTCCCAGGAGTTGCGAGCCTTCCCCTGCTCAACATCACTGCCAGCCAGAAGGTGCTTAGTCTCCCTTATCTCCACCGGCTGAACGAGCGTAATTTGGAGATCATCCGGCAGTTCAACTATGTGAGATGGTTGCTGGAATAGGGTCGGCCGAGGGCGGCCTTAACTTAGAGGGGGAGTAGTTAACTGAAGTCAACAGTCTCTAGATCGTTGACCGTAATACGACTCCGAGCGAATCTGCTTAGCCAGCATTTGACCGGATGTCGTTGCATAGTCGGCAAACACAGCACATTTGCGTGGCCGCTATGGGTATGATTGCGAAACAGAGTTTTGCTTTCATTTAGCTCTAAGAACCTTTTTGTATTCAGTTTATCTTCGTACTCCGACGCCACAGCTCCGCTTGGCTTGTGGAATAAAAAGTAATTACAAACTCCTTGGCTTTTACTGTCGCGGCCCCGCCCGACACTCTGCCTCGAACAGCCGCGCGCGTTTACGCCGGCACCAGATAATTAATTTATACTTTATGGGGTCGGAGGTGTCTCCTTCTGCCTGTTACATACATTTTCGGTTTGAACAAAGTTATAATACCCTTCTACTCTATGAGTAGCAGGTATAATAATTTTACTTAAGATAAAAAATTAACATTTAACAAAAAATTGAAATGAAATTATTTTTATAATAAATTAAAATTTAATAATTTAATTTAATACTGCATAAGAATTCAGAATATAAAAATAAGTTAAAAAAAAAACAAGTAAGAAAGCTACAGTCGAGTGTGCTCGACTGTAATATACCCGCTACCCAGCTGCTTGTACATCATTTATTTGCGGAACAAAAAAACGGCTGCAATCATATTTTGACCTTAAAGTCAAAATATAAAATAAAAAAAAAAAACATTTTTGCACACATTTAATTTTTGATGCGGGCGGGACTCGAACCCATAAATGCATAATAGTACTGCTCGTTTTGCCGGCAGCGCTGCTTACAGCTATGGAAAACGTTAAGCTGAATAACTTCTGTGTTTATTATCCGATTGTTACCAAATTTTCAGAGATCATCTGAACAATATGGCATCACAATTGCGCTTGCAATCAATAATTTTTCGATTTACGGGGGCGGAAGGGGGCGTGGCCAAAATCCAAAATAAACTTGATCAGCGTGCAATAATAACACATATTATCACCAAATTTGGTAATCCTAGCTTTTATAATAGCTGAGATCTAGATTTTCACACGGACAGACAGACGGACAGACGGACATGGCTATATCGACTCGGCTGTTGATCCTGAGCCAGAATATATATACTTTATGGGGTCGGAGGTGTGTCCTTCTGCCTGTTATATACATTTTCGGTTTGAACAAAGTTATAATACCCTTCTACTCTATGAGTAGCCGGTAAAAAACTATTAAAAATTAAAATTAAATTGAAAAAAAATATATAAAAATAAATAATATACTTGTAAAGATTTTTATAACTAAATATCAAACTACTTTTAGCAATCGGGTCACTGGTCAACACTAGAAGCATATAGCGTTCCATTAAATTGGAAAGCAATGGTTAAGTGCCTAACGAGGAATTACGGAGACAAGCGTGATCTTGGTACGCTAGAGTATCAGATGACAATATTGTATCAGGGTAAGCAAACGCTCGAAGAATTTCACCAGACGGTTTATCAACATCTTTCCCTTCTCTTCAACAAGGTTAATTGCATGGACTTGGGTACAGAAGCTCATCGACTTCTCAAGAAAATGTATCGCGACAAAGCCACAGACAAATTCGTATGTGGGCTGCGCGGAGACCTACCTCACATCTTGAGTGCACATGCGCCAACACATAGCCGATACCAGCTGCAGCTCCATACAATTCGTAAGCTCAGGTTTTCGACAGCCCCCCAGGCTCCCCCAGAAATCCTCACATTCAATACCATCCAGGCACACAACCTCGGAACTATAACAACTTTGGACACCAAAACCAGCTCACTTTGCTTAGACAGTACGACACAAGCCTATACTGACAGCAACAGTACTCACCACCTAGGCCCATAGCGCCGAAACCCATACCGAAACCAGAACCCATGGACGTAGATCCAATCCTTAGGTCAAAAGTAGTAAACTATATAAATAGGCCACGAATTGAACTAGGGAAGAGACCCCCAGACCCAACACATGAAGGACAAAAAACACAACGGAACTTCAACATTCAAACTGACGACAGCGAACAGAATGATATGCAATCTGCTGAAACGTATACCACTACGGCAGAATACGAGCCAGCACTTGCAGATCAAGAAGATGAGACCTCAGACGAAACGTTAACTGAATATGTTGACGGATATGACAACGACGAAAACTATTACAACGACTACTCTGAAATTAATTTTTTAGAATAGAGCATGCCTCACTTCCTTAAAAATAGTAATAGATACAATGTCGAACAGGAATTACATACAACCCAAATTTATTACAAATTCGATTGCCAACGAAAAACCGTTTAGGGGGCAGTGTTCGCGTCAACCTTCATAAAATAGCCAATCTCTTTAACCACCCAGACATAAATGTTAAGTTCTATTTGTTGCCGACCTTAAGATCATTTGATACCATTTTAGGCAATGACAGCTTGAAAAAGCTGAATTCTGAAAATAAAATAAGCAAGAAGATTATGACGATAAAAAACAAAATTCTCATTCCTATCAAGGAAAAGAAATTTGAGGCCGTAAAAACCATTGTTCCAACAACACAATCAACGTGAAGGCGGAAATATGAACTTCTTCAGACTCACCAGAGTACTCGAAATTTTATCAGTATCCAATGAATATGAAAGATGAGCTAAACAAATAGGTCTCTGAACTGCTTAATGATGGTATATTCAGACCATCAAGGTCCCCATACATCTCTCCTGTAGGGATAGTACCAAAGAAAAGCAGACGCCTCTAAAGGAAAAAATATCGTAATTAAACTTGGTTACTATAGCCGATAAATACCCAATACTAGAAATAAATGAAATATTCGTTCAATTAGATAACAACAAAGTGTTCTCTGTATTAGACCTTAAGAGTGATTCCACCAAATTCCATTTAAAATATCCGACATAGAAAAAACTGTCTTCTCTGTGAATAACGGAAAATATGAGTTTACAAGACTCCAAAAAACGCGCCAGCAATTTTCCAGGTATGTTTCATCAACATTGATGACATCATCATATTCAGTAAAGATGACGAATCACATTTAATCCTAAAGGACAAAGTCGAATTTCTTTGTTTTGTTGTTTCCGACAAAGGAATCGAGCCTAATCCCGATTAAGTTGCAGCTATAGCCCAGTATCCCCTTCCCGAGACTCTAAGAGATTTAAGATAATTTTTGGGACTCTCCGGGTACCACAGGAGATTCATTGAGAATTATGCTATGCTCGTAAAGCCCCTTACCTCGCTTTTAATAGTGGAACACGGACGATATTCCAAAAAAATGTCGTTAAAAATATCTATTTCGCTGGACAATCAGGTACTTGCAGCATTTGCAACACGGAAAAGTATAATATCTAAAGATATTATACTTCGCTCCCCAAATTTCGGAAAAGAATTCCAGCATTCAACCGATGCTTCCAAATGCGAGGCAGTGTAATCGCAAGATAACCAGCCTATTTCATTTTTCTCAAGAACGCTTTCCAGAATACCAACCATAGGGCAAATAAATTCAATAGCCTTGACGCAAGACAGTTACGAGAGCTCAAGGGAGAAATTAATCCTAAGTATATATATAGTATAGTATACTACTCAGTACCTATTAACGCCTTTAGGAACCAGGTCTTCTTTCACAAAGCAGAAATGACCGACTACAAGTTCAGAATCCCTTTTCCAACTTTTCACAGACACGAGATTTACAGACAGCAGTACAATCCGAACAAACAGTTATTCTATTTAAAAAAATATCTGAATCCCCCCTTAATAAATGGTATCTACACGACTGAATACATAACGTAAAAAAACAACAATTATATCCAACTTAGACATTAGTAAAAGATTTAAGTTACACGATAGATCACGAAAAAGAAATTCTTAAGACACACAATAGGGCTCACAGAAACGGAAAATAAAATCCAGCTTTAAAATGAATTCCAAAAATGAAACAAAAAAAAAGCATCATAGTAAAACTTGTAAAGAGACTAAATACGATCGACACCCACCTAACCCAGAGATTAAAGAAACAATACTGCGGATAAATAATTCACATAGACATTTCAACTGAACGATACCTCGTACCAACCGCAATTGACAATCAATGTTAGAAAAAACCCATATAATAAAATCAAAAGCGATAGAAGATATTCGAACACCACTTCGCGATACAGTTTTCTATTTTGGAGTACCAAAATTCATCGTAATGGACAACGAAAAATCCCTAAAATCTGAATCAATACGATTCATGTTAGTCGACTAACTAGGGATACATATTTATAAAACACCCCCCAATAAAAGTACAGTTAACGGACAGATTGAACTATTTCACTCAACACTCTCTGAAATAATGAGATGCTTGAACAGGGATTTAGTTCATAGGAACTTCGAAGAACTTCTAGATCGAGCAAGACTGGACAACATAGAACAACTAAGACGTAAACAGATAAAAGACCTACAGGACCATAACAACAGGAAAAAATTAATTCAAACCCATATGGCAGGAGAAGAGATTTTTGTAAAGATAAATACAAGACTATGTTGAATACTATACTACAATACTAACAGAATCAGGACGTACAGTACATAAGACCCATATTAAAACTTAACAATTCAATTACAGGATGCTGGTAGGCTTAATCAACGCAACTGTCAGAATAACCAATCATACCGACTCACTGACAGTGACCATTTATAGGAGAATCGCCAAAATACGATCTAGCGACACTAAGATTCTACATCTCATCAATTTAGATCCAACTAGCAAACGACAATGTCTCGCGAGTTAAATGTATCACCAACAATAATTATAATAACATCATTAACGGTGGGTGCATTGAATCTTCGCACTTGTTCACTTGTTGGGGTACAATGTTCGATGTTCCGATGTTCGCACGTCGTCCTCTAGGAATTTTGGACTATGGTGAATTTAACCTCAATTTTACCATTCACATTATTGACACAGCGCAAATTATCACCTAAGGACCTGCTGCTGAAATTGAATAAAAATTTTCACAATAAAAGTGAGTTATTTGATCCTTTCCAATTTAAATGTTAGGAAACTAATAACTTTATTTTTTTTACTTTTTTCACAATTTCAGTATTCAAATCACAGTAAGTAAGTAAGTAAGTGAGAACGGCTACAGTCAAGTGTTCACTGTAAAAGACCATGAATTTTTTAAGTTTATGAAAACAATCAGATTGAGAAAACTGTTATTGGTAAACGTGTTTCTCAAAGAAAAATATTAAACAACACATATAATTTTCAGTTAGACGCTAAGCACTTCAAGCAGTTGGAAAAAAACACTTCTTGGAAAAAGCACTGCTTGCTTGCTTGCAGTGGGCACAGTGCAAATCTATATGAAATGTTGAATAACTTTGGTGTTTATTATCTGATTGTTATCTGAGCTCTAACAATCGCGAACAGCTGATATAAGACACTGTCACTTCTCCACTTGTTAACTAAGTTCATTGTGAGCCATTAAAAAAATTTTAAATAAAATGCACCACCAATTAATGCATATTCAAAAATTAAAGTATAAGTTCTTAAAAAAAAAAAGAAAAAGCTTAAGCGGCATGAACTGGGAATCGTATCACGGGCCTGTCGGTTCAGGAGCTCATCGCTTTTCCACTAAGCTACTGACGCTGTTTTCCAACAACTGCAAAAATTTTCATTGTAAGGCATTCTTTGTATCTCCTGTACAAATAAAGAATTTGCGCTGCCGGAAGCGCTGTTTACAGCTATGGAAAACGTTAAACTGAATAGCTCTGTGTTTATTATCCGATTGCTAGCAAATTTTCAGATATCATCTGACTAGCTATATTTATCATATAAACCGAAAATGAACAACATGGCATCAAAATTGCGCTTGTAATCAATTTTTTTCGATTTACAGGGGCGGAAGGGGGCGTGGCCAAAATCCAAAATAAACTTGATCAGCGTGCAATAATAACTCATACTGTCACCAAATTTGGTAGTTCTAGCTCTTATAATAGCTGAGATCTAGATTTTCACACGGACAGGCAGACGGACAGCGCTGCTTACAGCTATGGAAAACGTTAAGCTGAATAACTTCTGTGTTTATTATCTGATTGTTACCAAATTTTTAAAGATCATCCGGCTAGGTTTAGTTATTATATAAACCGAAAATGAACAGCATGGCATCAAAATTGCGCTTGTAATCAATTTTTTTCGATTTACGGGGGCGGAAGGGGGCGTGGCCAAAATCCAAAACAAACTTGATCAGTGTGCAATAATAACTCATACTGTCACCAAATTTGGTAGTCCTAGCTCTTATAATAGCTGAGATCTAGATTTTCACACGGACAGACAGACGGACAGCGCTGCTTACAGCTATGGAAAACGTTAAGCTGAATAACTTCTGTGTTTATTATCCGATTGTTACCAAATTTTCAGAGATCATCTGGCTAGCTTTAGTTATCATATAAACCGAAAATGAACAATATGGCATCAAAATTGCGCTTGTAATAAATTTTTTTCGATTTACGGGGGCGGAAGGGGGCGTGGCCAAAATCCAAAATAAACTTGATCAGCGTGCAATAATAACACATACTGTCACCAAATTTGGTAGTTCTAGCTCTTATAATAGCTAAGATCTAGATTTTCACACGGACAGACAGACGGACAGACGGACACATAGACAGACGGACAGACGGACAGACGGACATGGCTATATCGACTCGGCTGTTGATCCTGAGCAGAATATATATACTTTATGGGGCCGGAGGTGTCTCCTTCTGCCTGTTACATACATTTTCGGTTTGAACAAAGTTATAATACCTTCTACTCTATGAGTAGCGTGTATAAAAATTGAGGCTGAAAGACGATGAACCCGTCTATATTAAAAACAAGTAAGAAAGCTACAGTCGAGTGTGCTCGACTGTAATATACCCGCTACCCAGCTGCTTGTACATAATTTATTTGCGGAACAAAAAATGGGCTACAATCATATTTTGACCGTAAAAGGCTATGGACTTATAATATTTATGCAAAGTCAAAATATAAAATAAAAAAAAACATTTTTGCACACATTTAATTTTTGATGCGGGCGGGACTCGAACCTGTAAATGCATAATAGTACTGTTCGTTTTTCAGTCCACAACTTAATCCATTTCACCACCGTACACGCACACACGATTCGGCACAATGCTGCAAGCAGCGCTGACGGCAGCGCTGCTTACAGCTATGGAAAACGCTGCTTACAACTATGGAAAACGTTAAGTTGAATAACTTCTGTGTTTATTATCCGATTGTTACCAAATTTTCTTTTTCTTTCTAGAGAAGAAAGAAATTTTCTTTCTTTTTTTTCTATTTTTTCGTTTCTTTTTTTTATTTTCTTTGTTCTTTCTTTTAAGGACTCGCATATTTAGTATTACCTATTTATTTTAATTAAAAATTTAAATGTTATTAAAAAATATGTATCAATGATTTACCGGATAGACACTCGTATGGACCAATACGTCTATAAAGAAATTATAGAGGATATAATGGTGCCATATTCCGAGGACAATATGCCATTATCATGGCGTTTTATGCACGACAACGATCCTAAGCACACTTCACGGCTTATGAAAAGTTGCCTTTAGGAGCATCAAGTTGTTACGCTGAAGTGGCCAGCTCAGTCACCGGACCTCAATCCGATAGAGAATCTCTAGAATGATGTTGAGCAGCACATTCGCACCAAAAATCTGGGCAGTTTGAATGATTTGTGGATAGTTATCCGAGAAGCGTGGTACAGTATTCCGCAGAACAGATGCGCTGCTTTAGTGGAGAGTCAGCACAGAAGATTGGATGTAGTTATCAAAAACAAAGGATATCCAACAAAATATTAGTCCCCTTTCTTATGTTTTCTCATTCTACTTAATAAATTAATAAAAAAAAGTATAAGTGTGCTCTACTCATGTCCAGCTGAAAATCATAGTTAATTCATTCAAACCAACGCAGAAAAAAAACGACGAAAGGGAATAGGCTGAAAGTAACGGTACATCTTATCAACTAATAAGGCAACAACCAGACAACAAATTGGTGAACTATTAACTATACAATCGGTAAAAATTCATGTTGAAGTGTGCTACTAAATAGTGTGCTAAATAAAAGGCCACCACTGTATATATATTTAAAATTTAGTTAAAAGTTTTACCAAATATATTTAAAAGTCGTTATAGAAAAGATATTAAATTAAATATATTATTACTATAGATTGAAAACAAAGCAAACATTACTATAGATTGAAAACAAAGCAAACAAGGAAACAAACAATATAGTAAACCAAGACCAAAAATTCAAAAAATTCAGTTAGTGTAAAAAAGAAATTAAATAATTTGTTGAATAGTTATGGAGCTCGATCAGTTTGCGAAGACCTTCAAGCAGCGTCGCATCGAGCTCGGCTTCACCCAGCGCGATGTGGCTCTGGCCATGGGCAAACTCTATGGCAACGATTATTCGCAGGCGACAATCTCACTCTTTGAGACACACAAGTTGAGCGTCAAGAGCATGCGCAAGCTTAAGACATTGCTGCAGAAGTACCGGGTATAAAAAAAAAAACGATGATATGAAACATTTTTGTGTACTTATCCAAAAATGAAGAGAATTGCTCTAATTGTTAAAAAAAAAGGCATACTTTAATGCAAATGCACTACGAAAAAAAAGAAGAGTTCCAGTCCCACCCTGAGAAAAAAAAAGAGATTCCAGTCTCACCCAGAGAAAAAAAAACCCAGTCCAGTCTCAATTGAGAGCTGAGAGCGGACTGAAAATCCGAACACATTGAGCTTACGTAGTCAGAAATTAAGACAGAAGCAACTCAGCCCACTTGAATCGTTTTAATAGAATTGTATCGCTTGGTACCACCTTGCTACAAATTCTACATATAAAGCCAGCAAGTCTTAAGAGAGAATACCTCTCTGTCTATATTATTTTCCATGGGATTAGCCGCAAATCGCAAGGGGAAATTTCTACAGCATTTTGCCTTGCTTCAGTCACTCAAATGTCTGCAACTTTCGTTAGCAGACATCGTGGCTGCCCAAGCCAAGCAGATTGAGAATAAGTATGGTTTGCGCCGGTGGCAAATGTGGCATGAGAGCAGAATGTGACCGGCCCATGACTATTATTAGTCATGCAGCGGGCTCGGACTGAGACGTCTAAGCTAATGAAGCTTTTTCACACCTGCCTGCTAAATTATGCGCCATGACCAGGAGTGCCATGGAGTGAGAGCACCATGCAAGCCATTTACTTGTTACAGATTGCTTATAACTAAATTATAATCAACATCAAGCCAGGCGCATCACGCAGATGCAGACGAAAATGGAGACGTAGAGACCAAGACCAAGACATGCAGCCAGTGAGACCGGTCTGAGGCCGCTGCTGCTGCTGACATGCATCTAACAAGCCTTCAACTATCTAATCAACGTACAAGTCAAAATATCAATACCTCAAGTAATCAAAATCACTTTAGAATTTCAAATCAGTTGGGCTGATGCTGCCGCCTGCCTGCAGCGTCTCACACAAGCACCGTGTCCAGCTGCTATATGCGACAGTTGCAACTCGAGTCCAGAGTGGGGAGATTGATGAAAAAAAAGCAACAACAACTAAGATTATTCGAATTTAATGGGCGCAACGCGCGTGGAGACTTCACAAATGAGGCAACGCCAACTACAACCTAAACAACAACTGAGACGTTTCACAGATATATTAGGAAAAGCTAAAACTGGACCTGCTGCCTGGTCCTGCCTGTGTCTGGTCTGGCCTGGTCTTTTCCAGTTATACTGTGCTCGCACTGTGACCTGTCATCATGATTGATACGTTTGATGGATTCATTCGAGCTGACTGCTGTGTGGCGTTCAGTTTTAAAGTTTGCTGATTGATCCCAGCGTGTTGATTACAATCAACGCCGACGTACACGCAGATGCAGGCACAGGTAGTTGGCGCAGGCAGTTGGCGCTGTATGGGGAGTCTTGCAACGCATGCTGCTGGGAATTCAATCAAAAGTGTCAGCGCTGGCACAACATCTCTTACTGCTAAAGGTGCCGAAACCACTAACTAAATACAGTGGTAACTGAATATTAGAATAGAATATTAGAATATTAGAAATGATAAGAAAGGCAAAAAAAAATCAAAAGGGAAACAAAGAGTTAATCCCTTTTTCATTGATAAGCAATTTTAAAAATTATGGAACTTTGGAAAAGTGGGAAGTATAAAAAAAAATTTTAATAAATTAAATATAGAAATTTTTAAATATTTTGAAATTAAGAAAATTGACAGTTAATATTTTTAAAACATTTTTAAAAGCTTTAAATATTCTTAATGAAATTTAAATAATACGCAAATTTAGGAAAAATGTGGAAAATTGATGACGTCACGATATGCTGCAAAGGCGCAAAGAGTGTAACTATGGAAAACGTTTAGATGAATATCTTCTGTGTTTATTGTTCGATCGGATTGTAATTTTGAAAATAGATTTATATTGTAATTATCTATGTTTATACCAAAGCAGAAAGCCATAACTTCAATACTTTTTCTAATAATCGTAATTATCGTTTTGCGTGGGCGGTGGGCGCGACATCGAAAATTGAAAATAAACTCGATCTACCTATGGTATACAGGAAATTAGGTGTCTCTACCTTTTGTAATAGCTGAGATCTAGACGGACAGACGGACAGACGGACATGCCTATATCGACTCGGCTGTTGATCCTGAGCCAGAATATATATACTTTATGGGGTCGGAGGTGTCTCCTTCTGCCTGTTACATACATTTTCGGTTTGAACAAAGTTATAATACCCTTCTACTCTATGAGTAGCGGGTATAAAAAAAGAAAACATTTTTGCACACATTTAATTTTTGATGCGGGCGGGACTCGAACCCGTAAATGCATAATAGTACTGTTCATTTTGCAGTCCACAACTTAATCCATTTCACCACCGTACACGCACACACGATTCGGCACAATGCTGCAAGCAGCGCTGCCGGCAGCGCATCAAAATTGCACTTGTTATCAATGTTTTTTCGATTTGCGGGCGCGGAAGGGGGCGTGGCCAAAATCCAAAATAAACTTGATCAGCGTGCAATAATAACACATATTGTCACCAAATTTGGTTGTCCTAGCTCTTATAATAGCTGAGATCTAGATTTTCACACGGACAGACAGACGGACAGACGGACATGGCTATATCGACTCGGCTGTTGATCCTGAGCAGAATATATATACTTTATGGGGCCGGAGGTGTCTCCTTCTGCCTGTTACATACATTTTCGGTTTGAACAAAGTTATAATACCTTCTACTCTATGAGTAGCGTGTATAAAAATTGAGGCTGAAAGACGATGAACCCGTCTATATTAAAAACAAGTAAGAAAGCTACAGTCGAGTGTGCTCGACTGTAATATACCCGCTACCCAGCTGCTTGTACATAATTTATTTGCGGAACAAAAAATGGGCTACAATCATATTTTGACCGTAAAAGGCTATGGACTTATAATATTTATGCAAAGTCAAAATATAAAATAAAAAAAAACATTTTTGCACACATTTAATTTTTGATGCGGGCGGGACTCGAACCCGTAAATGCATAATAGTACTGTTCGTTTTTCAGTCCACAACTTAATCCATTTCACCACCGTACACGCACACACGATTCGGCACAATGCTGCAAGCAGCGCTGACGGCAGCGCTGCTTACAGCTATGGAAAACGCTGCTTACAGCTATGGAAAACGTTAAGTTCAATAACTTCTGTGTTTATTATCCGATTGTTACCAAATTTTCTTTTTCTTTCTAGAGAAGAAAGAAATTTTCTTTCTTTTTTTTTCTATTTTTTCGTTTCTTTTTTTATTTTCTTTGTTCTTTCTTTTAAGGACTCGCATATTTAGTATTACCTATTTATTTTAATTAAAAATTTAAATGTTATTAAAAAATATGTATCAATGATTTACCGGATAGACACTCGTATGGACCAATACGTCTATAAAGAAATTATAGAGGATATAATGGTGCCATATTCCGAGGACAATATGCCATTATCATGGCGTTTTATGCACGACAACGATCCTAAGCACACTTCACGGCTTATGAAAAGTTGCCTTTAGGAGCATCAAGTTGTTACGCTGAAGTGGCCAGCTCAGTCACCGGACCTCAATCCGATAGAGAATCTCTAGAATGATGTTGAGCAGCACATTCGCACCAAAAATCTGGGCAGTTTGAATGATTTGTGGATAGTTATCCGAGAAGCGTGGTACAGTATTCCGCAGAACAGATGCGCTGCTTTAGTGGAGAGTCAGCACAGAAGATTGGATGTAGTTATCAAAAACAAAGGATATCCAACAAAATATTAGTCTCTTTTCTTATGTTTTCTCATTCTACTTAATAAATTAATAAAAAAAGTATAAGTGTGCTCTACTCATGTCCAGCTGAAAATCATAGTTAATTCATTCAAACCAACGCAGAAAAAAAAACGACGAAAGGGAATAGGCTGAAAGTAACGGTACATCTTATCAACTAATAAGGCAACAACCAGACAACAAATTGGTGAACTATTAACTATACAATCGGTAAAAATTCATGTTGAAGTGTGCTACTAAATAGTGTGCTAAATAAAAGGCCACCACTGTATATATATTTAAAATTTAGTTAAAAGTTTTACCAAATATATTTAAAAGTCGTTATAGAAAAGATATTAAATTAAATATATTATTACTATAGATTGAAAACAAAGCAAACATTACTATAGATTGAAAACAAAGCAAACAAGGAAACAAACAATATAGTAAACCAAGACCAAAAATTCAAAAAATTCAGTTAGTGTAAAAAAGAAATTAAATAATTTGTTGAATAGTTATGGAGCTCGATCAGTTTGCGAAGACCTTCAAGCAGCGTCGCATCGAGCTCGGCTTCACCCAGCGCGATGTGGCTCTGGCCATGGGCAAACTCTATGGCAACGATTATTCGCAGGCGACAATCTCACTCTTTGAGACACACAAGTTGAGCGTCAAGAGCATGCGCAAGCTTAAGACATTGCTGCAGAAGTACCGGGTATAAAAAAAAAGACATGATATGAAACATTTTTGTGTACTTATCCAAAAATGAAGAGAATTGCTCTAATTGTTAAAAAAAAGGCATACTTTAATGCAAATGCACTACGAAAAAAAGAAGAGTTCCAGTCCCACCCTGAGAAAAAAAAGAGATTCCAGTCTCACCCAGAGAAAAAAAAACCCAGTCCAGTCTCAATTGAGAGCTGAGAGCGGACTGAAAATCCGAACACATTGAGCTTACGTAGTCAGAAATTAAGACAGAAGCAACTCAGCCCACTTGAATCGTTTTAATAGAATTGTATCGCTTGGTACCACCTTGCTACAAATTCTACATATAAAGCCAGCAAGTCTTAAGAGAGAATACCTCTCTGTCTATATTATTTTCCATGGGATTAGCCGCAAATCGCAAGGGGAAATTTCTACAGCATTTTGCCTTGCTTCAGTCACTCAAATGTCTGCAACTTTCGTTAGCAGACATCGTGGCTGCCCAAGCCAAGCAGATTGAGAATAAGTATGGTTTGCGCCGGTGGCAAATGTGGCATGAGAGCAGAATGTGACCGGCCCATGACTATTATTAGTCATGCAGCGGGCTCGGACTGAGACGTCTAAGCTAATGAAGCTTTTTCACACCTGCCTGCTAAATTATGCGCCATGACCAGGAGTGCCATGGAGTGAGAGCACCATGCAAGCCATTTACTTGTTACAGATTGCTTATAACTAAATTATAATCAACATCAAGCCAGGCGCATCACGCAGATGCAGACGAAAATGGAGACGTAGAGACCAAGACCAAGACATGCAGCCAGTGAGACCGGTCTGAGGCCGCTGCTGCTGCTGACATGCATCTAACAAGCCTTCAACTATCTAATCAACGTACAAGTCAAAATATCAATACCTCAAGTAATCAAAATCACTTTAGAATTTCAAATCAGTTGGGCTGATGCTGCCGCCTGCCTGCAGCGTCTCACACAAGCACCGTGTCCAGCTGCTATATGCGACAGTTGCAACTCGAGTCCAGAGTGGGGAGATTGATGAAAAAAAAAGCAACAACAACTAAGATTATTCGAATTTAATGGGCGCAACGCGCGTGGAGACTTCACAAATGAGGCAACGCCAACTACAACCTAAACAACAACTGAGACGTTTCACAGATATATTAGGAAAAGCTAAAACTGGACCTGCTGCCTGGTCCTGCCTGTGTCTGGTCTGGCCTGGTCTTTTCCAGTTATACTGTGCTCGCACTGTGACCTGTCATCATGATTGATACGTTTGATGGATTCATTCGAGCTGACTGCTGTGTGGCGTTCAGTTTTAAAGTTTGCTGATTGATCCCAGCGTGTTGATTACAATCAACGCCGACGTACACGCAGATGCAGGCACAGGTAGTTGGCGCAGGCAGTTGGCGCTGTATGGGGAGTCTTGCAACGCATGCTGCTGGGAATTCAATCAAAAGTGTCAGCGCTGGCACAACATCTCTTACTGCTAAAGGTGCCGAAACCACTAACTAAATACAGTGGTAACTGAATATTAGAATAGAATATTAGAATATTAGAAATGATAAGAAAGGCAAAAAAAAATCAAAAGGGAAACAAAGAGTTAATCCCTTTTTCATTGATAAGCAATTTTAAAAATTATGGAACTTTGGAAAAGTGGGAAGTATAAAAAAAAATTTTAATAAATTAAATATAGAAATTTTTAAATATTTTGAAATTAAGAAAATTGACAGTTAATATTTTTAAAACATTTTTAAAAGCTTTAAATATTCTTAATGAAATTTAAATAATACGCAAATTTAGGAAAAATGTGGAAAATTGATGACGTCACGATATGCTGCAAAGGCGCAAAGAGTGTAACTATGGAAAACGTTTAGATGAATATCTTCTGTGTTTATTGTTCGATCGGATTGTAATTTTGAAAATAGATTTATATTGTAATTATCTATGTTTATACCAAAGCAGAAAGCCATAACTTCAATACTTTTTCTAATAATCGTAATTATCGTTTTGCGTGGGCGGTGGGCGCGACATCGAAAATTGAAAATAAACTCGATCTACCTATGGTATACAGGAAATTAGGTGTCTCTACCTTTTGTAATAGCTGAGATCTAGACGGACAGACGGACAGACGGACATGCCTATATCGACTCGGCTGTTGATCCTGAGCCAGAATATATATACTTTATGGGGTCGGAGGTGTCTCCTTCTGCCTGTTACATACATTTTCGGTTTGAACAAAGTTATAATACCCTTCTACTCTATGAGTAGCGGGTATAAAAAAAGAAAACATTTTTGCACACATTTAATTTTTGATGCGGGCGGGACTCGAACCCGTAAATGCATAATAGTACTGTTCATTTTGCAGTCCACAACTTAATCCATTTCACCACCGTACACGCACACACGATTCGGCACAATGCTGCAAGCAGCGCTGCCGGCAGCGCTGCTTACAGCTATGGAAAACGTTAAGCTGAATAGCTTCTGTGTTTATTATCCGATTTTTACCACATTTTCAGAGATCATCTGGCTAGCTATAGTTATCATGTAAACCGAAAATGAACAATATGGCATCAAAATTGCACTTGTTATCAATGTTTTTTCGATTTGCGGGCGCGGAAGGGGGCGTGGCCAAAATCCAAAATAAACTTGATCAGCGTGCAATAATAACACATATTGTCACCAAATTTGGTTGTCCTAGCTCTTATAATAGCTGAGATCTAGATTTTCACACGGACAGACAGACGGACAGACGAACATGGCTATATCGACTCGGCTGTTGATCCTGAGCCAGAATATATATACTTTATGGGGTCGGAGGTGTCTCCTTCTGCCTGTTACATACATTTTCGGTTTGAACAAAGTTATAATACCCTTCTACTTTATGAGTAGCGGGTATAAAAACCCAGTCCAGTCTCAATTGAGAGCTGAGAGCGGACTGAAAATCCGAACACATTGAGAGCTTACGTAGTCAGAAATTAAGACAGAAGCAACTCAGCCTACTTGAATCGTTTTAATAGAATTGTAGCGCTTGGTACCTCCTTGAGCTCTGCCGGCAGCGCTGCTTACAGCTATGGAAAACGTTAAGCTGAATAACTTCTGTGTTTATTATCCGATTGTTACCAAATTTTCAGAGATCATCTGGCTAGCTATAGTTATCATGTAAACCGAAAATAAACAATATGGCATCAAAATTGCACTTGTTATCAATGTTTTTTCGATTTGCGGGGGCGGAAGGGGGCGTGACCAAAATCCAAAATAAACTTGATCAGCGTGCAATAATAACACATATTGTCACCAAATTTGGCTGAGATCTAGATTTTCACACGGACAGACAGACGGACAGACGGACATGGCTATATCGACTCGGCTGTTGATCCTGAGCCAGAATATATATACTTTATGGGGTCGGAGGTGTCTCCTTCTGCCTGTTACATACATTTTCGGTTTGAACAAAGTTATAATACCCTTCTACTCTATGAGTAGCGGGTATAACTATAGAAGTCCGCATTGTCAAAAAAGTAAAATAAAACAAGTAAGAACGGCTACAGTCAAGTGCTGACTGTATAAGACTATGGATTTTTCAAGGTTATGTAAAAAATCAGATTTAGAAAAGTGTTATTGGTAAACTTGCTTTTCAAAAAAAAATAATAAACAACACATATAATTTTCAGTTAGACGCCAAGCAGTCCACGCAGTTGGAAAAAACACCGCTTGGAAAAAAAACCCTGCTTGCTTGCTTGCTGTGGGCGCAGTGCAAATCTATATGAAACGTTAAATAACTTTTATGTTCATTATACGATCGTAACCAAATTTTCAGCGATCGTTTAAGTGGTGATATCTATTATTCACACCAAAACTGAATACTCCAGCTTTATTATTGCGCTTGCTATACGGTTTATCGATTTGCGGGGGCGGAAGTGGGCGTGTCTCAAATTTTAATACAAATCTTACAGCTTATGATTCACATAATTGTTGTCACCAGATTTGGTGGCTCTAGCTTTTTTAGTTTCTGAGAAATAGGCGTTCAGACGGACAGACGGACAGACAGACAAGCCTTAATCGATTTGGCTAGTGATCCTGAGCAAAGAATACATTTACTTTTTGGGGTCGGAGATGTATCCCTTTGCCTGTTACATACATTTTCGGTTTGAACAAAGTTATAATACCCTTCTACTCTATGAGTAGCGGGTATAAAAACGGAAAAACTTGACTTGAAAAACTAGAATAATTGAAAACGCATCAGAAATTTAAACGACCCACGTGGTGGCGGCAACAAAGTGCCGCAAAACCATGCCGCACGTGTCGTGCTGCAAACTCACCCAACCAGCCAAGTGATCCCTTATTTACTCTGCATATCGATATAGTATTTACCCACATGTCTTGACTGGGAATGCGCTGCTGCTTCTGCCGCGGGCTGTTGCTCTGCTACTCGTCTGTTTGCTCCTGCCCTCAGGCGCCTGTCCAAGCACAGTTCTTGGGTGTTGCCTTCTGGTTAACTGAACTGTTGTTTTCTTTGTGTGCTATTGTTTCAACGAAGGGACAGAGCGAGGGGGGATCTGAAAGTGAAACTACCTACGGCGCGCCAAACGAATTCTATTCCACATCGTTGCTGTTGTGGTTGTTGTTCTCGCTGTTGCAATTAATTTCAAGTTTTATGCGTGTAGCAACTTAGTAGCTTCAGCAAATCTCAGGGGGAACAACAACTAACAATAACAACAACAAGAGGAATTAGCAAAGTCTGCGGATTAAAAATTAAATTGAGTTCATGCCATGGAATACTACACTAATTTTCGGGATCATGTCCGTTTGCAATACTACTTCAAAACTCAGCGTGAAATAAATGGAATGGCATAAAAAATTGCATGGTATTTAATCGATGGATAGTCTTTAGTTAATATTCTAATAGATACTCAATGCCTCGCTAAGTAAGAAAGCAAGTGGAATGTTGGGAAGCAGAAATTTAATCTTTACTAATTAAAATGGGAAAGAAATGTAAAATACAGTTAAAAAGAAAATATCTTTAGCTCGAAAGATTCCCTATTAATTATTCACAATTGCCTACAGTTTAAACTAACAAGTAAGAAAGCTAAAGTCGAGTGTGCTCGACTGTAATATACCCGCTACCCAGCTGCTCCTACACCATTTATTTGCGGAACAAAAAAAAACGGTTTAAATCATATTTTGACCGTAAAAGGCTATGGAGTTACAATATTTGGATGTCTGTCTGTCTGTCCGTGTGTCCGTCTGTCTGTCCGTGTGAAAATCTAGATCTCAGCTATTATAAGAGCTAGGACAACCAAATTTGGTGACAATATGTGTTATTATTGCACGCTGATCAAATTTATTTTGGATTTTTGCCACGCCCCCTTCCGCCCCCGCAAATCGAAAAAACATTGATAACAAGTGCAATTTTGATGCAATATTGTTCATTTTCGGTTAACATGATAACTATAGCTACCCAGATGATCTCTGAAAATTTGGTAACAATCGGATAATAAACATAGAAGTTATTCAGCTTAACGTTTTCCATAACTGTAAGCAGCGCTGCCGGCAGCACAAATTCTTTATTTCGAAAGGAAATAATAAGTTTGCCTCCCTTTTTGAGCTACCTTCATGAAACTTTGTATACATGTTTCTTATTGCTGCCCGCTGTAAATAAGTCGGAACAAGCTGGTACGGACCGATACATCGTATAGATGCGATAGAACCTATCGGTCGTTTTTTTTAACAAAATTTATTAAAAGTTAGAGTGCTCAAGAACACTTTCCATTCAAGTATATAAAGAGGTATTAAAAGGGCACATATCGTTTTTTACATGCACGCATTCGACTTACTGTCCTCAACAGGTAGATTTATGGTTTTTACTGTTTAAGTGATAAATCTTGGATTTTTTTCGTACCTGAATAAAAGTTATGCGGTTTCAATACTTTTTACTCCTTTTGCCGGCAGCTCTGCTTGCAGCATTGTGCCGAATAGTGTGTGCGTGTACGGTGGTGAAATGGGTTAAGTTGTGGACTGCAAAACGAACAATACTATTATGCATTTACGGGTTAAAGTCCCGCCCGCATCAAAAATTAAATGTGTCCAAAAATGTTTTTTTATTTTAGATTTTTTGCATAAATATTGTAACTCCATAGCCTTTTACGGTCAAAATATGATTGAAGCCGTTTTTTTTTTGTTCCGCAAATAAATGGTGTACGAGCAGCTGGGTAGCGGGTATATTACAGTCGAGCACACTCGACTGTAGCTTTCTTACTTGTTAGTTTAAACTGTAGGCAATTGTGAATAATTAATAGGGAATCTTTCGAGCTAAAGATATTTTCTTTTTAACTGTATTTTACATTTCTTTCCCATTTTAATTAGTAAAGATTAAATTTCTGCTTCCCAACATTCCACTTGCTTTCTTACTTAGCGAGGCATTGAGTATCTATTAGAATATTAACTAAAGACTATCCATCGATTAAATACCATGCAATTTTTTATGCCATTCCATTTATTTCACGCTGAATTTTGAAGTAGTATTGCAAACGGACATGATCCCGAAAATTAGTGTAGTATTCCATGGCATGAACTCAATTTAATTTTTAATCCGCAGACTTTGCTAATTCCTCTTGTTGTTGTTATTGTTAGTTGTTGTTCCCCCTGAGATTTGCTGAAGCTACAAAGTTGCTACACGCATAAAACTTGAAGTTAATTGCAACAGCGAGAACAACAACCACAACAGCAACGATGTGGAATAGAATTCGTTTGGCGCGCCGTAGGTAGTTTCACTTTCAGATCCCCCCTCGCTCTGTCCCTTCGTTGAAACAATAGCACACAAAGAAAACAACAGTTCAGTTAACCAGAAGGCAACACCCAAGAACTGTGCTTGGACAGGCGCCTGAGGGCAGGAGCAAACAGACGAGTAGCAGAGCAACAGCCCGCGGCAGAAGCAGCAGCGCATTCCCAGTCAAGACATGTGGGTAAATACTATATCGATATGCAGAGTAAATAAGGGATCACTTGGCTGGTTGGGTGAGTTTGCAGCACGACACGTGCGGCATGGTTTTGCGGCACTTTGTTGCCGCCACCACGTGGGTCGTTTAAATTTCTGATGCGTTTTCAATTATTCTAGTTTTTCAAGTCAAGTTTTTCCGTTTTTATACCCGCTACTCATAGAGTAGAAGGGTATTATAACTTTGTTCAAACCGAAAATGTATGTAACAGGCAAAAGGATACATCTCCGACCCCAAAAAGCAAATCGAAAAAACATTGATAACAAGTGCAATTTTGATGCCATATTGTTTATTTTCGGTTAACATGATAACTATAGCTAGCCAGATGATCTCTGAAAATTTGGTAACAATCGGATAATAAACACAGAAGTTATTCAGCTTAACGTTTTCCACAGCTGTAAGCAGCGCTGCCGGCAGCGCTGCTTGCAGCATTGTGCCGAATCGTGTGTGCGTGTACGGTGGTGAAATGGATTAAGTTGTGGACTGCAAAACGAACAGTACTATTATGCATTTACGGGTTCGAGTCCCGCCCGCATCAAAAATTAAATGTGTGCAAAAATGTTTTTTTTTTTATTTTATATTTTGACTTTGCATAAATATTATAAGTCCATAGCCTTTTACGGTCAAAATATGATTGTAGCCGTTTTTTTGTTCCGCAAATAAATTATGTACAAGCAGCTGGGTAGCGGGTATATTACAGTCGAGCACACTCGACTGTAGCTTTCTTACTTGTTTATTTATTTATTTAATTTATTTTAAAGTAAACTAATAGCAGTCGACGTAAGAGTTACAGAAAAACAGATAAAAAATTTATATATATAGAAAAACGACTTAATATAAGCCGTTTTAATTAAAGCTAAGAAAGTTGATTTTATGCATAAATTTTAAAATATTAATTATTTAAAAAATTTTAAAATGGAATACAAAATATTTTAATTATAAAACTTAATATATTATAAATTAATCCAATTTAATTCCGGCGAAAAAAACAAAAATTCTATCCGATCCAACATTTGTTGCAATGAATTGGTGAAAACCCAGGAAAACCCAATCTGATGAGAAAAGTTAATACTAGTTATTGGTATGAAGTGTTAATGAGTTAAGAATAGAAATTTTTATACCCGCTACTCATAGAGTAGAAGGGTATTATAACTTTGTTCAAACCGAAAATGTATGTAACAGGCAGAAGGAGACACCTCCGATCCAATAAAGTATATATTCTGGCTCAGGATCAACAGCCGAGTCGATATAGCCATGTCCGTCTGTCCGTCTGTCTCTCCGTGTGAAAATCTAGATCTCAGCTATTATAAGAGCTAGGACAACCAAATTTGGTGACCATATGTGTTATTATTGCACGCTGATCAAGTTTATTTTGGATTTTGGCCATGCCCCCTTCCGCCCCCGCAAATCGAAAAAACATTGATAACAAGTGCAATTTTGACGCCA
The DNA here is from genome assembly GCA_018904095.1 of Zaprionus ghesquierei. Classification (NCBI taxonomy): domain Eukaryota; kingdom Metazoa; phylum Arthropoda; class Insecta; order Diptera; family Drosophilidae; genus Zaprionus; species Zaprionus ghesquierei. Next base: position 168,411 of record JAEIGP010000061.1, on the reverse strand, counting down.
TATTGTTCATTTTCGGTTTACATAATAACTATAGCTAGCCAGATGATCTCTGAAAATTTGGTAACAATCGGATAATAAACACAGAAGTTATTCAGCTTAACGTTTTCCATGGTTGTAAGCAGCGCTGCCGGAGCGCGCTGCTTGCAGCATTGTGCCGAATCGTGTGTGCGTGTACGGTGGTGAAATGGATTAAGTTGTGGACTGCAAAACGAACAGTACTATTATGCCTTTACAGGTTCGAGTCCCGCCCGCATCAAAAATTAAATGTGTGCAAAAATGTTTTTTTTTTTTATACCCGCTACTCATAGAGTAGAAGGGTATTATAACTTTGTTCAAACCGAAAATGTATATCTCAGCTATTACAAAAGGTAGAGACACCTAATTTCCTGTATACCATAGGTAGATCGAGTTTATTTTCAATTTTAGATGTTGCGCCCACCGCCCACGCAAAACGATAATTACGATTATTAGGAAAAGTATTGAAGTTATGGCTTTCTGCTTTGGTATAAACATAGACAATTACAATATAAATCTATTTTCAAAATTACAATCCGATCGAACAATAAACACAGAAGATATTCATCTAAACGTTTTCCATAGTTACACTCTTTGCGCCTTTGCAGCATATCGTGACGTCATCGTCAAATTTCCACATTTTTCCTAAATTTGCGTATTATTTAAATTTCATTAAGAATATTAAAAGCTTTTAAAAATGTTTTAAAAATATTAACTGTCAATTTTCTTAATTTCAAAATATTTAAAAATTTCTATAATTTATTAAAATTTTTTTTTTATACTTCCCACTTTTCCAAAGTTACAAAATTTTTAAAATTGCTTATCAATGAAAAAGGTATTAACTCTTTGTTTCCCTTTTGATTTTTTTTTGCCTTTCTTATCATTTCTAATATTCTAGTATTCTATTCTAATATTCAGTTACCACTGTATTTAGTTAGTGGTTTCGGCACCTTTAGCAGTAAGAGATGTTGTGCCAGCGCTGACACTTTTGATTGAATTCCCAGCAGCATGCGTTGCAAGACTCCCCATACAGCGCCAACTGCCTGCGCCAACTACCTGTGCCTGCATCTGCGTGTACGTCGGCGTCGATTGTAATCAACACGCTGGGATCAATCAGCAAACTTTAAAACTGAACGCCACACAGCAGTCAGCTCGAATGAATCCATCAAACGTATCAATCATGATGACAGGTCACAGTGCGAGCACAGTATAACTGGAAAAGACCAGGCCAGACCAGACACAGGCAGGACCAGGCAGCAGGTCCAGTTTTAGCTTTTCCTAATATATCTGTGAAACGTCTCAGTTGTTGTTTAGGTTGTAGTTGGCGTTGCCTTATTTGTGAAGTCTCCACGCGCGTTGCGCCCATTAAATTCGAATAATCTTAGTTGTTGTTGCTTTTTTTTTCATCAATCTCCCCACTCTGGACTCGAGTTGCAACTGTCGCATATAGCAGGTGGACACGGTGCTTGTGTGAGACGCTGCAGGCAGGCAGGCAGCATCAACCCAACTGATTTGAAATTCTAAAGTGATTTTGATTACTTGAGGTATTGATATTTTGACTTGTACGTTGATTAGATAGTTGAAGGCTTGTTAGATGCATGTCAGCAGCAGCAGCGGCCTCAGACCGGTCTCACTGGCTGCATGTCTTGGTCTTGGTCTCTACGTCTCCATTTTCGTCTGCATCTGCGTGATGCGCCTGGCTTGATGTTGATTATAATTTAATTATAAGCAATCTGTAACAAGTAAATGGCTTGCATGGTGCTCTCACTCCATGGCACTCCTGGTCATGGCGCATAATTTAGCAGGCAGGTGTGAAAAAGCTTCATTAGCTTAGACGTCTCAGTCCGAGCCCGCTGCATGACTAATAATAGTCATGGGCCGGTCACATTCTGCTCTCTTGCCACATTTGCCACCGGCGCAAACCATACTTATTCTCAATCTGCTTGGCTTGGGCAGCCACGATGTCTGCTAACGAAAGTTGCAGACATTTGAGTGACTGAAGCAAGGCAAAATGCTGTAGAAATTTCCCCTTGCGATTTGCGGCTAATCCCATGGAAAATAATATAGACAGAGAGGTATTCTCTCTTAAGACTTGCTGGCTTTATATGTAGAATTTGTAGCAAGGAGGTACCAAGCGATACAATTCTATTAAAACGATTCAAGTAGGCTGAGTTGCTTCTGTCTTAATTTCTGACTACGTAAGCTCTCAAGGTGTTCGGATTTTCAGTCCTGGACTGGACTGGGTTTTTTTTTTCTCTGGGTGAGACTGGAATCTCTTTTTTTTTCTCAGGGTGGGACTGGAATCTCTTTTTTTTTATAACTCTTCTTTTTTTACGTAGTGCATTTGCATTAAAGTATGCCTTATTTTAACAAGTAGAGCAATTCTCTTCATTTTAGGATAAGTACACAAAAATGTTTCATATCATCCTTTTTTTTTTATACCCGGTACTTCTGCAGCAATGGCTTAAGCTTGCGCATGCTTTTGACGCTCAACTTGTGTGTCTCAAAGAGTGAGATTGTCGCCTGCGAATAATCGTTGCCATAGAGTTTGCCCATGGCCAGAGCCACATCGCGCTGGGTGAAGCCGAGCTCGATGGGACGCTGCTTGAAGGTCTTCGCAAACTGATCGAGCTCCATAACTATTCAACAAATTATTTAATTTCTTTTTTACACTAACTGAATTTTTTGAATTTTTGGTTTTGGTTTACTATATTGTTTGTTTCCTTGTTTGCTTTGTTTTCAATCTATAGTAATGTTTGCTTTGTTTTCAATCTATAGTAATAATATATTTAATTTAATATCTTTTCTATAACGACTTTTAAATATATTTGGTAAAACTTTTAACTAAATTTTAAATATATATTCAGTGGTGGCCTTTTATTTAGCACACTATTTAGCAGCACACTTCAACATGAATTTTTACCGATTGTATAGTGAATAGTTCACCAATTTGTTGTCTGGTTGTTGCCTTATTAGTTCATAAGATGTACCGTTACTTTCAGCCTATTCCCTTTCGTCGTTTTTTTCTGCGTTGGTTTGAATGAATTAACTATGATTTTCAGCTGGACATGAGTTTAGCACACTTATACTTTTTTTTATTAATTTATTAAGTAGAATGAGAAAATATAAGAAAGGGGACTCATATTTTGTTGGATATCCTTTGTTTTTGATAACTACATCCAATCTTCTGTGCTGAATCTCCACTAAAGCAGCGCATCTGTTCTGCGGAATACTGTACCACGCTTTTCGGATAACTATCCACAAATCATTCAAACTGCCCAGATTTTTGGTGCGAATGTGCTGCTCAACATCATTCTAGAGATTCTCTATCGGATTGAGGTCCGGTGACTGAGCTGGCCACTTCAGCGTAACAACTTGATGCTCCTAAAGGCAACTTTTCATAAGCCGTGAAGTGTGCTTAGGATCGTTGTCGTGCATAAAACGCCATGATAATGGCATATTGTCCTCGGAATATGGCACCATTATATCCTCTATAATTTCTTTATAGACGTATTGGTCCATACGAGTCTATCCGGTAAATCATTGATACATATTTTATAACATTTAAATTTTTAAATAAAATAAATAGGTAATACTAAATATGCGAGTCCTTAAAAGAAAGAACAAAGAAAATAAAAAAAAGAAACGAAAAAATAGAAAAAAAAAAAACAAAATTTCTTTCTTTTCTAGAAAGAAAAAGAAAATTGGGTAACAATCGGATAATAAACACAGAAGTTATTCAGCTTAACGTTTTCCATAGCTAGCGCTGCTTGCAGCAATGTGCCGAATCGTGTGTGCGTGTACGGTGGTGAAATGGGTTAAGTTGTGGACTGAAAAACGAACAGTACTATTATGCATTTACGGGTTCGAGTCCCGCCCGCATCAAAAATTAAATGTGTGCAAAAATGTTTTTTTTTTTATTTTATATTTTGACTTTGCATAAATATTATAAGTCCATAGCCTTTTACGGTCAAAATATGATTGTAGCCCATTTTTAGTTCCGCAAATAAATTATGTACAAGCAGCTGGGTAGCAGGTATATTACAGTCGAGCACACTCGACTGTAGCTTTCTTACTTGTTATATTAGATAGAGAGGACTCTAAGCAATTTTGTCTTGATAAGTTTGGTACTGCGGGGACCACACGCAAGAACCATATTCAAGAATTGGACGTACAAGAGAAGTAAAAATTAATTGGTTGTAAAGGGATGATTAAATTCATTGGCTCATCTTTTATTGAAACCAAGAACACGAAAAGCCTTGTTAACAATGTTTTTAACGTGTCGATCAAATTTCAATTTCTGATCAAAGAGAATACCCAGATCATTTACTTCAGATATTCTTAAAAGTTGAGTTAAAATAAGCAGTAGTTCATGACGTGATGGTTTCCTCTGTAAAATGACATAACTTTACATTTAGAACAATTAAGATGTAGCAGGTTATGACTACACCAGGCAAAAACAACTAAGAAAGCTACATTCGAGAGTGCTCGACTTTAATATACCCGCTACCCATAAATGCATTCCATTCGGTCATTAAGCCATTACGCAAATTTTGCCAAAGTTATATTACGAGGGTCGTTTGATAAGACCGTGACTTTTTGTATTTGCCGCGCACCTGCTCTAAATACAACACTGCTCCTGTCAGCAGTTATCGATTAACAGCTGACTGTAAAATTTTGAGAAAGCTGCGTTTTTTGGTTTGCGTTTTATAGGCATTGAAAGCAGACGATCTCGTGAATTTTAACGAAAACGGAAAAAAGTGAATTTCGTGTGCTAATTAAGCATTATTTTTTGCGTAAAAAATCCATCACCGAAACCAAGGAAAGACTTGATAAATATTATGGGGACTCTGCACCATCAATTTCAATGGTTAAGAAATGGTTTACTGAGTTCCGTTGTGGTCGTACCAGTACAAGTGATGCCGAACGTTCAGGTCGCCCAAAAGAGGTCGTCATGCCAGAAATCGTCGACAAAATCCATGGAATGATATTGGATGATCGGAGAATGAAAGTGCGTGAGGTAGCTGAGGCTGTAGGCATCTCAACTGAACGGGTACATCACATTTTACATGAATATTTGGACATGAAAAAGCTTTCCGCGCGATGGGTGCCGCGATTGCTCACACACGACCATAAGCGCAACCGTGTGACCATTTCAAAGGAGTGTTTGGCGATGTTCAACCGCAATCCAAACGAATTTTTGCGCCGTTTCGTTACCGTAGACGAAACATGGATCCACCACACCACACCAGAGACCAAAGAACAATCAAGACAGTGGGTTTCTCCGGGTGAACGTGCACCAAAGAAGGCCAAGGTGGGTCTGTCGGCCAACAAGGTCATGGCCACAGTTTTTTGGGATGCACAAGGTATCATTCACATCGATTACCTTGAAAAGGGTAAAACGATCACCGGCGAATATTATTCAGAGCTTTTGGACAGATTCGATATTGATTTGAAGCAGAAACGACCGCATTTGGCGAAAAAAAGTGCTGTTCCATCAGGACAATGCACGGGTGCACACGTGTGTAGTCAGCATGGCAAAATTTCATAAATTGGGCTACGAACTGCTACCCCATCCAGCATATTCTCCAGATTTAGCCCCCTGTGACTATTTTTTGTTTCCAAACATGAAGAAATGGCTCGGCGGTAAGAGATTCGGGTCAAATGAAGAGGTCATCACAGAAACAAACGACTATTTTGAGGGCCTTGAGAAAACCTATTATTTGGAAGGAATAAAAAAATTGGAAAAACGCTGGACTAAATGTATAGAGCTAAAAGGAGATTATGTTGAGAAATAAAACGCTTCTTTGACGAAAAAAATATATTTTATTCAAAAAGTCACGGACTTATCAAACGACCCTCGTATGAGACCATTCGGAAATTCTTGCACGAAAAAAACAAAGTCAAATGAAAATATAAAAATATAAGAAAAAGCTGCGCTCTACCAATCGCACACAGCTGATTTAAGAGACTGTCACTTCTCCACTTGTTAACTAAGTTCATTGTCAGCCATTCAAAAAATTTTAAATAAAATGCACGACCACCAATTAATGCATATTAAAAAATTAAAGTAAAAGTTCTTAAAGAAAAAGAAAGAGCTTAAGAGGCATGAACTGGGAATCGAACCACGGGCCTGTTCATTGCTTTCAGGAGTTCATTGCTTTTCCACTAAGCTCCTGACGCTGTTACCCAACCACTGCAAAAATTTGCATTGTAAGGCATTCTTATTATTTCCTGTAGAAATAAAGAATTTGTGCTGCCGGCAGCGCTGCTTACAGCTATGGAAAACGATAAGCTGAATAACTTCTGTGTTTATTATCCGATTGTTACCAAATTTTTAGAGATCATCTGGCTAGCTATAGTTATCATATAAACCGAAAATGAACAATATGGCATCAAAATTGCGCTTGTAATCAATGTTTTTTCGATTTACAGGGGCGGAAGGGGGCGTGGCCAAAATCCAAAATAAACTTGATCAGCGTGCAATAATAACATATTTTGTCACCACATTTGGTAGTTCTAGCTCTTATAATAACTGAGATCTAGATTTACACACGTACAGACAGACGGACAGACGGACAGACAGATAGACGGACATGGCTGTATCGACTCGGCTAATGATCCTGAGCCAGAATAAATATACTTTATGGGGTCGGAGGTGTCTCCTTCTGCTTGTTACATACATTTTCGGTTTGAACAAAGTTATACTACCCTTTTACTCTATGAGTAGCGGGTATAAAAAGCTTAAGCGGCATGAACTAGGAATCGAACCACGGGCCTGTCGGTTCGGGAGTTCATCGCTTTTCCACTAAGCTACTGACGCTGTTATCCAACAACTGCAAAAATTTGCATTGTAAGGCATTCTTATTATTTCCTGTACAAATAAAGAATTTGCGCTGCCGGCAGCGCTGCTTACAGCTGTGGACAACGTTAAGCTTAGTAACTACTGTGTTTATTATCCGATTGATACCAAATTTTTAGAGATCATCTGGCTAGCTATAGTCATCATATATACTTTATGGGGTCGGAGATGTCGCCTTCTGCCTGTTGCATACATTTTTGGTTTGAACAAAGTTATAATACCCTTCTACTCTATGAGTAGCGGATATAATGATAGGTTTTTGATAAACAATGTGGAAGGTTTTCAATTGGCACCTAATCCATTACAAGGTGTCTGAGGTAGTCAAAATATTAAACATTGAATAGGGGCTAAAAAATGAAATTGTATAATTATGTATAAGAAAATTTATTGGCTGAATCGAAGCAACGCGACGATGATGTCACGACAAACCTTTAATTGAATAACTTTTAAGTTTATAATCCGATTGAGCTTGAAATTTGTAATATAAATGGATATAGTATAAATCTATATGTGTATTAAATCAAAACGTTGAAACTTTCGTCACAAAGCTTATTCAAAAATTTATCTAGCAGTTTTTAGAGATCTGTGTGTTCACACCGACGCGTGACGAACGGAAGGACAGGCGGACAGACAGACAGACGGACAGACAGACGGACATAGGTCAATCGACTCGGCCAGTGATCCTGAGCAAGAATATACGATACATATTTCTTTTGTGTGGTCTGTCACGCCTCTTTTTGCCTGTTATATACATTTGCACAAACTTATTATCGTATATAATTTTTGACCATTAGCAATGGTCGAATGGTATTATATCAAGTAAAAACCCATGCACTAACAATATTGATGCGACGTCAAAATCTAAAATAAACAAGTAAGAAAGCTACAGTCGAGTGTGCTCGACTGTTATATACCCGCTACCCAGCTGCTTGTACATAATTTATTTGCGGAACAAAAAATGGGCTACAATCATATTTTCACCGTAAAAGGCTATGGACTTATAATATTTATGCAAAGTCAAAATATAAAATAAAACAAAAAAAAACATTTTTGCACACATTTAATTTTTGATGCGGGCGGGACTCGAACCCGTAAATGCATAATAGTACTGTTCGTTTTGCAGTCCACTACTTAACCCATTTCACCACCGTACACGCACACACGATTCGGCACAATGCTGCAAGCAGCGCTGCCGGCAGCGCTGCTTACAGCTGTGGAAAACGTTAAGCTGAATAACTTCTGTGTTTATAATCCGATTGTTACCAAATTTTTTTTTTCTTTCTAGAAAAGAAAGAAATTTTCTTTCTTTTTTTTCTATTTTTTCGTTTCTTTTTTTTATTTTCTTTGTTCTTTCTTTTAAGGACTCGCATATTTAGTATTACCTATTTATTTTAATTAAAAATTCAAATGTTATTAAAAGATATGTATCAATGATTTACCGGATAGACACTCGTATGGACCAATACGTCTATAAAGAAATTATAGAGGATATAATGGTGCCATATTCCGAGGACAATATGCCATTATCATGGCGTTTTATGCACAACAACGATCCTAAGCACACTTCACGGCTTATGAAAAGTTGCCTTTAGGAGCATCAAGTTGTTACGCTGAAGTGGCCAGCTCAGTCACCGGACCTCAATCCGATAGAGAATCTCTAGAATGATGTTGAGCAGCACATTCGCACCAAAAATCTGGGCAGTTTGAATGATTTGTGGATAGTTATCCGAGAAGCGTGGTACAGTATTCCGCAGAACAGATGCGCTGCTTTAGTGGAGAGTTAGCACAGAAGATTGGATGTAGTTATCAAAAACAAAGGATATCCAACAAAATATTAGTCCCCTTTCTTATGTTTTCTCATTCTACTTAATAAATTAATAAAAAAAAGTATAAGTGTGCTAAACTCATGTCCAGCTGAAAATCATAGTTAATTCATTCAAACCAACGCAGAAAAAAAACGACGAAAGGGAATAGGCTGAAAGTAACGGTACATCTTATCAACTAATAAGGCAACAACCAGAAAAAAAATTGGTGAACTATTCACTATACAATCGGTAAAAATTCATGTTGAAGTGTGCTGCTAAATAGTGTGCTAAATAAAAGGCCACCACTGTATATATATTTAAAAGTTTTACCAAATATATTTAAAAGTCGTTATAGAAAAGATATTAAATTAAATATATTATTACTATAGATTGAAAACAAAGCAAACATTACTATAGATTGAAAACAAAGCAAACAAGGAAACAAACAATATAGTAAACCAAGACCAAAAATTCAAAAAATTCAGTTAGTGTAAAAAAGAAATTTAATAATTTGTTGAATAGTTATGGAGCTCGATCAGTTTGCGAAGACCTTCAAGCAGCGTCGCATCGAGCTCGGCTTCACCCAGCGCGATGTGGCTCTGGCCATGGGCAAACTCTATGGTAACGATTATTCGCAGGCGACAATCTCACTCTTTGAGACACACAAGTTGAGCGTCAAGAGCATGCGCAAGCTTAAGACATTGCTGCAGAAGTACCGGGTATAAAAAAAAACGATGATATGAAACATTTTTGTGTACTTATCCAAAAATGAAGAGAATTGCTCTACTTGTTAAAAAAAGGCATACTTTAATGCAAATGCACTACGAAAAAAAGAAGAGTTATAAAAAAAAAGAGATTCCAGTCCCACCCTGAGAAAAAAAAAGAGATTCCAGTCTCACCCAGAGAAAAAAAACCCAGTCCAGTCTCAATTGAGAGCTGAGAGCGGACTGAAAATCCGAACACATTGAGAGCTTACGTAGTCAGAAATTAAGACAGAAGCAACTCAGCCTACTTGAATCGTTTTAATAGACTTGTATCGCTTGGTACCTCCTTGCTACAAATTCTACATATAAAGCCAGCAAGTCTTAAGAGAGAATACCTCTCTGTCTATATTATTTTCCATGGGATTAGCCGCAAATCGCAAGGGGAAATTTCTACAGCATTTTGCCTTGCTTCAGTCACTCAAATGTCTGGAACTTTCGTTAGCAGACATCGTGGCTGCCCAAGCCAGATTGAGAATAAGTATGGTTTGTGCCGGTGGCAAATGTGGCAAGAGAGCAGAATGTGACCGGCCCATGACTATTATTAGTCATGCAGCGGGTTCGGACTGAAACGTCTAAGCTAATGAAGCTTTTTCACACCTGCCTGCTAAATTATGCGCCATGACCAGGAGTGCCATGGAGTGAGAGCACCATGCAAGCCATTTACTTGTTACAGATTGCTTATAATTAAATTATAATCAACATCAAGCCAGGCGCATCACGCAGATGCAGACGAAAATGGAGACGTAGAGACCAAGACCAAGACATGCAGCCAGTGAGACCGGTCTGAGGCCGCTGCTGCTGCTGACATGCATCTAACAAGCCTTCAACTATCTAATCAACGTACAAGTCAAAATATCAATACCTCAAGTAATCAAAATCACTTTAGAATTTCAAATCAGTTGGGCTGATGCTGCCTGCCTCCCTGCAGCGTCTCACACAAGCACCGTGTCCAGCTGCTATATGCGACAGTTGCAACTCGAGTCCAAAGTGGGGAGATTGATGAAAAAAAAAGCAACAACAACTAAGATTATTCGAATTTAATGGGCGCAACGCGCGTGGAGACTTCACAAGTAAGGCAACGCCAACTACAACAAAAACAACAACTGAGACGTTTCACAGACATGTTAGGAAAAGCTAAAACTGGACCTGCTGCCTGTTGCCTGGTCCTGCCTGTGTCTGGTCTGGCCTGGTCTTTTCCAGTTATACTGTGCTCGCACTGTGACCTGTCATCATGATTGATACGTTTGATGGATTCATTCGAGCTGACTGCTGTGTGGCGTTCAGTTTTAAAGTTTGCTGATTGATCCCAGCGTGTTGATTACAATCGACGCCGACGTACACGCAGATGCAGGCACAGGTAGTTGGCGCAGGTAGTTGGCGCTGTATGGGGAGTCTTGCAACGCATGCTGCTGGGAATTCAATCAAAAGTGTCAGCGCTGGCACAACATCTCTTACTGCTAAAGGTGCCGAAACCACTAACTAAATACAGTGGTAACTAAATATTAGAATAGAATATTAGAATATTAGAAATGATAAGAAAGGCAAAAAAAAATCAAAAGGGAAACAAAGAGTTAATCCCTTTTTTCATTGATAAGCAATTTTAAAAATTATGGAACTTTGGAAAAGTGGGAAGTATAAAAAAAAAATTTTAATAAATTATAGAAATTTTTAAATATTTTGAAATTAAGAAAATTGACAGTTAATATTTTTAAAACATTTTTAAAAGCTTTAAATATTCTTAATGAAATTTAAATAATACGCAAATTTAGAAAAAATGTGGAAATTTGACGATGACGTCACGATATGCTGCAAAGGCGCAAAGAGTGTAACTATAGAAAACGTTTAGATGAATATCTTCTGTGTTTATTGTTCGATCGGATTGTAATTTTGAAAATAGATATATATTGTAATTATCTATGTTTATACCAAAGCAGAAAGCCATAACTTCAATACTTTTCCTAATAATCGTAATTATCGTTTTGCGTGGGCGGTGGGTGCGACATCGAAAATGGAAAATAAACTCGATCTACCTATGGTATACAGGAAATTAGGTGTCTCTACCTTTTGTAATAGCTGAGATCTAGACGTACACACGGACAGACGGACAGACGGACATGGCTATATCGACTCGGCTGTTGATCCTGAGCCAGAATATATATACTTTATGGGGTCGGAGGTGTCTCCTTCTGCCTGTTACATACATTTTCGGTTTGAAAAAAGTTATAATACCCTTCTACTCTATGAGTAGCGGGTATAAAAAAAAAAAACCTTTTTGCACACATTTAATTTTTGATGCGGGCGCGACTCGAACCCGTAAATGCATAATAGTACTGTTCGTTTTGTAGTCAACAACTTAACCCATTTCACCACCGTACACGCACACACGATTCGGCACAATGCTGCAAGCAGCGCTACCGGCAGCGCTGCTTACAGCTATGGAAAACGTTAAGCTGAATAACTTCTGTGTTTATTATCCGATTGTTACCAAATTCTCAGAGATCATCTGGCTAGCTATAGTTATCACGTAGTCCGAAAATGAACAATATGGCATCAAAATTGCGCTTGTAATTAATTTTTTTCTTTTTAGAGGGGCGGAAGGGGGAGTGGCCAAAATCCAAAATAAACTTGATCAGCGTGCAATAATAACACATTTTGTCGCCAAATTTGGTTGTCCTAGCTCTTATAATAGCTGAGCTCTAGATTTTCAAACGGACAGACAGACGGACAGACAGACGGACAGATGGACATGGTTATATCGACTCGGTTGTTGATCCAGAGCTAGAATATATATACTTTATGGGGCCGGAGGTGTCTCCTTCTGCCTGTTACATACATTTTCGGAATGAACAAAGTTATAATACCCTTCTACTCTATGAGTAGCGGGTATAAAAAAGAAAAAGGTTAAGCGGGAATCGAACCACGGGCCTGTCGGTTCAGGAGTTCATCGCTTTTCCATTAAGCCACTGACGCTGTTATCCAACAACTGCAAAAATTTGCGTAGTAAGGCATTCTTATTATTTCCTGTACAAATAAAGAATTTGCGCTGCCGGCAGCGCTGCTTACAGCTATGGAAAACGTTAAGCTGAATAACTTCTGTGTTTATTATCCGATTGTTACCAAATTCTCAGAGATCATCTGGCTAGCTATAGTTATCATGTAGTCCGAAAATGAACAATATGGCATCAAAATTGCGCTTGTAATTAATTTTTTTCTTTTTAGAGGGGCGGAAGGGGGAGTGGCCAAAATCCAAAATAAACTTGATCAGCGTGCAATAATAACACATACTGTCACCAAATTTGGTAGTTCTAGCTCTTATAATAGCTGAGATCTAGATTTTCACACGGACAGAAAGACGGACAGACGGACAGACAGACAGACAGACAGACGGACAGACGGACATGGCTATATCGACTCGGCTGTTGATCCTGAGCCAGAATATATATTCTTTATGGGGTCGGAGGTGTCTTCTTCTGCCTTTTACATACATTTTCGGTTTGAACAAAGTTATAATACCCTTCTACTCTATGAGTAGCGGGTATAAAAAATAATTTGTTGCATTTACTTCAGATATTCTTAAAAGTTGAGTTAAATTAAAGCAGTAGTTCATGACGTGATGGTTTCCTCTGTAAAATGACATAACTTTACATTTAGAACAATTAAGACGTAGCAGGATATACTACACTAGGCAAAAACAAGTAAGAAAGCTACATTCGTGTGTGCTCGACTTTAATATACCCGCTACCCAGCTGTTCGTACATCAAATTTATTTGCGAAACAATAAAGAACGGCCACAATCATATTTTGACCGTAAAAGGATATGGACTTACAATATTTATGCAAAGTCAAAATCTACAATAAAACAAGTAAGAAAGCTACAGTCGAGTGTGCTCGACTGTAATATACCCGCTACCCAGCTGCTCGTATATAATTTATTTGCGGAACAAAAAAATGACTACAATCATATTTTGACCGTAAAATGCTATGGACTTACAATATTTATGCAAAGTCAAAATCTAAAAAAAAAACAAGTAAGAAAGCTACAGTCGAGTGGGCTCGACTGTAATATACCCGCTACCCAGCTGCTTGTACATAATTTATTTGCGGAACAAAAAATGGGCTACAATCATATTTTGACCATAAAAGGCTATGGACTTATAATATTTATGCAAAGTCAAAATATAAAATAAAAAAAAAAACATTTTTGCACACATTTAATTTTTGATGCGGGCGGGACTCGAACCCGTAAATGCATAATAGTACTGTTCGTTTTTCAGTCCACAACTTAACCCATTTCACCACCGTACACGCACACACGATTCGGCACAATGCTGCAAGCAGCGCTACCGGCAGCGCTGCTTACAGCTATGGAAAACGTTAAGCTGAATAACTTCTGTGTTTATTATCCGATTGTTACCAAATTTTCTTTTTCTTTCTAGAAAAGAAAGAAATTTTCTTTCTTTTTTTCTATATTTTTTCGTTTTTTTTTTATTTTTTTGTTCTTTCTTTTAAGGACTCGCATATTTAGTATTACCTATTTATTTTAATTAAAAATTTAAATGTTATTAAAAAATATGTATCAATGATTTACCGGATAGACACTCGTATGGACCAATACGTCTATAAAGAAATTATAGAGGATATAATGGTGCCATATTCCGAGGACAATATGCCATTATCATGGCGTTTTATGCACGACAACGATCCTAAGCACACTTCACGGCTTATGAAAAGTTGCCTTTAGGAGCATCATGTTGTTACGCTGAAGTGGCCAGCTCAGTCACCGGACCTCAATCCGATAGAGAATCTCTAGAATGATGTTGAGCAGCACATTCGCACCAAAAATCTGGGCAGTTTGAATGATTTGTGGATAGTTATCCGAGAAGCGTGGTACAGTATTCCGCAGAACAGATGCGCTGCTTTAGTGGAGAGTCAGCACAGAAGATTGGATGTAGTTATCAAAAACAAAGGAAATCCAACAAAATATTAGTCCCCTTTCTTATGTTTTCTCATTCTACTTAATAAATTTATAAAAAAAAAGTATAAGTGTGCTAAACTCATGTCCAGCTGAAAATCATAGTTAATTCATTCAAACCAACGCAGAAAAAAAAACGACGAAAGGGAATAGGCTGAAAGTAACGGTACATCTTATCAACTAATAAGGCAACAACCAGAAAAAAAATTGGTGAACTATTCACTATACAATCGGTAAAAATTCATGTTGAAGTGTGCTGCTAAATAGTGTGCTAAATAAAAGGCCACCACTGTATATATATTTAAAAGTTTTACCAAATATATTTATAAGTCGTTATAGAAAAGATATTAAATAAAATATATTATTACTATAGATTGAAAACAAAGCAAACATTACTATAGATTGAAAACAAAGCAAACAAGGAAACAAACAATATAGTAAACCAAGACCAAAAATTCAAAAAATACAGTTAGTGTAAAAAAGAAATTAAATAATTTGTTGAATAGTTATGGAGCTCGATCAGTTTGCGAAGACCTTCAAGCAGCGTCGCATCGAGCTCGGTTTCACCCAGCGCGATGTGGCTCTGGCCATGGGCAAACTCTATGGCAACGATTATTCGCAGGCGACAACCTCACTCTTTGAGACACACAAGTTGAGCGTCAAGAGCATGCGCAGGCTTAAGCCATTGCTGCAGAAGTACCGGGTATAAAAAAAAAAAACGATGATATGAAACATTTTTGTGTACTTATCCAAAAATGAAGAGAATTGCTCTACTTGTTAAAAAAAGGCATACTTTAATGCAAATGCACTACGAAAAAAAGAAGAGTTATAAAAAAAAGAGATTCCAGTCTCACCCAGAGAAAAAAAAACCCAGTCCAGTCTCAATTGAGAGCTGAGAGCAGACTGAAAATCCGAACACATTGAGAGCTTACGTAGTCAGAAATTAAGACAGAAGCAACTCAGCCTACTTGAATCGTTTTAATAGACTTGTATCGCTTGGTACCTCCTTGCTACAAATTCTACATATAAAGCCAGCAAGTCTTAAGAGAGAATACCTCTCTGTCTATATTATTTTCCATGGGATTAGCCGCAAATCGCAAGGGGAAATTTCTACAGCATTTTGCCTTGCTTCAGTCACTCAAATGTCTGGAACTTTCGTTAGCAGACATCGTGGCTGCCCAAGCCAAGCAGATTGAGAATAAGTATGGTTTGTGCCGGTGGCAAATGTGGCAAGAGAGCAGAATGTGACCGGCCCATGACTATTATTAGTCATGCAGCGGGCTCGGACTGAGACGTCTAAGCTAATGAAGCTTTTTCACACCTGCCTGCTAAATTATGCGCCATGACCAGGAGTGCCATGGAGTGAGAGCACCATGCAAGCCATTTACTTGTTACAGATTGCTTATAATTAAATTATAATCAACATCAAGCCAGGCGCATCACGCAGATGCAGACGAAAATGGAGACGTAGAGACCAAGACCAAGACATGCAGCCAGTGAGACCGGTCTGAGGCCGCTGCTGCTGCTGACATGCATCTAACAAGCCTTCAACTATCTGATCAACGTACAAGTCAAAATATCAATACCTTAAGTAATCAAAATCACTTTAGAATTTCAAATCATTTGGGCTGATGCTGCCTGCCTGCCTGCAGCGTCTTACACAAGCACCGTGTCCACCTGCTATATGCGACAGTTGCAACTCGAGTCCAGAGTGGGGAGATTGATGAAAAAAAAAGCAACAACAACTAAGATTATTCGAATTTAATGGGCGCAACGCGCGTGGAGACTTCACAAGTGAGGCAACGCCAACTACAACAAAAACAACAACTGAGACGTTTCACAGACATGTTAGGAAAAGCTAAAACTGGACCTGCTGCCTGTTACCTGGTCCTGCCTGTGTCTGGTCTGGCCTGGTCTTTTCCAGTTATACTGTGCTCGCACTGTGACCTGTCATCATGATTGATACGTTTGATGGATTCATTCGAGCTGACTGCTGTGTGGCGTTCAGTTTTAAAGTTTGCTGATTGATCCCAGCGTGTTGATTACAATCGACGCCGACGTACACGCAGATGCGGGCACAGGTAGTTGGCGCAGGCAGTTGGCGCTGTATGGGGAGTCTTGCAACGCATGCTGCTGGGAATTCAATCAAAAGTGTCAGCGCTGGCACAACATCTCTTACTGCTAAAGGTGCCGAAACCACTAACTAAATACAGTGGTAACTGAATATTAGAATAGAATATTAGAATATTAGAAATGATAAGAAAGGCAAAAAAAATCAAAAGGGAAACAAAGAGTTAATCCCTTTTTCAATGATAAGCAATTTTAAAAATTATGGAACTTTGGAAAAGTGGACAGTATAAAAAAAAATTTTTAATAAATTATAGAAATTTTTAAATATTTTGAAATTAAGAAAATTGACAGTTAATATTTTTAAAACATTTTTAAAAGTTTTAAATATTCTTAATGAAATTTAAATAATACGCAAATTTAGGAAAAATGTGGAAATTTTACGATGACGTCACGATATGCTGCAAAGGCGCAAAGAGTGTAACTATGGAAAACGCTTAGATGAATATCTTCTGTGTTCGATCGGATTGTAATTTTGAAAATAGATTTATATTGTAATTATCTATGTTTATACCAAAGCAGAAAGCCATAACTTCAATACTTTTCCTAATAATCGTAATTATCGTTTTGCGTGGGCGGTGGGCGCGACATCGAAAATGGAAAATAAACTCGATCTACCTATGGTATACAGGAAATTAGGTGTCTCTACCTTTTGTAATAGCTGAGATCTAGACGTACAGACGGACAGACGGACATGGCTATATCGACTCGGCTGTTGATCCTGAGCCAGAATATATATACTTTATGGGGTCGGAGGTGTCTCCTTCTGCCTATTACATACATTTTCGGTTTGAACAAAGTTATAATACCCTTCTACTCTATGAGTAGCGGGTATAAAAAAAAAAAACATTTTTGCACACATTTAATTTTTGATGCGGGCGGGACTCGAACCCGTAAATGCATAATAGTACTGTTCGTTTTGCAGTCCACAACTTAACCCATTTCACCACCGTACACGCACACACGATTCGGCACAATGCTGCAAGCAGCGCTGCCGGCAGCGCTGCTTACAGCTATGGAAAACGTTAAGCTGAATAACTTCTGTGTTTATTATCCGATTGTTACCAAATTTTCAGAGATCATCTGGCTACCTATAGTTATCATGAAAACCAAAAATGAACAATATGGCATCAAAATTGCACTTGTTATCAATGTTTTTTCGATTTGCGGGGGCGGAAGGGGGCGTGGCCAAAATCCAAAATAAACTTGATCAGCGTGCAATAATAACACATATTGTCACCAAATTTGGTTGTCCTAGCTCTTATAATAGCTGAGATCTAGATTTTCACACGGACAGACAGACGGACAGACGGACAGACGGACATGGCTATATCGACTCGGCTGTTGATCCTGAGCCAGAATATATATACTTTATGGGGTCGGAGGTGTCTCCTTCTGCCTGTTACATACATTTTCGGTTTGAACAAAGTTATAATACCCTTCTACTCTATGAGTAGCGGGTATAAAAAACCTTTTTGCACACATTTAATTTTTAATGCGGGCGCGACTCAAACCCGTAAATGCATAATAGTACTGTTCGTTTTTCAGTCCACAACTTAACCCATTTCACCACCGTACACGCACACACGATTCGGCACAATGCTGCAAGCAGCGCTACCGGCAGCGCTGCTTACAGCTATGGAAAACGTTAAGCTGAATAACTTCTGTGTTTATTATCCGATTGTTACCAAATTCTCAGAGATCATCTGGCTAGCTATAGTTATCATGTAGTCTGAAAATGAACAATATGGCATCAAAATTGCGCTTGTAATTAATTTTTTTCGTTTTAGAGGGGCGGAAGGGGGAGTGGCCAAAATGCAAAATAAACTTGATCAGCGTGCAATAATAACACATTTTGTCGCCAAAGTTGGTAGTTCTAGCTCTTATAATAGCTGAGCTCTAGATTTTCACACGGACAGACAGACGGACAGACAGACAGACGGACAGACAGACATGGCTATATCGACTCGGCTGTTGATCCTGAGCCAGAATATGTATACTTTATGGGGCCGGAGGTGTCTCCTTCTGCCTTTTACATACATTTTCGGTTTGAACAACGTTATAATACCCTTCTACTCTACTTCTTCTTCTTCTTTACTTCAGATATTCTTAAAAGTTGAGTTAAATTAAAGCAGTAGTTCATGACGTGATGATTTCCTCTGTAAAATAACATAACTTTACATTTAGAACAATTAAGATGTAGCAGGTTATACTACACCAGGCAAAAACAAGTAAGAAAGCTACATTCGAGCATGCTCGACTTTAATATACCCGCTACCCAGCTGTTCGTACATCAAAATTATTTGCGAAACAATAAAGAACGGCCACAATCATATTTTGACCGTAAAAGGATATGGACTTACAATATTTTTGCAAAGTGAAAATCTACAATAAAACAAGTAAGAAAGCTACAGTCGAGTGTGCTCGACTGTAATATACCCGCTACCCAGCTGCACGTACATAATTTATTTGCGGAACAAAAAAAATGACTACAATCATATTTTGACCGTAAAAGGCTATGGACTTACAATATTTATGCAAATTCAAAATCTAAAAAAAAACAAGTAAGAAAGCTACAGTCGAGTGTGCTCGACTGTAATATACCCGCTAACCAGCTGCTTGTACATAATTTATTTGCGGAACAAAAAATGGGCTACAATCATATTTTGAAAGGTAAAAGGTTATGGACTTATAATATTTATGCAAAGTCAAAATATAAAATAAAAAAAAAACGTTTTTGCACACATTTTATTTTTGATGCGGGCCGGACTCGAACCCCTAAATGCATAATAGTACTGTTCGTTTTTCAGTCCACAACTTAACCCATTTCACCACCGTACACGCACACACGATTCGGCACAATGCTGCAAGCAGCGCTACCGGCAGCGCTGCTTACAGCTATGGAAAACGTTAAGCTGAATAACTTCTGTGTTTATTATCCGATTGTTACCAAATTCTCAGAGATCATCTGGCTAGCTATAGTTATCATGTAGTCTGAAAATGAACAATATGGCATCAAAATTGCGCTTGTAATTAATTTTTTCGTTTTAGAGGGGCGGAAGGGGGAGTGGCCAAAATGCAAAATAAACTTGATCAGCGTGCAATAATAACACATTTTGTCGCCAAAGTTGGTAGTTCTAGCTCTTATAATAGCTGAGCTCTAGATTTTCACACGGACAGACAGACGGACAGACAGACAGACGGACAGACAGACATGGCTATATCGACTCGGCTGTTGATCCTGAGCCAGAATATGTATACTTTATGGGGCCGGAGGTGTCTCCTTCTGCCTTTTACATACATTTTCGGTTTGAACATAGTTATAATACCCTTCTACTCCATGACTAGCGGGTATAAAAAATAATTTGTTGCATTTACTTCAGATATTCTTAAAAGTTGAGTTAAATTAAAGCAGTAGTTCATGACGTGATGATTTCCTCTGTAAAATAACATAACTTTACATTTAGAACAATTAAGATGTAGCAGGTTATACTACACCAGGCAAAAACAAGTAAGAAAGCTACATTCGAGCATGCTCGACTTTAATATACCCGCTACCCAGCTGTTCGTACATCAAAATTATTTGCGAAACAATAAAGAACGGCCACAATCATATTTTGACCGTAAAAGGCTATGGACTTACAATATTTATGCAAATTCAAAATCTAAAAAAAAACAAGTAAGAAAGCTACAGTCGAGTGTGCTCGACTGTAATATACCCGCTAACCAGCTGCTTGTACATAATTTATTTGCGGAACAAAAAATGGGCTACAATCATATTTTGAAAGGTAAAAGGCTATGGACTTATAATATTTATGCAAAGTCAAAATATAAAATAAAAAAAAAACGTTTTTGCACACATTTAATTTTTGATGCGGGCGGGACTCGAACCCGTAAATGCATAATAGTACTGTTCGTTTTTCAGTCCACAACTTAACCCATTTCACCACCGTACACGCACACACGATTCGGCACAATGCTGCAAGCAGCGCTACCG
Organism: Zaprionus ghesquierei; assembly: GCA_018904095.1. Classification (NCBI taxonomy): domain Eukaryota; kingdom Metazoa; phylum Arthropoda; class Insecta; order Diptera; family Drosophilidae; genus Zaprionus; species Zaprionus ghesquierei. The sequence goes on along the minus strand of JAEIGP010000061.1, from coordinate 147,869 downwards.
GCAGCGCTGCTTACAGCTATGGAAAACGTTAAGCTGAATAACTTCTGTGTTTATTATCCGATTGTTACCAAATTTTCTTTTTCTTTCTAGAAAAGAAAGAAATTTTCTTTCTTTTTTTTCTATTTTTTCGTTTCTTTTTTTTTATTTTCTTTGTTCTTTCTTTTAAGGACTCGCATATTTAGTATTACCTATTTATTTTAATTAAAAATTTAAATGTTATTAAAAAATATGTATCAATGATTTACCGGATAGACACTCGTATGGACCAATACGTTTATAAAGAAATTATAGAGGATATAATGGTGCCATATTCCGAGGACAATATGCCATTATCATGGCGTTTTATGCACGACAACGATCCTAAGCACACTTCACGGCTTATGAAAAGTTGCCTTTAGGAGCATCAAGTTGTTACGCTGAAGTGGCCAGCTCAGTCACCGGACCTCAATCCGATAGAGAATCTCTAGAATGATGTTGAGCAGCACATTCGCACCAAAAATCTGGGCAGTTTGAATTATTTGTGGATAGTAATCCGAGAAGCGTGGTACAGTATTCCGCAGAACAGATGCGCTGATTTAGTGGAGAGTCAGCACAGAAGATTGAATGTAGTTATCAAAAACAAAGGATATCCAACAAAATATTAGTCCCCTTTCTTATGTTTTCTCATTCTACTTAATAAATTAATAAAAAAAAGTATAAGTGTGCTAAACTCATGTCCAGCTGAAAATCATAGTTAATTCATTCAAACCAACGCAGAAAAAAACGACGAAAGGGAATAGGCTGAAAGTAACGGTACATCTTATCAACTAATAAGGCAACAACCAGAAAAAAATTGGTGAACTATTCACTATACAATCGGTAAAAATTCATGTTGAAGTGTGCTGCTAAATAGTGTGCTAAATAAAAGGCCACCACTGTATATATATTTAAAAGTTTTACCAAATATATTTAAAAGTTGTTATAGAAAAGATATTAAATTAAATATATTATTACTATAGATTGAAAACAAAGCAAACATTACTATAGATTGAAAACAAAGCAAACAAGGAAACAAACAATATAGTAAACCAAGACCAAAAATTCAAAAAATTCAGTTAGTGTAAAAAAGAAATTAAATAATTTGTTGAATAGTTATGGAGCTCGATTAGTTTGCGAAGACCTTCAAGCAGCGTCGCATCGAACTCGGCTTCACCCAGCGCGATGTGGCTCTGGCCATGGGCAAACTCTATGGCAACGATTATTCGCAGGCGAGAATCTCACTCTTTGAGACGCACAAGTTGAGCGTCAAGAGCATGCGCAAGCTTAAGACATTGCTGCAGAAGTACCGGGTATAAAAAAAAACGATGATATGAAACATTTTTGTGTACTTATCCAAAAATGAAGAGAATTGCTCTACTTGTTAAAAAAGGCATACTTTAATGCAAATGCACTACGAAAAAAAAGAAGAGTTATAAAAAAAAGAGATTCCAGTCCCACCCTGAGAAAAAAAAAGAGATTTCAGTCTCACCCAGAGAAAAAAAAACCCAGTCCAGTCTCAATTGAGAGCTGAGAGCGGACTGAAAATCCGAACACATTGAGAGCTTACGTAGTCAGAAATTAACACAGAAGCAACTCAGCCTACTTGAATCGTTTTAATAGAATTGTATCGCTTGGTACCTCCTTGCTACAAATTCTACATATAAAGCCAGCAAGTCTTAAGAGAGAATACCTCTCTGTCTATATTATTTTCCATGGGATTAGCCGCAAATCGCAAGGGGAAATTTCTACAGCATTTTGCCTTGCTTCAGTCACTCAAATGTCTGGAACTTTCGTTAGCAGACATCGTGGCTGCCCAAGCCAAGCAGATTGAGAATAAGTATGGTTTGTGCCGGTGGCAAATGTGGCAAGAGAGCAGAATGTGACCGGCCCATGACTATTATTAGTCATGCAGCGGGCTCGGACTGAGACGTCTAAGCGAATGAAGCTTTTTCACACCTGCCTGCTAAATTATGCGCCATGACCAGGAGTGCCATGGAGTGAGAGCACCATGCAAGCCATTTACTTGTTACAGATTGCTTATAATTAAATTATAATCAACATCAAGCCAGGCGCATCACGCAGATGCAGACGAAAATGGAGACGTAGAGACCAAGACATGCAGCCAGTGAGACCGGTCTGAGGCCGCTGCTGCTGCTGACATGCATCTAACAAGCCTTCAACTATCTAATCAACGTACAAGTCAAAATATCAATACCTCAAGTAATCAAAATCACTTTAGAATTTCAAATCAGTTGGGCTGATGCTGCCTGCCTGCCTGCAGCGTCTCACACAAGCACCGTGTCCAGCTGCTATATGCGACAGTTGCAACTCGAGTCCAGAGTGGGGAGATTGATGAAAAAAAAAGCAACAACTAAGAATTTTCGAATTTAATGGGCGCAACGCGCGTGGAGACTTCACAAGTGAGGCAACGCCAACTACAACAAAAACAACAACTGAGACGTTTCACAGACATGTTAGGAAAAGCTAAAACTGGACCTGCTGCCTGTTACCTGGTCCTGCCTGTGTCTGGTCTGGCCTGGTCTTTTCCAGTTATACTGTGCTCGCACTGTGACCTGTCATCATGATTGATACGTTTGATGGATTCATTCGAGCTGACTGCTGTGTGGCGTTCAGTTTTAAAGTTTGCTGATTGATCCCAGCGTGTTGATTACAATTAACGCCGACGTACACGCAGATGCAGGCACAGGTAGTTGGCGCAGGCAGTTGGCGCTGTATGGGGAGTCTTGCAACGCATGCTGCTGGGAATTCAATCAAAAGTGTCAGCGCTGGCACAACATCTCTTACTGCTAAAGGTGCCGAAACCACTAACTAAATACAGTGGTAACTGAATATTAGAATAGAATATTAGAATATTAGAAATGATAAGAAAGGCAAAAAAAAATCAAAAGGGAAACAAAGAGTTAATCCCTTTTTCATTGATAAGCAATTTTAAAAATGATGGAACTTTGGAAAAGTGGGAAGTATAAAAAAAAAATTTTAATAAATTATAGAAATTTTTAAATATTTTGAAATTAAGAAAATTGACAGTTAATATTTTTAAAACATTTTTAAAAGCTTTAAATATTCTTAATGAAATTTAAATAATACGCAAATTTAGGAAAAATGTGGAAATTTGACGATGACGTCACGATATGCTGCAAAGGCGCAAAGAGTGTAACTATGGAAAACGTTTAGATGAATATCTTCTGTGTTTATTGTTCGATCGGATTGTAATTTTGAAAAAAGATTTATATTGTAATATAAATTTTATACCAAAGCAGAAAGCCATAACTTCAATACTTTTCCTAATAATCGTAATTATTGTTTTGCGTGGGCGGTCGGCGCGACATCGAAAATGGAAAATAAACTCGATCTACCTATGGTATACAGGAAATTAGGTGTCTCTACCTTTTGTAATAGCTGAGATCTAGACGTACAGACGGACAGACGGACATGCCTATATCGACTCGGCTGTTGATCCTGAGCCAGAATATATATACTTTATGGGGTCGGAGGTGTCTCCTTCTGCCTGTTACATACATTTTCGGTTTGAACAAAGTTATAATACCCTTCTACTCTATGAGTAGCGGGTACAAAAGTTCCAAAAAGCTCCACTTGTTAACTAAGTTCATTGTGAGCAATTAAAAAAATTTTAAATAAAATACACAACCACCAATTAATGCATATACAAAATTTAAAGTAAAAGTTCTTAAAAAAAAAAGTAAAAGCTTAAGCGGCATGAACTGGGAATCGAACCACGGGCTCGTCGGTTCAGGAGTTCATCGCTTTTGCACTAAGCTACTGACGCTGTAATCGTTAAAAACGGAAAACGTTAAGCTGAATAACTTCTGTGTTTTTTATGCGATTGTTACCAAATTTTCAGAGATCATCTGGCTAGCTATAGTTATAAATTGCGCTTGTAATCAATTTTTTTCGATTTACAGGGGCGGAAGGGGGCGGGCCAAAATCCAAAACAAACTTAATCAGAGTGCAATAATAACACATATTGTCACCAAATTTGGTAGTTCTAGCTCTTATAATAGCTGAGATCTAGATTTGCACACGGACAGACAGACGGACAGACGGACATGGCTATATCAACTCGGCTGCTGATCCTGAGCCAGAATATATATACTTTATGGGGTTGGAGGTGTCTCCTTCTGCCTGTTACATTCATTTGCGGTTTGAACAAAGTTATAATACCCTTCTACTCTATGAGTAGCGGGTATAAAAATATAAGAAAAAGCTGCGCTCTAACAATCGCACACAGCTGATTTAAGAGACTTAAATAAAATACACGACCACCAATTAATGCATATACAAAATTCTAAGTAAAAGTTCTTAAAGCAAAAAAGAAAAAACTTAAGCAATATGAACTGGGAATCGAACCACGGGCTTGTCGGTTCAGGAGTTCATCGCTTTTCCACTAATCTACTGACGCTGTAATCCAACCGCTGCAAAAATTTGCATTGTAAGGCATTCTTATTATTTCCTGTATAAATAAAGAATTTGCGCTGCCGGCAGCGCTGCTTACAGCTATGGAAAACGTTAAGCTGAATAACTTCTGTGTTTATTATGCGATTGTTACCAAATTTTCAGAGCTCATATGGCTAGCTATACTTATCATACATACAAAAATGAACAATATGACATCAAAATTGCGCTTGTAATCAATTTTTTCGATTTTCAGGGGCGGAAAGGGCGTGGCCAAAATCCAAAATAAACTTGATCAGCGTGCAATAATAACACATACTGTCACCAAATTTGGTAGTTCTAGCTCTTATAATAGCTAGGATCTAGATTTTCACACGGACAGCCAGGCGGATAGACGGACAGACAGACAGACAGACGGACAGACGGACATGGCTATATCGATGGAAAACGTTAAGCTGAATAACTTCTGTGTTTATTATCCGATAGTTACCAAATTTTCAGAGATCATCTGGGTAGCTATAGTTATCATATAAACCTAAAATGAACAATAGTAGTTCTAGCTCTTATAATAGCTGAGATCTAAATTTTCACACGGACAGCCAGGCGTGCAGCCAGGCGGACAGACGGACAGACAGACGGACAGACAGACAGACGGACTAACAGACAGACAGACGGACAGACAGACATGGCTATATCGACTCGGCTGTTGATCCTGAGCCAGAATGTATATACTTTATGGGGTCGGAGGTGTCTCCTTCTGTCTGTTACATACATACTCGGTTTGAACAAAGTTATAATACCCTTCTACTCTTTAAGTAGCGGGTATAAAAATAATATTTTTGAACACATTTAATTTTTGATGCGGGTGGGACTCGAACCTGTAACCCATTTCACCACCGTGCACGCACACACGATTCGGCACAAAGCTGCAAGCAGCGCTGCCGTGGAAAACGTTAAGCTGAATAACATCTGTGTTTATTATGCGATTGTTACCAAATTTTCAGAGATCATCTGGCTAGCTATAGTTATCATGTAAACCAAAAATAAACAATATGGCGTCAAAATTGCGCTTGTAATCAATGTTTTTTCGATTTACAGGGGCGGAAGGGGGCGTGGCCCACATCCAAAATAAACTTGATCAGAGTGCAATAATAACACATATTGTCACCAAATTTGGTAGTTCTAGCTCTTATAATAGATGAGATCTAGATTTTCACACGGACAGACAGACGGACAGACAGACGGACAGACGGACATGGCTATATCGATGGAAAACGTTAAGCTGAATGACCTCTGTGTTTATTATCCGATTGTTATCAAATTTTCAGAGATTATCTGGCTCGCTATAGTTATCATATAAACCAAAAATGAACAATATGGAATCAAAATTGCGCTTGTAATCAATTTTTTTCGATTTACAGGGGCGGAAGGGTTCGTGGCCAAAATCCAAAACAAACTTGATCAACGTGCAATAATAACACATATTGTCACCAAATTTGGTAGTTCTAGCTCTTATAATAGCTGAGATCTAGATTTCACACGGACAGACAGACGGACAGACGGACATGGCTATATCGACTCGGCTGTTGATCCTGAGCCAGAATATAAATACTTTATAGGGTTGGAGGTGTCTCCTTCTGCCTGTTACATACATTTTCGGTTTGAACAAAGTTATAATACCCTTCTACTCTATGAGTAGCGGGTATAAAAATATAAGAAAAAGCTGCGCTCTACCAATCGCACACAGCTGATTTAATAGACTGTCACTTCTTCACTTGTTAACTAAGTTCATTGCGAGCAATTAAAAAAGTTTTAAATAAAATGCACGACCACCAATTAATGCATATTCAAAAATTGAAGTATAAGTTCTTAAAAAAAAAAGAAAAAGCTTAAGCGGCATGAACTGGGAATCGAACCACGGGCCTGTCGGTTCAGGAGTTCATCGTTTTTCTACTAAGCTACTGACGCAGTTATCCAACAACTGAAAAAATTTGCATTGTAAGGCACTTTTATTATTTCCTGTACAAATAAAGAATTTGCGCTGCCGGCAGCGCTGCTTACAGCTTTGGAAAACGTTAAGCTGAATAACTTCTTTGTTTATCATTCGATTGTTACCAAATTTTCAGAGATCATCTGGGTAGCTATAGTTATCATATAAACATAAAATGAACAATAGTAGTTCTAGCTCTTATAATAGCTGAGATCTAAATTTTCACACGGACAGCCAGGCGGACAGACAGACAGACAGACTGACAGACAGACAGACGGACAGACATGGCTATATCGACTCTATAAGTAGCGGGTATAAAAATAATATTTTTGGCCACATTTAATTTTTGATGCGGGTGGGACTCGAACCCGTAGCCCATTTCACCACCGTGCACGCACACACGATTCGGCACAAAGCTGCAACCAGCGCTGCCGGCAGCGCTGCTTACAGCTATGGTAAACGTTAAGCTGAATAACTTCTGTGTTTATCATTTGATTGTTACCAAATTTTCAGAGATCATCTGGCAAGCTATAGTTATCATATAAACTGAAAATGAACAATATGGCATCAAAATTGCGCCTGTAATCAATTTTTTTCGATTTACGGGGGAGGAAGGGGGCGTGGCTAAAATCCAAAATAAACTTGGTCAGCGTGCAATAATAACACATATTGTCACTAAATTTGGTAGTCCTAGCTCTTATAATAGATGAGATCTAGATTTTCACACGGACAGACAGACGGACAGACGGACATGGCTATATCGATGGAACACGTTAAGCTGAATGACTTCTGTGTTTATTATCCGATTGTTACCAAATTTTCAGAGATCATCTGGCTCGCTATAGTTATCATATAAACCAAAAATGAACAATATGGCAAAAAAAATTGCGCTTGTAATCAATTTTTTACGATTTACAGAGGCGGAAGGGGGCGTCGCCAAAATCAAAAATAAACCTGATCAGCGTGCAATAATAACACATCCTGTCAGCAAATTTGGTAGTTCTATCTCTAATAATAGCTGATATCTAGATTTTCACACGGATAGATAGACGGACAGACAGACAGACGGACAGACGGACAGACGGACAGACGGACATGGCTATATCGAATCGGCTGTTGATCCTGAGCCAGAATATATATACTTTATGGGGTCGGAGGTGTCTCCTTCTGCCTGTTACATACATTTTCGGTTTGAACAAAGTTATGATACCATTCTACTCTATAAGTAGCGGGTATAAAAATAATATTTTTGGCCACATTTAATTTTTGATGCGGGTGGGACTCGAACCCGTAACCCATTTCACCACCGTGAACACACTATTCGGCACAATGCTGCAAGCAGCGCTGCCGGCAGCGCTGCTTACAGCTTTGGAAAATGTTAAGCTGAATAACTTCTGTGTTTATCATTCGATTGTTACCAAATTTTCAGAGATCATCTGGGTGGCTATAGTTATCATATAAACCTTAAATGAACAATAGTAGTTCTAGCTCTTATAATAGCTGAGATCTACATTTTCACACGGACAGCCAGGCGGACAGACGGACACACAGACGGACAGACAGACGGACTGACAGACAGACAGACAGACAGACGGACAGACAGACATGGCTATATCGACTCGGCTGTTGATCCTGAGCCAGAATATATATACTTTATGGGGTCGGAGGTGTCTCCTTCTGTCTGTTACATACATACTCGGTTTGAACAAAGTTATAATACCCTTCTACTCTATAAGTAGCGGGTATAAAAATAATATTTTTGGCCACATTTAATTTTTGATGCGGGTGGGACTCGAACCCGTAACCCATTTCACCACCGTGCACGCACACACGATTCGGCACAAAGCTGCAAGCAGCGCTGCCGGCAGCGCTGCTTACAGCTATGGAAAACGTAAAGCTGAATAACTTCTGTGTTTATTATGCGATTGTTACCAAATTTTCAGAGATCATCTGGCTCGCTATAGTTATCATATAAACCAAAAATGAACAATATGGCATCAAAATTGCGCTTGTAATCAATTTTTTTCGATTTACAGGGGCGGAAGGGTTCGTGGCCAAAATCCAAAACAAACTTGATCAACGTGCAATAATAACACATATTGTCACCAAATTTGGTAGTTTTAGCTCTTATAATAGCTGAGATCCAGATTTTCACACGGACAGACAGACGGCCAGACGGACAAGGCTATATCGACTCGGCTGTTGATCCTGAGCCAGAATATATATACTTTATGGGGTCAGAGATGTCTCCTTCTGTCTGTTACATACATACTCGGTTTGAACAAAGTTTTAATACACTTCTACTCTATAAGTAGCGGGTATAAAAATAAAATTTTTGGCCACATTTAATTTTTGATGCGGGTGGGACTCGAACCCGTAACCCATTTCACCACCGTGCACGCACACACGATTCGGCACAAAGCTGCAACCAGCGCTGCCGGCAGCGCTGCTTACAGCTATGGCAAACGTTAAGCTGAATAACTTCTGTGTTTATCATTTGATTGTTACCAAATTTTCAGAGATCATCTGGCAAGCTATAGTTATCATATAAACTGAAAATGAACAATATGGCATCAAAATTGCGCCTGTAATCAATTTTTTTCGATTTACGGGGGAGGAAGGGGGCGTGGCTAAAATCCAAAATAAACTTGGTCAGCGTGCAATAATAACACATATTGTCACTAAATTTGGTAGTCCTAGCTCTTATAATAGATGAGATCTAGATTTTCACACGGACAGACAGACGGACAGACGGACATGGCTATATCGATGGAAAACGTTAAGCTGAATGACTTCTGTGTTTATTATCCGATTGTTACCAAATTTTCAGATATCATCTGGCTCGCTATAGTTATCATATAAACCAAAAATGAACAATATGGCAAAAAAATTGCGCTTGTAATCAATTTTTTACCATTTACAGAAGCGGAAGGGGGCGTCGCCAAAATCAAAAATAAACCTGATCAGCGTGCAATAATAACACATCCTGTCAGCAAATTTGGTAGTTCTATCTCTAATAATAGCTGATATCTAGATTTTCACACGGATAGATAGACGGACAGACAGACAGACGGACAGACGGACAGACGGACATGGCTATATCGAATCGGCTGTTGATCCTGAGCCAGAATATATATACTTTATGGGGTCGGAGGTGTCTCCTTCTGCCTGTTACATACATTTTCGGTTTGAACAAAGTTATAATACCATTCTACTCTATAAGTAGTGGGTATAAAAATAATATTTTTGGCCACATTTAATTTTTGATGCGGGTGGGACTCGAACCCGTAACCCATTTCACCACCGTGAACACACTATTCGGCACAATGCTGCAAGCAGCGCTGCCGGCAGCGCTGCTAACAGCTTTGGAAAATGTTAAGCTGAATAACTTCTGTGTTTATCATTCGACTGTTACCAAATTTTCAGAGATCATCTGGGTGGCTATAGTTATCATATAAACCTTAAATGAACAATAGTAGTTCTAGCTCTTATAATAGGTGAGATCTACATTTTCACACGGACAGCCAGGCGGACAGACGGACACACAGACGGACAGACAGACGGACTGACAGACAGACAGACAGACAGACGGACAGACAGACATGGCTATATCGACTCGGCTGTTGATCCTGAGCCAGAATATATATACTTTATGGGGTCGGAGGTGTCTCCTTCTGTCTGTTACATACATACTCGGTTTGAACAAAGGTATAATACCCTTCTACTCTATAAGTAGCGGGTATAAAAATAATATTTTTGGCCACATTTAATTTTTGATGCGGGTGGGACTCGAACCCGTAACCCATTTCACCACCGTGCACGCACACACGATTCGGCACAAAGCTGCAAGCAGCGCTGCCGGCAGCGCTGCTTACAGCTATGGAAAACGTTAAGCTGAATAACTTCTGTGTTTATTATGCGATTGTTACCAAATTTTCAGAGATCATCTGGCTCGCTATAGTTATCATATAAACCAAAAATGAACAATATGGCATCAAAATTGCGTTTGTAATCAATTTTTTTCGATTTACAGGGGTGGAAGGGTTCGTGGCCAAAATCCAAAACAAACTTGATCAACGTGCAATAATAACACATATTGTCACCAAATTTGGTAGTTTTAGCTCTTATAATAGCTGAGATCCAGATTTTCACACGGACAGACAGACGGCCAGACGGACAAGGCTATATCGACTCGGCTGTTGATCCTGAGCCAGAATATATATACTTTATGGGGTCAGAGATGTCTCCTTCTGTCTGTTACATACATACTCGGTTTGAACAAAGTTTTAATACACTTCTACTCTATAAGTAGCGGGTATAAAAATAATATTTTTGGCCACATTTAATTTTTGATGGGGGTGGGACTCGAACCCGTAACCCATTTCACCACCGTGCACGCACACACGATTCGGCACAAAGCTGCACGCAGCGCTGCCGGCAGCGCTGCTTACAGCTATGGAAAACGTTAAGCTGAATAACTTCTGTGTTTATAATGCGATTGTTACCAAATTTTCACAGATCATATGGCTAGCTATAGTTATCATGTAAACCGAAAATAAACAGTATGGCATCAAAATTGCGCTTGTAATCAATGATTTCTTGATTTACAGGGGCGGAAGGGGGCGTGGCCCACATCCAAAATAAACTTGATCAGAGTGCAATAATAGCACATATTATCACCAAATTTGGTAGTTCTAGCTCTTATAATAGCTAAGATCTAGATTTTCACACGGATAGACAGGAATAACTTGTGTTTATTATCCGATTGTTATCAAATTTTCAGAGATCATCTGGCTAGCTATAGTTATCATATAAACCAAAAATGAACAATATAGCATCAATATTGCGCTTGTAATCAATTTTTCTCGATTTACAGGGGCGGCAGGGTTCGTGGCCAAAATCCAAAACAAACTTGATCAACGTGCAATAATAACACATATTGTCACCAAATTTGGTAGTTCTAGCTCTTATAATTGCTGAGATCTAGATTTTCACACGGACAGACAGACGGACAGGCAGACATACGGACAGACGGACAGACGGACATGGCTATATCGACTCGGCTGTTGAACCTGAGCCAAAATATGTATACTTTTGGTGCTGGAGGTTGAAGGTGTCTCTTTATGCCTGTTTTATACATTTTCGGTTTGAACAAAGTTACTCTTCTACTCTATGAGTAGCGGGTATAAAAATATAAGAAAAAGCTGCGCTCTAACAACCGCACACAGCTGATTTAAGAGACTGTCACTTCTCCACTTGTTAACTAAGTTCATTGTGAGCAATTAAAAAAGTTTTAAATAAAATGACCGACCACCAATTAATGCATATTCAAAAATTAAAGTATAAGTTCTTAAAAAAAAAAGAAAAAGCTTAAGCGGCATGAACTGGGAATCGAACCACGGGCCTGTCGGTTCAGGAGATCATCGTTTTTCCACTAAGCTACTGACGCTGTTATCCGACAACTGCAAAAATTTGCATTGCAAGGCATTTTTATTATTTTCTGTACAAATAAAGAATTTGCGCTGCCGGCAGCGCTGCTTACAGCTATGGCAACCGTTAAGCTGAATTACTTCTGTGTTTATTATCCGATTGTTACCAAATTTTTAGACATCATATGGCTAGCTATAGTTATCATATAAACCAAAAATGAACAATATGACATCAAAATTGCGCTTATAATCAATTTTTTCGATTTACAGGGGCGGAAGGGAGCGTGGCTAAAATCCAAAATAAACTTGAGCAGCGTGCAATAATAGCACATACTGTCACCAAATTTGGTAGTTCTAGCTCTTATAATAGCTGAGATCTAAATTTTAACACGGACAGACAGACGGACAGACAGACATACGGACCGACGGACAGACGGACATGGCTATATCGACTCGGCTGTTGATCCTGAGCCAGAATATGTATACCTTATGGGGTTGGAGGTGTCTCTTTATGCCTGTTTTATACATTTTCGGTTTGAACAAAGTTACCCTTCTACTCTATAAGTAGCGGGTATAAAAATGTAAGAAAAAGCTGCGCTCTAACAACCGCACACAGCTGATTTAAGAGACTGTCACTTCTCCACTTGTTAACTAAGTTCATTGTGAGCAATTAAAAAAGTTTTAAATAAAATGCACGACCACCAATTAATGCATATTCAAAAATTAAATTATAAGTTCTTAAAAAAAAAAGAAAAAGCTTAAGCGGCATGAACTGGGAATAGAACCACGGGCCTGTCGGCTCAGGAGTTCATCGCTTTTCCACTAAGCTACTGACGCTGTAATCCAACAACTGCAAAAATTTGCATTGTAAGGCATTCTTATTATTTCCTGTACAAATAAAAAATTTGCGCTGCCGGCAGCGCTGCTTACAGCTGTGGAAAACGTTAAGCTAAATAACTTCTGTGTTTGTTATGCGATTGTTGCCAAATTTTCAGAGATCATCTGGCTAGCTATAGTTATCATATAAACATAAAATGAACAATATGGCATAAAAATTGCGCTTGTAATCAATTTTTTCGATTTACATGGGCGGAAGGGGGCGTGGCTAAAATCCAAAATAAACTTGATCAGCGTGCAATAATAACACATACTGTCACCAAATTTGGTAGTTCTAGCTCTAATAATAGCTGATATCTAGATTTTCAGTTCATTGTAAGGAATTGTAAGGCATTTTTATTATTTCCTGTACAAATAAAGAATTTTCGCTGCCGGCAGCGCTGCTTACAGCTATGGAAAGCGTTAAGCTGAATAACTTCTGTGTTTATTATGCGATTGTTACCAAATTTTCAGAGGTCATCTGGCTAGCTATAGATATCATGTAAACCGGTAATGAACAATATGGCATCAAAATTGCGCTTGTATTCAATTTTTTTCGATTTACAGGGGCAGCAAACTTGATCAACGTGCAATAATAACACATATTGTCACCAAATTGGTAGTTCTAGCTCTTATAATAGCTGAGATCTAGATTTTCACACGGACAGACAGACGGACAGACGGACATGGCTATGTCGACTCGGCTGTTGATCCTGAGCCAGAATATAAATACTTTATGGGGTTGGAGGTGTCTCCTTCTGCCTGTTACATACATTTTCGGTTTGAACAAAGTTATAATACCCTTCTACTCTATGAGTAGCGGGTATAAAAATATAAGAAAAAGCTGCGCTCTACCAATCGCACACAGCTGATTTAAGAGACTGTCACTTCTCCACTTGTTAACTAAGTTCATTGTGAGCAATTAAAAAAGTTTTAAATAAAATGCACGACCACCAATTAATGCATATTCAAAAATTAAAGTATAAGTTCTTAAAACAAAAAGAAAAAGCTTAAGCGGCATGAACTGGGAATCGAACCACGGGCCTGTCGGTTCAGGAGTTTATCGTTTTTCTACTAAGCTACTGACGCTGTTATCCAACAACTGCAAAAATTTGCATTGTAAGGCATTCTTATTATTTCCTGTACAAATAAAAAATTTGAGCTGCCGGCAGCGCTGCTTACAGCTATGGAAAACGTTACGCTGAATAACTTCTGTGTTTATTATGCGATTGTTACCGAATTTTCAGAGATCATCTGGCTAGCTGTAGATATCATGTAAACCGATAATGAACAATAGTAGTTCTAGCTCTTATAATAGCTGCGATCTAAATTTTCACACGGACAGCCAGGCGGACAGACGGACAGACAGACAGACTGACAGGCATACAGACGAACAGACATGGCTATATCGACTCTATAAGTAGCGGGTATAAAAATAATATTTTTGGCCACATTTAATTTTTGATGCGGGTGGGACTCGAACCCATAACCCATTTCACCACCGTGCACGCACACACGATTCGGCACAAAGCTGCAAGCAGCGCTGCCGGCAGCACTGCTTACAGCTATGGAAAACATTAAGCTGAATAACTTCTGTGTTTATCATTCGATTGTTACCAAATTTTCAGAGATTATCTGGCTAGCAATAGTTATCATATAAACTGAAACTGAACAATATGGCATCAAAATTGCGCATGTAATCAATTTTTTTCGATTTACGGGGGAGCAAGGAGGCGTGGCTAAAATCCAAAATAAACTTGATCAGCGTGCAATAATAACACATATTGTCACTAAATTTGGTAGTCCTAGCTCTTATAATAGATGAGATCTAGATTTTCACACGGACAGACAGACGGACAGACAGACATACGGACCGACGGACAGACGGACATGGCTATATCGACTCGGCTGTTGATCCTGAGCCAGAATATGTATACCTTATGGGGTTGGAGGTGTCTCTTTATGCCTGTTTTATACATTTTCGGTTTGAACAAAGTTACCCTTCTACTCTATAAGTAGCGGGTATAAAAATGTAAGAAAAAGCTGCGCTCTAACAACCGCACACAGCTGATTTAAGAGACTGTCACTTCTCCACTTGTTAACTAAGTTCATTGTGAGCAATTAAAAAAGTTTTAAATAAAATGCACGACCACCAATTAATGCATATTCAAAAATTAAATTATAAGTTCTTAAAAAAAAAGAAAAAAGCTTAAGCGGCATGAACTGGGAATAGAACCACGGGCCTGTCGGCTCAGGAGTTCATCGCTTTTCCACTAAGCTACTGACGCTGTAATCCAACAACTGCAAAAATTTGCATTGTAAGGCATTCTTATTATTTCCTGTACAAATAAAAAATTTGCGCTGCCGGCAGCGCTGCTTACAGCTGTGGAAAACGTTAAGCTAAATAACTTCTGTGTTTGTTATGCGATTGTTGCCAAATTTTCAGAGATCATCTGGCTAGCTATAGTTATCATATAAACATAAAATGAACAATATGGCATAAAAATTGCGCTTGTAATCAATTTTTTTCGATTTACATGGGCGGAAGGGGGCGTGGCTAAAATCCAAAATAAACTTGATCAGCGTGCAATAATAACACATACTGTCACCAAATTTGGTAGTTCTAGCTCTAATAATAGCTGATATCTAGATTTTCAGTTCATTGTAAGGAATTGTAAGGCATTTTTATTATTTCCTGTACAAATAAAGAATTTTCGCTGCCGGCAGCGCTGCTTACAGCTATGGAAAGCGTTAAGCTGAATAACTTCTGTGTTTATTATGCGATTGTTACCAAATTTTCAGAGGTCATCTGGCTAGCTATAGATATCATGTAAACCGGTAATGAACAATATGGCATCAAAATTGCGCTTGTATTCAATTTTTTCGATTTACAGGGGCAGCAAACTTGATCAACGTGCAATAATAACACATATTGTCACCAAATTGGTAGTTCTAGCTCTTATAATAGCTGAGATCTAGATTTTCACACGGACAGACAGACGGACAGACGGACATGGCTATGTCGACTCGGCTGTTGATCCTGAGCCAGAATATAAATACTTTATGGGGTTGGAGGTGTCTCCTTCTGCCTGTTACATACATTTTCGGTTTGAACAAAGTTATAATACCCTTCTACTCTATGAGTAGCGGGTATAAAAATATAAGAAAAAGCTGCGCTCTACCAATCGCACACAGCTGATTTAAGAGACTGTCACTTCTCCACTTGTTAACTAAGTTCATTGTGAGCAATTAAAAAAGTTTTAAATAAAATGCACGACCACCAATTAATGCATATTCAAAAATTAAAGTATAAGTTCTTAAAACAAAAAGAAAAAGCTTAA
Source organism: Zaprionus ghesquierei (assembly GCA_018904095.1). Taxonomy (NCBI): domain Eukaryota; kingdom Metazoa; phylum Arthropoda; class Insecta; order Diptera; family Drosophilidae; genus Zaprionus; species Zaprionus ghesquierei. The sequence continues at coordinate 131,781 of JAEIGP010000061.1, read as the reverse complement.
GCGGCATGAACTGGGAATCGAACCACGGGCCTGTCGGTTCAGGAGTTTATCGTTTTTCTACTAAGCTACTGACGCTGTTATCCAACAACTGCAAAAATTTGCATTGTAAGGCATTCTTATTATTTCCTGTACAAATAAAAAATTTGAGCTGCCGGCAGCGCTGCTTACAGCTATGGAAAACGTTACGCTGAATAACTTCTGTGTTTATTATGCGATTGTTACCGAATTTTCAGAGATCATCTGGCTAGCTGTAGATATCATGTAAACCGATAATGAACAATAGTAGTTCTAGCTCTTATAATAGCTGCGATCTAAATTTTCACACGGACAGCCAGGCGGACAGACGGACAGACAGACAGACTGACAGGCATACAGACGAACAGACATGGCTATATCGACTCTATAAGTAGCGGGTATAAAAATAATATTTTTGGCCACATTTAATTTTTGATGCGGGTGGGACTCGAACCCATAACCCATTTCACCACCGTGCACGCACACACGATTCGGCACAAAGCTGCAAGCAGCGCTGCCGGCAGCACTGCTTACAGCTATGGAAAACATTAAGCTGAATAACTTCTGTGTTTATCATTCGATTGTTACCAAATTTTCAGAGATTATCTGGCTAGCAATAGTTATCATATAAACTGAAACTGAACAATATGGCATCAAAATTGCGCATGTAATCAATTTTTTTCGATTTACGGGGGAGCAAGGAGGCGTGGCTAAAATCCAAAATAAACTTGATCAGCGTGCAATAATAACACATATTGTCACTAAATTTGGTAGTCCTAGCTCTTATAATAGATGAGATCTAGATTTTCACACGGACAGACAGACGGACAGACAGACATACGGACCGACGGACAGACGGACATGGCTATATCGACTCGGCTGTTGATCCTGAGCCAGAATATATATACTTTATGGGGTTGGAGGCGTCTCCTTATGCCTGTTTCATACACTTTCGGTTTGAACAAAGTTACCCTTCTACTCTATGAGTAGCGGGTATAAAAATATAAGAAAAAGCTGCGCTGTACCAATCGCACACAGCTGATTTAAGAGACTGTCATTTCTCCACTTGTTAACTAAGTTCATTGTGAGCAATTAAAAAAGTTTTAAATAAGATGCACGACCATCAATTAATGCATATTCAAAAATTAAAGTATAAGTTCTTAAAAAAAAAGAAAAAGCTTAAGCGGCATGAACTGGGAATAGAACCACGGGCCTGTCGGTTTAGGAGTTCATCGCTTTTCCACTAAGCTACTGACGCTGTAATCCAACAACTGCAAAAATTTGCATTGTAAGGCATTCTTATTATTTCCTGTACAAATAAAGAATTTGCGCTTCCGGCAGCGCTGCTTACAGCTATGGACAACATAAGGCTGAATAACTTCTGTGTTTATTATGCGATTGTTACCGAATTTTCAGAGATCATCTGGCTAGCTATAGATATCATGTAAACCGAAAATGAACAATATGGCAGAAAAATTGCGCTTGTAATAAATTTTTTTCGATTTACAGAGGCGGAAGGGGGCGTGGTCAAAATCCAAAATAAACTTGATCAGCGCGCAATAATAACACATACTGTCACCAAACTTGGTAGTTCTAGTTCTAATAATAGCTGATATTTTCACTTCATCGTTTATCTACTAAGCTACTGACGCTGTTAGCCAACAACTGCAAAAATTTGCATTGCAAGGCATTCTTATTTCCTGTACAAATAAAGAATTTGCGCTTCCGGCAGCGCTGCTTACAGCTATGGAAAGCGTTAAGCTGAATTACTTCTGTGTTTATTATCCGATTGTTACCAAATTTTCAGAGATCATATGGCTGGCTATAGTTATCATATATAAAAAAAAGAAAAGCTTAAGCGGCATGAACTGGGAATCGAACCACGGGCTTGTCGGTTCAGGAGTTCATCGCTTTTCCACTAAGCTACTGACGCTGTAATCCAACAACTGCAAAAATTTGCATTGTAAGGCATTCTTATTATTTCCTGTACAAATAAAAAATTTGCGCTGCCGGCAGCGCTGCTTACAGCTATGGAAAACATTAAGCTGAATAACTTCTGTGTTTATTATGCGATTGTTACCAAATTTTCAGAGATCATCTGGCTAGCTATAGTTATCATATAAACCAAAAATGAACAATATGGCATCAAAATTGCGCTTGTATTCAATTTTTTTCGATTTACAGGGGCAGCAAACTTGATCAACGTGCAATAATAACACATATTGTCACCAAATTGGTAGTTCTAGCTCTTATAATAGCTGAGATCTAGATTTTCACACGGACAGACAGACGGACATGGCTATATCGACTCGGCTGTTGATCCTGAGCCAGAATATAAATACTTTATGGGGTTGCAGGTGTCTCCTTCTGCCTGTTACATACATTTTCGGTTTGAACAAAGTTATAATACCCTTCTACTCTATGAGTAGCGGGCATAAAAATATAAGAAAAAGCTGCGCTCTTCCAATCGCACACAGCTAATTTAAGAGACTGTCACTTCTCTACTTGTTAACTAAGTTCATTGTGAGCAATTAAAAAAGTTTTAAATAAAATGCACGACCACCAATTAATGCATATTCAAAAATTAAAGTATAAGTTCTTAAAAAAAAAAGAAAAAGCTTAAGCGGCATGAACTGGGAATCGAACCAAGGGCCTGTCGGTTCAGGAGTTCACCGCTTTTTCACTAAGCTACTGACGCTGTTATCCAACAACTGCAAAACTTTGCATTGTAAGGCATTCTTATTATTTCCTGTACAAATAAAAAATTTGAGCTGCCGGCAGCGCTGCTTACAGCTATGGAAAACGTTAAGCTGAATAACTTCTGTGTTTATTATGCGATTGTTACCAAATTTTCAGAGGTCATCTGGCTAGCTATAGATATCATGTAAACCGGTAATGAACAATATGGCATCAAAATTGCGCTTGTAATCAATGTTTTTTCGATTTACAGGGGCGGAAGAGGGCGTGGCCAAAATCCAAAATAAACTTGATCAGAGTGCAATAATAACACATTTTGTCACCAAATTTGGTAGTCCTACCATTTATAATAGCTGAGATCTAGATTTTCAAACGGACAGACAGACGGACATGGCTATATCAACTCGGCTGTTGATCCTGAGCCAGAATATATATACTTTATGGGGTTGGAGGTGTCTCCTTATGCCTGTTTCATACATTTTCGGTTTGAACAAAGTTATAACACCCTTCTACTCTATGAGTAGCGGGTATAAAAATATAAGAAAAAGCTGCGCTCTAACAACCGCACACAGCTGATTTAAGAGACTTGTTAACTAAGTTCATTGTGAGCAATTAAAAAAGTTTTAAATAAAATGCACAACCACCAATTAATGCATATTCAAAAATAAACTATAAGTTTTTAAAAAAAAAAAAAAAGATTAAGCGGCATGAACTGGGAATCGAACCTCGGGCCTGTCGGTTCAGGAAATCATTGCAATTAATGCATATTCAAAAATTAAAGTATAAGTTCTTAAAAAAAAAGAATCGAACCATGGGCCTGTCGGTTCAGGAGTTCATCGCTTTTCCACTAAGCTACTGACGCTGTTATCCAACAACTGCAAAAATTTGCATTGCAAGGCATACTTGTTATTTCCTGTACAAATAAAGAATTTGTGCTGCCGGCAGCACTGCTTATAGCTATGAAAAACATAAGGCTGAATAACTTCTGTGTTTATTATCCGATTGTTACCAAATTTTCAGAGATTATCTGGCTAGCTATAGTTATCATGTTAACAGAACATGAACAATATGGCATCAAAGTTGCGCTTGTAATCAATGTTTTTTCGATTTTCAAGGGCGGAAGGGGCGTGGCCAAAATCCAAAATAAACTTGATCAGCGTGCAATAATAACACATACTGTCACCAAATTTGGTAGTCCTAGCTCTTAAAATAGATAAGATCTAGATTTTCACACGGACAGACAGACGGACAGACAGACGGACATGGCTATATCGATGGAAAACGTTAAGCTGAATGACTTCTGTGTTTATTATGCGATTGTTACCAAATTTTCAGAGATCATCTGGCTCGCTATAGTTATCATATAAAGCAAAAATGAACAATATGGCATCAAAATTGCGCTTGTAATCAATTTTTTTCGATTTACAGGGGCGCAATGGTTTGTGACCAAAATCCAAAACAAACTTGATCAACGTGCAATAAAAACACATATTGTCACCAAATTTGGTAGTTTCAGCTCTTATAATAGCTGAGATCCAGATTTTCACACGGACAGACAGACGGCCAGACGGACAGACGGACATGGCTATATCGACTCGGCTGTTGATCCTGAGCCAGAATATATATACTTTATGGGGTCGGAGGTGTCTCCTTCTGTCTGTTACATACATACTCGGTTTGAACAAAGTTATAATACCCTTCTACTCTATGAGTAGCGGGTATAAAAATATAAGAAAAAGCTGCGCTCTAACAATCGCACACAGCTGATTTAAGAGACTGTCACTTCTCCACTTGTTAATTAAGTTCATTGTGAGCAATTAAAAAAGTTTAAAATAAAATACATATTCAAAATTTAAAGAAAAAGTTCTTAAAAAAAAAAGAAAAAGCTTAAGCGGCATGAACTGGGAATCGAACCACGGGCCTGTCGGTTCAGAAGTTCACCGCTTTTCCACTATGCTACTGACGCCGTTATCCAACAACTGAAAAAATTTGCATTGTAAGGCATTCTTATTATTTCCTGTACAAATAAAAAATTTGCGCTGCCGGCAGCGCTGCTTACAGCTATGGAAAACGTTAAGCTGAATAACTTCTGTGTTTATTATGCGATTGTTACCAAATTTTCGGAGATCATCTGGCTAGCTATAGACATCATGTAAACCGATAATGAACAATATGGCATCAAAATTTCGCTTGTAATCAATGTTTTTTCGATTTATAGGGGCGGAAGGGGGCGTGGCCAAAATCCAAAATAAACTTGATCAGAGTGCAATAATTACACATTTTGTCACCAAAGTTGGTAGTCCTAGATCTTATAATAGCTTAGATCTAGATTTTCACACGGACAGACAGACGGACAGACAGACAGACGGACATGGCTTTATCGACTCGCCTGTTGATCCTGAGCCAGAATATGTATACTTTATGGGGTTAGAGGTGTCTCCTTATGCCTGTTTTATACATTTTCGGTTTGAACAAAGTTACCTTTCTACTCTATGAGTAGCGGGTATAAAAATATAAGAAAAAGCTGCGCTCTACCAATCGCACACAGCTGATTTAAGAGACTGTCACTTCTCCACTTGTTAACTAAGTTCATTGTGAGCAATTAAAAAAGTTTTAAAAAAAATGCACGACCACCAACAAATGCATATCCAAAAATTAAAGTATAAGTTCTTAAAAAAAAAAGAAAAAGCTTAAGCGGCATGAGCTGGGAATAGAACCACGGGCCTGCGGTTCAGGAGTTCATCGCTTTTCCACTAAGCTACTGACGCTGTTATCCAACAACTGCAAAAATTTGCATTGTAAAGCATTCCTGTTATTTCCTGTACAAATAAAGAATTTGCGCTTCCGGCAGCGCTGCTTACAGCTATGGAAAACGTTAAGCTGAATAACTTCTGTGTTTATTATGCGATTGTTACCAAATTTTCGGAGATCATCTGGCTAGCTGTAGATATCATGCAAACCGAAAATGAACAATATGGCAGCAAAATTGCGCTTGTAATCAATGCTTTTTGGATTTACAGGGGCAGAAGGGGGCATGGCCCAAATCCAAAATAAACTTGATCAGAGTGCAATATTAACACATTTTGTCACCATATTTGGTAGTCCTAGATCTTATAATAGCTGAGATCTAGATTTTCACACGGACAGACAGACCGACATGGCTATATCGACTCGGCTGTTGATCCTGCGCCAGAATATATATACTTTATGGGGCTGGAGGTGTCTCCTTATGCCTGTTTCATACACTTTCGGTTTGAACAAAGTTACCCTTCTACTCTATGAGTAGCGGGTATAAAAATATAAGAAAAAGCTGCGCTCTACCAATCGCACACAGCTGATTTAAGAGACTGTCACTTCTCCACTTGTTAACATTGTGAGCAATTAAAAAAGTTTTAAATAAAATGCACGAACACCAACAAATGCATATTCAAAAATTAAAGTATAAGTTCTTAAAAAAAAAAAAAGCTTAAGCGGCTTGAACTGGGAATCGAACCACGGGCCTGTCGGTTCAGGAGTTCATCACTTTTCCACTAAGCTACTGACGCTGTTGTCCAACAACTGAAAAAATTTGCATTGCAAGGCATTCTTGTTATTTCCTGTACAAATAAAGAATTTGCGCTTCCGGCAGCGCTGCTTACAGCTATGGAAAACGTTAAGCTGAATAACTTCTGTGTTTATTATGCGATTGTTACCAAATTTTCGGAGATCATCTGGCTAGCTATAGACATCATGTAAACCGATAATGAACAATATGGCATCAAAATTTCGCTTGTAATCAATGTTTTTTCGATTTATAGGGGCGGAAGGGGGCGTGGCCAAAATCCAAAATAAACTTGATCAGAGTGCAATAATTACACATTTTGTCACCAAAGTTGGTAGTCCTTGATCTTATAATAGCTGAGATCTAGATTTTCACACGGACAGACAGACGGACAGACAGACAGACGGACATGGCTTTATCGACTCGCCTGTTGATCCTGAGCCAGAATATGTATACTTTATGGGGTTAGAGGTGTCTCCTTATGCCTGTTTTATACATTTTCGGTTTGAACAAAGTTACCTTTCTACTCTATGAGTAGCGGGTATAAAAATATAAGAAAAAGCTGCGCTCTACCAATCGCACACAGCTGATTTAAGAGACTGTCACTTCTCCACTTGTTAACTAAGTTCATTGTGAGCAATTAAAAAAGTTTTAAATAAAATGCACGACCACCAACAAATGCATATCCAAAAATTAAAGTATAAGTTCTTAAAAAAAAAAGAAAAAGCTTAAGCGGCATGAGCTGGGAATAGAACCACGGGCCCGCCGGTTCAGGAGTTCATCGCTTTTCCACTAAGCTACTGACGCTGTTATCCAACAACTGCAAAAATTTGCATTGTAAAGCATTCCTGTTATTTCCTGTACAAATAAAGAATTTGCGCTTCCGGCAGCGCAGCTTACAGCTATGGAAAACGTTAAGCTGAATAACTTCTGTGTTTATTATCCGATTGTTACCAAATTTTCAGAGATCATCTGGCTATAGACATCATGTAAACCGATAATGAACAATATGGCATCAAAATTGCGCTTGTAATCAATGTTTTTTCGATTTATAGGGGCGGAAGGGGGCGTGGCCAAAATCCAAAATAAACTTGATCCGAGTGCAATAATAACACATTTTGTCACCAAAGTTGGTAGTCCTAGATCTAATAATAGCTGAGATCTAGATTTTCACACAGACAGACAGACGGCCATGGCTATATCAACTCGGCTGTTGATCCTGAGCCAGAATATATATACTTTATGGGGTTGGAGGTGTCTCCTTATGCCTGTTTCATACATTTTCGGTTTGAACAAAGTTATAATACCCTTCTACTCTATGAGTAGCGGGTATAAAAATATAAGAAAGAGCTGCGCTCTAACAACCGCACACAGCTGATTTAAGAGACTGTCACTTCTCCACTTGTTAATTAAGTTCATTGTGAGCAATTAAAAAAGTTTTAAATAAAATGCACGAGCACCAATTAATGCATATTCAAAAATTAAAGTATAAGTTCTTAAAAAAAAAAGAAAAAGCTTAAGCGACATGAACTGGGAATCGAACCACGGGCCTGTCGGTTCAGGAGTTCATCACTTTTCCATTAAGCTACTGACGCTGTTGTCCAACAACTGCAAAAATTTGCATTGCAAGGCATTCTTATTTCCTGTACAAATAAAGAATTTGCGCTTCCGGCAGCACTGCTTACAGCTATGGAAAACGTTAAGCTGAATAACTTCAGTGTTTATTATCCGATTGTTACCAAATTTTCAGAGATCATTTGGCTAGCTATAGTTATCATATAAACCAAAAATGAACAACATAGCGTCAAAATTGCGCTTGTTATCATTTTTTCTCGATTTACAGGGGCGGCAGGGTTCGTGGCCAAAATCGAAAACAAACTTGATCAACGTGCAATAATAACACATATTGTCACCAAATTTGGTAGTTCTAGCTCTTATAATAGCTGAGATCTAGATTTTCACACGGACAGACAGACGGCCAGACGGACAGACGGACATGGCTATTTCGACTCGGCTGTTGATCCTGAGCCAGAATATAAATACTTTATGGGGTTGGAGGTGTCTCCTTCTGCCTATTACATACATTTTCGGTTTGAACAAAGTTATAATACCCTTCTACTCTATGAGTAGCGGGTATAAAAATATAAGAAAAAGCTGCGCTCTACCAATCGCACACAGCTGATTTAAGAGACTGTCACTTCTCCACTTGTTAACTTTGTTCATTGTGAGCAATTAAAAAAGTTTTAAATAAAATGCACGACCACCAATTAATGCATATTCAAAAATTAAAGTATAAGTTCTTAAGAAAAAAAGAAAAAGCTTAAGCGGCATGAACTGGGAATCGAACCACGGGCCTGTCGGTTCAGGAGTTCATCACTTTTCCATTAAGCTACTGACGCTGTTGTCCAACAACTGCAAAAATTTGCATTGCAAGGCATTCTTATTTCCTGTACAAATAAAGAATTTGCGCTTCCGGCAGCGCTGCTTACAGCTATGGAAAACGTTAAGCTGAATAACTTCAGTGTTTATTATCCGATTGTTACCAAATTTTCAGAGATCATCTGGCTAGCTATAGTTATCATATAAACCAAAAATGAACAACATAGCGTCAAAATTGCGCTTGTTATCATTTTTCTCGATTTACAGGGGCGGCAGGGTTCGTGGCCAAAATCGAAAACAAACTTGATCAACGTGCAATAATAACACATATTGTCACCAAATTTGGTAGTTCTAGCTCTTATAATAGCTGAGATCTAGATTTTCACACGGACAGACAGACGGCCAGACGGACAGACGGACATGGCTATTTCGACTCGGCTGTTGATCCTGAGCCAGAATATAAATACTTTATGGGGTTGGAGGTGTCTCCTTCTACCTATTACATACATTTTCGGTTTGAACAAAGTTATAATACCCTTCTACTCTATGAGTAGCGGGTATAAAAATATAAGAAAAAGCTGCGCTCTGCCAATCGCACACAGCTGATTTAAGAGACTGTCACTTCTCCACTTGTTAACTTAGTTCATTGTGAGCAATTAAAAAAGTTTTAAATAAAATGCACGACCACCAATTAATGCATATTCAAAAATTAAAGTATAAGTTCTTAAGAAAAAAAGAAAAAGCTTAAGCGGCATGAACTGGGAATCGAACCACGGGCCTGTCGGTTCAGGAGTTCACCGCATTTCCACTAAGCTACTGACGCTGTTATCCAACAACAGCAAAAATTTGCATTGTAAGGCATTCTTATTATTTCCTGTACAAATAAAAAATTTGCGCTGCCGGCAGCGCTGCTTAGAGCTATGGAAAACGTTAAGCTGAATAACTTCTGTGTTTATTATCCGATTGTTACCAAATTTTCAGAGATCATCTGGCTAGCTATGGACATCATGTAAACCGATAATGAACAATATGACATCAAAGTTGCGCTTGTAATCAATGTTTTTTCGATTTATAGGGGCGGAAGGGGGCGTGGCCAAAATCCAAAATAAACTTGATCCGAGTGCAATAATAACACATTTTGTCACCAAAGTTAGTAGTCCTAGATCTTATAATAGCTGAGATCTAGATTTTCACACAGACAGACAGACGGACATGGCTATATCAACTCGGCTGTTGATCCTGAGCCAGAATATATATACTTTATGGGGTTGGAGGTGTCTCCTTATGCCTGTTTCATACGTTTTCGGTTTGAACAAAGTTATAATACCCTTCTTCTCTACGACCACCAATGCATATTCAAAAATTAAAGTATAAGTTCTTAAAAAAAAAAGAGAAAGCTTAAGCGACATGAACTAGGAATCGAACCACGGGCCTGTCGGTTCAGGAGTTCACCGCTTTTCCACTAAGCTACTGACGCTGTTATCCAACAACTGCAAAAATTTGCATTGCAAGGCATTCTTATTATTTCCTGTACAAATAAAAAATATGCGCTACCGGCAGCGCTGCTTACAGCTATGGAAAAGTTAAGCTGAATAACTTCTGTGTTTATTATGCGATTGTTACCAAATTTTCAGACATCATCTGGCTAGCTATAGACATCATGTAAACCGATAATGAACAATATGGCATCAAAATTGCGCTTGTAATCAATGTTTTTCGATTTATAGGGGCGGAAGGGGGCGTGGCCAAAATCCAAAATAAACTTGATCAGAGTGCAATAATAACACATTTTGTCACCAAAGTTGGTAGTCCTAGATCTTATAATAGCTGAGATCTAGATTTTCACACAGACAGACAGACGGACATGGCTATATCAACTCGGGTGTTGATCCTGAGCCAGAATATATATACTTTATGGGGTTGGAGGTGTCTCCTTATGCCTGTTTCATACATTTTCGGTTTGCACAAGTTTTAATACCCTTCTACTCTATGAGTAGCGGGTATAAAAATATAAGAAAAAGCTGCGCTCTAACAACCGCACACAGCTGATTTAAGAGACTGCCACTTCTCCACTTGTTAACTAAGTTCATTGTGAGCAATTAAAAAAGTTTTAAATAAAATGCACGACCACCAATTAATGCATATTCAAAAATTAAAGTATAAGTTCTTAAAAAAAAAAGATTAAGCGGCATGAACTGGGAATCGAACCACGGGCCTGTCGGTTCAGGAGTTCACCGCATTTCCACTAAGCTACTGACGCAGTTATCCAACAACTGCAAAAATTTGCATTGTAAGGCATTCTTATTATTTCCTGTACAAATAAAAAATTTGCGCTGCCGGCAGCGCTGCTTACAGCTATGGAAAATGTTAAGCTGAATAACTTCTGTGTTTATTATGCGATTGTTACCAAATTTTCAGAGATCATCTGGCTAGCTATAGACATCATGTAAACCGATAATGAACAATATGGCATCAAAATTGCGCTTGTAATCAATGTTTTTTCGATTTATAGGGGCGGAAGGGGGCGTGTCCAAAATCCAATATAAACTTGATCAGAGTGCAATAATAACACATTTTGTCACCAAAGTTGGTAGTCCTAGATCTTATAATAGCTGAGATCTAGATTTTCACACAGACAGACAGACGGCCATGGCTATATCAACTCGGCTGTTGATCCTGAGCCAGAATATATATACTTTATGGGGTTGGAGGTGTCTCCTTATGCCTGTTTCATACATTTTCGGTTTGAACAAAGTTATAATACCCTTCTACTCTATGAGTAGCGGGTATAAAAATATAAGAAAGAGCCGCGCTCTAACAACCGCACACAGCTGATTTAAGAGACTGTCACTTCTCCACTTGTTAACTTAGTTCATTGTGAGCAATTAAAAAAGTTTTAAATAAAATGCACGAGCACCAATTAATGCATATTCAAAAATTAAAGTATAAGTTCTTAAAAAAAAAAAGAAAAAGCTTAAGCGGCATGAACTGGGAATCGAACCACGGGCCTGTCGGTTCAGGAGTTCATCACTTTTCCACTAAGCTACTGACGCTGTTGTCCAACAACTGAAAAAATTTGCATTGTAAGGCATTCTTATTTCCTGTACAAATGAAGAATTTGCGCTTCCGGCAGCGCTGCTTACAACTATGGAAAACGTTAAGCTGAATAACTTCTGTGTTTATTATCCGATTGTTACCAAATTTTCAGAGATCATCTGGCAAGCTATATTAATCATATAAACCGAAAATGAACAATATGACATAAAAATTGCACTAGTAATCAATGTTTTTCGATTTACAGGGGGCGGAAGGGGGCGTTGCCAAAATCCAAAATAAACTTGATCAGAGTGCAATAATAACACATTTTGTCACCATATTTGGTAGTCCTAGATCTTATAATAGCTGAGATCTAGATTTTCACACGGACAGACAGACCGACATGGCTATATCGACTCGGCTGTTGATCCTGAGCCAGAATATGTATACTTTATGGGGTTAGAGGTGTCTCCTTATGCCTGTTTTATACATTTTCGGTTTGAACAAAGTTACCCTTCTACTCTATGAGTAGCGGGTATAAAAATATTAGAAAAAGCTGCCCTCTACCAATCGCACACAGCTGATTTAAGATACTGTCACTTCTCCACTTGTTAACTTAGTTCATTGTGAGCAAATAAAAAAGTTTTAAATAAAATGCACGACCACCAATTAATGCATATTCAAAAATTAAAGTATAAGTTCTTAAAAAAAAAAGAAAAAGCTTAAGCGGCATGAACTGGGAATCGAACCACGGGCCTGTCGGTTCAGGAGTTCACCGCTTTTCCACTATGCTACTGACGCCGTTATCCAACAACTGAAAAAATTTGCATTGTAAGGCATTCTTATTATTTCCTGTACAAATAAAAAATTTGCGCTGCCGGCAGCGCTGCTTACAGCTATGGAAAACGTTAAGCTGAATAACTTCAGTGTTTATTATCCGATTGTTACCAAATTTTCAGAGATCATCTGGCTAGCTATAGTTATCATATAAATGAACAACATAGCGTCAAAATTGCGCTTGTTATCAATTTTTCTCGATTTACAGGGGCGGCAGGGTTCGTGGCCAAAATCGAAAACAAACTTGATCAACGTGCAATAATAACACATATTGTCACCAAATTTGGTAGTTCTAGCTCCTATAATAGCTGAGATCTAGATTTTCACACGGACAGACAGACGGCCAGACGGACAGACGGACATGGCTATATCGACTCGGCTGTTGATCCTGAGCCAGAATATAAATACTTTATGGGGTTGGAGGTGTCTCCTTCTGCCTATTACATACATTTTCGGTTTGAACAAAGTTATAATACCCTTCTACTCTATGAGTAGCGGGTATAAAAATATAAGAAAAAGCTGCGTTCTTCCAATCGCACACAGCTGATTTAAGAGACTGTCACTTCTCCACTTGTTAACTAAGTTCATTGTGAGCAAAAAAAAAAGTTTTAATTAAAATGCACGACCACCAATTAATGCATATTCAAAAATTAAAGTATAAGTTCTTAAAAAAAAAAGAAAAAGCTTAAGCGGCATGAACTGGGAATCGAACCACGGGCCTGTCGGTTCAGGAGTTCACCGCATTTCCACTAAGCTACTGACGCTGTTATCCAACAACTGCAAAAATTTGCATTGTAAGGCATTCTTATTATTTCCTGTACAAATAAAAAATTTGCGCTGCCGGCAGCGCTGCTTACAGCTATGGAAAACGTTAAGCTGAATAACTTCTGTGTTTATTATGCGATTGTTACAAAATTTTCAGAGATCATCTGGCTAGCTATAGACATCATGTAAACCGATAATGAACAATATGGCATCAAAATTGCGCTTGTAATCAATGTCTTTTCGATTTATAGGGGCGAAAGGGGGCGTGTCCAAAATCCAAAATAAACTTGATCAGAGTGCAATAATAACACATTTTGTCACCAAAGTTGGTAGTCCTAGATCTAATAATAGCTGAGATCTAGATTTTCACACAGACAGACAGACGGCCATGGCTATATCAACTCGGCTGTTGATCCTGAGCCAGAATATATATACTTTATGGGGTTGGAGGTGTCTCCTTATGCCTGTTTCATACATTTTCGGTTTGAACAAAGTTATAATACCCTTCTACTCTATGAGTAGCGGGTATAAAAATATAAGAAAGAGCCGCGCTCTAACAACCGCACACAGCTGATTTAAGAGACTGTCACTTCTCCACTTGTTAACTTAGTTCATTGTGAGCAATTAAAAAAGTTTTAAATAAAATGCACGAGCACCAATTAATACATATTCAAAAATTAAAGTATAAGTTCTTAAAAAAAAAAGAAAAAGCTTAAGCGGCATGAACTGGGAATCGAACCACGGGCCTGTCGGTTCAGGAGTTCATCACTTTTCCACTAAGCTACTGACGCTGTTGTCCAACAACTGCAAAAATTTGCATTGCAAGGCATTCTTATTTCCTGTACAAATAAAAAATTTGCGCTGCCGGCAGCGCTGCTTACAGCTATGGAAAACGTTAAGCTGAATAACTTCTGTGTTTATTATGCGATTGTTACAAAATTTTCAGAGATCATCTGGCTAGCTATAGACATCATGTAAACCGATAATGAACAATATGGCATCAAAATTGCGCTTGTAATCAATGTCTTTTCGATTTATAGGGGCGAAAGGGGGCGTGTCCAAAATCCAAAATAAACTTGATCAGAGTGCAATAATAACACATTTTGTCACCAAAGTTGGTAGTCCTAGATCTAATAATAGCTGAGATCTAGATTTTCACACAGACAGACAGACGGCCATGGCTATATCAACTCGGCTGTTGATCCTGAGCCAGAATATATATACTTTATGGGGTTGGAGGTGTCTCCTTATGCCTGTTTCATACATTTTCGGTTTGAACAAAGTTATAATACCCTTCTACTCTATGAGTAGCGGGTATAAAAATATAAGAAAGAGCCGCGCTCTAACAACCGCACACAGCTGATTTAAGAGACTGTCACGTCTCCACTTGTTAACTTAGTTCATTGTGAGCAATTAAAAAAGTTTTAAATAAAATGCACGAGCACCAATTAATACACATTCAAAAATTAAAGTATAAGTTCTTAAAAAAAAAAGAAAAAGCTTAAGCGGCATGAACTGGGAATCGAACCACGGGCCTGTCGGTTCAGGAGTTCATCACTTTTCCACTAAGCTACTGACGCTGTTGTCCAACAACTGCAAAAATTTGCATTGCAAGGCATTCTTATTTCCTGTACAAATAAAAAATTTGCGCTGCCGGCAGCGCTGCTTACAGCTATGGAAAACGTTAAGCTGAATAACTTCTGTGTTTATTATGCGATTGTTACAAAATTTTCAGAGATCATCTGGCTAGCTATAGACATCATGTAAACCGATAATGAACAATATGGCATCAAAATTGCGCTTGTAATCAATGTCTTTTCGATTTATAGGGGCGAAAGGGGGCGTGTCCAAAATCCAAAATAAACTTGATCAGAGTGCAATAATAACACATTTTGTCACCAAAGTTGGTAGTCCTAGATCTAATAATAGCTGAGATCTAGATTTTCACACAGACAGACAGACGGCCATGGCTATATCAACTCGGCTGTTGATCCTGAGCCAGAATATATATACTTTATGGGGTTGGAGGTGTCTCCTTATGCCTGTTTCATACATTTTCGGTTTGAACAAAGTTATAATACCCTTCTACTCTATGAGTAGCGGGTATAAAAATATAAGAAAGAGCCACGCTCTAACAACCGCACACAGCTGATTTAAGAGACTGTCACTTCTCCACTTGTTAACTTAGTTCATTGTGAGCAATTAAAAAAGTTTTAAATAAAATGCACGAGCACCAATTAATACACATTCAAAAATTAAAGTATAAGTTCTTAAAAAAAAAAGAAAAAGCTTAAGCGGCATGAACTGGGAATCGAACCACGGGCCTGTCGGTTCAGGAGTTCATCACTTTTCCACTAAGCTACTGACGCTGTTGTCCAACAACTGCAAAAATTTGCATTGCAAGGCATTCTTATTTCCTGTACAAATAAAGAATTTGCGCTTCCGGCAGCGCAGCTTACAGCTATGGAAAACGTTAAGCTGAATAACCTCTGTGTTTATTACCCGATTGTTACCAAATTTTCAGAGATCATTTGGCTAGCTATATTAATCATATAAACCGAAAATGAACAATATGACATAAAAATTGCGCTTGTAATCAATGTTTTTTCGATTTACAGGGGCGGAAGGGGGCGTGGCCATAATCCAAAATAAACTTGATCAGAGTGCAATAATAACACATTTTGTCACCATATTTGGTAGTCCTAGATCTTATAATAGCTGAGATCTAGATTTTCACACGGACAGACAGACTGACGTGGCTATATCGACTCGGCTGTTGATCCTGAGCCAGAATATATATACTTTATGGGGTTGGAGGTGTCTCCTTATGCCTGTTTCATACACTTTCGGTTTGAACAAAGTTACCCTTCTACTCTATGAGTAGCGGGTATAAAAATATAAGAAAAAGCTGCGCTCTACCAATCGCACACAGCTGATTTAAGAGACTGTCACTTCTCCACTTGTTAACTTAGTTCATTGTGAGCAATTAAAAAAGTTTTAAATAAAATGCACGACCACCAATTAATGCATATTCAAAAATTAAAGTATAAGTTCTTAAAAAAAAAAAGAAAAAGCTTTAGCGGCATGAACTGGGAATCGAACCACGGGCCTGTCGGTTCAGGAGTTCACCGCATTTCCACTAAGCTACTGACGCTGTTATCCAACAACTGCAAAAATTTGCATTGTAAGGCATTCTTATTATTTCCTGTACAAATAAAAAATTTGCGCTGCCGGCAGCGCTGCTTACAGCTATGGAAAACGTTAAGCTGAATAACTTCTGTGTTTATTATGCGATTGTTACCAAATTTTCAGAGATCATCTGGCTAGCTATAGACATCATGTAAACCGATAATGAACAATATGGCATCAAAATTGCGTTTGTAATCAATGTTACATACATTTTGGTTTGAACAAAGTTAAAATACCCTTCTACTCTGTGAGTCGCGGGTATAAAAATAATATTTTTGGCCACATTTAATTATTGATGCGGGTGGGACTCGAGCCCGTAACCCATTTTACGAACGTGCACGCACACACGATTCGACACAATGCTGCAAGCAGCGCTGCTGGCAGCGCTGCTTACAGCTATGGAAAACGTTATGCTGAATAACTTCTGTGTTTAATATCCGATTGTTACCAAATTTTCAGTGATCATCTGGCTAGCTAGTTATCACATAATCCGAAAATTAACAATATGGCATCAAAATTGCACCTGTAATCAATTTTTTCCGATTAACAGGGGCGGAAGGGGCGTGGCCAAAATCCAAAATAAGCTTGATCAGCGTGCAATAATAACACATACTGTCATCAAATTTGGTAGTCCTAGCTCTTATAATAGCTGAGATCTAGATTTTCACACGGACAGACGGGCGGACAGACGGACAGACAGACAGACAGACAGACAGACAGACGGACAGACGGACAGACGGACAGACGGACAGATAGACAGACAGACAGACAGACAGACAGACAGACAGACAGACAGACAGACAGACAGACAGACGGACAGAGAGACATGGCTTTATCGACTCGACTGAGCCAGAATATACATACTTTATGGGGTCGGAGGTGTCTCCTTCTGTCTGTTACATACATTTTCGGTTTGAACAAAGTTATACTACTCTTCTACTCTATTAGTAGCGGGTATAAAAATAATATTTTTGGCCACATTTAAATTTTGAAGCGGGTGAGACTTCAACCCGTAACCCATTTCACCACCGTGCACACACTATTTGGCACAATGCTGCAAGCAGCGCTGCCAGTAGCGCTGCTTACATCTATGGAAAACGTTAAGCTGAATAACTTCTGATTTTATCATTCGATTGTTACCAAATTTTCAGAGATCATCTGGCTAGCTATAGTTATCATATAAACCGAAAATGAACGATAGTAGTTCTAGCTCTTATAATAGCTGAGATCTAAATTTTCACACGGACAGCCAGGCGGACAAACGGACAGACAGACGGACAGACGGACATGGCTATACCGACTCGGCTGTTGATCCTGAGCCAGAATATATATACTTTTTGGGGGTCGGAGGTGTCTCCTTCTGCCTGTTACATACATTTTCGGTTTGAACAAAGTTATAATACCCATCAACTCTATAAGTAGCGGGTATAAAAAGCTTAGGCGGCATGAACTGGGAATCGAACCACGGGCCTGTCGGTTCAGGAGTTCATCGATTTTCCACTAAGCTACTGACGCTGTTATCCAACAACTGCAAAAATTTGCATTGAAAGGCATTCTTATTATTTCCTGTACAAATAAAGTATCAGCGCTGCCGGCAGCGCTGCTTACAGCTATGGACAACGTTAAGCTGGATAACTTCTGTGTTTATTATCCGCCATGAACTGGGAATCGAACCACGGGCCTGTCGGTTCAGGAGTTCATCGCTTTTGCACTAAGCTACTGACGTTGTTATCCAACAACAGCAAAAATTTGCATTGTAAGGCATTCTTATTATTTCCTGTAGAAATAAAGAATTTGTGCTGCCGGCATTGCTGTTTACAGCTATAGAAAACGTTAAGCTGAATAACTTCTGTGTTTATTATCCGATTGTTGCCAAATTTTCAGAGATCATCTGGCTAGCTATAGTTATCATATACACCGAAAATGAACAATATGGCATAAAAATTGCGCTTGTAATCAATTTTTTTCGATTTACAGGGGCGGAAGGGGGCGTGGCCAAAATCCAAAATAAACTTGATCAGCGTGCAATAATAGCACATATTGTCACTAAATTTGGTAGTCCTAGCTCTTATAATAGCTCAGATCTAGGTTTTCACACTGACAGACAGACGGACAGACAGACGGACAGACGGACATGGCTATATCGATGGAAAACGTTAAGCTGAATAACTTCTGTGTTTATTATCCGATTGTTACCAAATTTTCAGAGTTCATCTGGGTAGCTATAGTTATCATATAAACTGAAAATGAACAATATGGAATCAAAATTGCGCTTGTAATCAATTTTTTTCGATTTACAGGGGCGGAAGGGGGCGTGGCCAAAATCGAAAATACACTTGATCAGCGTGCAATAATAAAAAATACTGACAGGCGGACAGACGGACAGACAGACAGACAGACGGACAGACAGACATGGCTATATCGACTCGACTGTTGATCCTGAGCCAGAATATATATACTTTATGGGGTCGGAGGTGTCTCCTTCTGCCTGTTACATACATTTTCGGTTTGAACAAAGTTATAATACTCTTCTACTCTATAAGTAGCGGGTATAAAAATAATATTTTTGACCACATTAAATTTTTGATGCGGGTGGGACTCGAACCCGTAACCCATTTCACCACCGTGCACACACTATTCGGCAAAATGCTGCAAGCAGCGCTGCCGGTAGCCAAATTGTTACCAAATTTTCAGTGATCATCTGGCTAGCTAGTTATCACATAATCCGAAAATGAACAATATGGCATCAAAATTGCACCTGTAATCAATTTTTTCCGATTAACAGGGGCGAAAGGGGCGTGGCCAAAATCCAAAATAAGCTTGATCAGCGTGCAATAATAACACATACTGTCATCAAATTTGGTAGTCCTAGCTCTTATAATAGCTGAGATCTAGATTTTCACACGGACAGACGGGCGGACAGACGGAAAGACAGACAGACAGACAGACGGACGGACAGACGGACAGACGGACAGATAGACAGACAGACAGACAGACGGACAGAGAGACATGGCTTTATCGACTCGACTGAGCCAGAATATACATACTTTATGGGGTCGGAGGTGTCTCCTTCTGCCTGTTACATACATTTTCGGTTTAAACAAAGTTATAATACTCTTCTACTCTATTAGTAGCGGGTATAAAAATAATATTTTTGGCCACATTTAAATTTTGAAGCGGGTGGGACTTGAACCCGTAACCCATTTCACCACCGTGCACACACTATTCGGCACAATGCTGCAAGCAGCGCTGCCAGTAGCGCTGCTTACAGCTATGGAAAACGTTAAGCTGAATAACTTCCGATTTTATCATTCGATTGTTACCAAATTTTCAGAGATCATCTGGCTAGCTATAGTTATCATATAAACCGAAAATGAACGATAGTAGTTCTAGCTCTTATAATAGCTGAGATCTAAATTTTCACACGGACAGCCAGGCGGACAAACGGACAGACAGACGGACAGCGGACAGACACACAGACAGACGGACAGACAGACATGGCTATATCGACTCGGCTGTTGATCCTGAGCCAGAATATATATACTTTTTGGGGGTCGGAGGTGTCTCCTTCTGCCTGTTACATACATTTTCGGTTTGAACAAAGTTATAATACCCATCTACTCTATGAGTAGCGGGTATGAAAAAAGAAAAAGCTTAAGCGTCATGAACTGGGAATCGAACCACGGGCCTGTCGGTTCAGGAGTTCATCGCTTTTCCATTAAGCTACTGACGCTGTTGTCCAACAACTGCAAAAATTTGCATTGCAAGGCATTCTTATTTCCTGTACAAATAAAGAATTTGCGCTTCCGGCAGCGCTGCTTACAGCTATGGAAAACGTTAAGCTGAATAACTTCAGTGTTTATTATCCGATTGTTACCAAATTTTCAGAGATCATCTGGCTAGCTATAGTTATCATATAAACCAAAAATGAACAATAGTAGTTCTAGCTCTTATAATAGCTGATATCTAGATTTTCACACGGACAGATAGACGGACAGACAGACAGACGGACAGACGGACATGGCTATATCGACTCGGCTGTTGATCCTGAGCCAGAATATATATACTTTATGGGGTCGGAGGTGTCTCCTTCTGCCTGTTACATACATTTTCGGCTAGAACAAAGTTATAGGGTATTATAACTACTCTAAAAGTAGCGGGTATAAAAATAATATTTTTGGCCACATTTAATTTTTGATGCGGGTGGGCCTCAAACCCGTAACCCATTTCACCACCGTGCACGCACACACGATTCGGCACAATGCTGCAAGCCAATGCTTACAGCTTTGGAAAACGTTAAGCTGAATAACTTCTGTGTTTATCATTCGATTGTTACCAAATTTTCAGAGATCATCTGGGTAGCTATAGTTATCATATAAACCTAAAATGAACAATAGTAGTTCTAGCTCTTATAATAGCTGAGATCTAAATTTTCACACGGACAGCCAGGCGTGCAGCCAGGCGGACAGACGGACAGACAGACGGACAGACAGACAGACGGACTGACAGACAGACAGACGGACAGACAGACATGGCTATATCGACTCGGCTGTTGATCCTGAGCCAGAATATATATACTTTATGGAGTCGGAGGTGTCTCCTTCTGTCTGTTACATACATACTCGGTTTGAACAAAGTTATAATACCCTTCTACTCTATAAGTAGCGGGTATAAAAATAATATTTTTGGCCACATTTAATTTTTGCTGCGGGTGGGACTCGAACCCGTAACCCATTTCACCACCGTGCACGCACACACGATTCGGCACAAAGCTGCAAGCAGCGCTGCCGGCAGCACTGCTTACAGCTATGGAAAACGTTAAGCTGAATAACTTCTGTGTTTTTTATGCGATTGTTACCAAATTTTCAGAGATCATCTGGCTAGCTATAGTTATCATATACACCGAAAATGAACAATATGGCATAAAAATTGCGCTTGTAATCAATTTTTTTCGATTTACAGGGGCGGAAGGGGGCGTGGCCAAAATCCAAAATAAACTTGATCAGCGTGCAATAATAGCACATATTGTCACTAAATTTGGTAGTCCTAGCTCTTATAATAGCTCAGATCTAGGTTTTCACACTGACAGACAGACAGACAGACGGACAGACAGACGGACAGACAGACGGACAGACAGACGGACAGACAGACGGACAGACAGACGGACAGACAGACGGACAGACGGACATGGCTATATCGATGGAAAACGTTAAGCTGAATAACTTCTGTGTTTATTATCCGATTGTTACCAAATTTTCAAAGTTCATCTGGCTAGCTATAGTTATCATATAAATCGAAAATGAACAATATGGCATCAAAATTGCGCGTATAATCAATTTTTTTCGATTAACAGGAGCGGAAGGGGGCGTGGCCAAAATCCAAAATAAACTTGATCAGCGTTCAATAATAACACATACTGTAACCAAATTTGGTAGTCCTAGCTCTTATAATAGCTCAGATCTAGGTTTTCACACTGACAGACAGACAGACAGACGGACATGGCTATATCGATGGAAAACGTTAAGCTGAATAACTTCTGTGTTTATTATCCGATTGTTACCAAATTTTCAAAGTTCATCTGGCTAGCTATAGTTATCATATAAATCGAAAATGAACAATATGGCATCAAAATTGCGCGTATAATCAATTTTTTTCGATTAACAGGAGCGGAAGGGGGCGTGGCCAAAATCCAAAATAAACTTGATCAGCGTTCAATAATAACACATACTGTAACCAAATTTGGTAGTCCTAGCTCTTATAATAGCGGAGATCTCGATTTTCACATGAATAATAAAATATAAGAGAAAGCTGCGCTCTAACAATCGCACACAGCTCTCCAATTGTTAACTAAGTTCATTGTGAGCCATTAAAAAAATTTTAAATAAAATGCACGACCACCAATTAATGCATATTCAAAAATTTAAGTATAAGTTCTTAAAAAAAAAAAAGAAAAAGCCTAAGCGAAATGAACTGGGAATCGAACCACGGGCCTGTCGGTTCAGGAGATCATCGATTTTCCACTAAGCTATTGCCACAAATAAAGAATTTGCGCTGCCGGCAGCGCTGCTTACAGCTATGGAATATGTTAAGCTGAATAACTTCTGTGTTTATTATCCGATTATTACCAAATTTTCAGAGATCATATGGCTAGCTATAGTTACCAAATTTTCAGAGATCATCTGGCTAGCCATAGTTATCATATAAACCGAAAATGAACAATATGGCATCAAAATTGCGCTTGAATAAAGTTATAATAACCTTCTACTCTATGAGTAGCGGGTATAAAAAAGAAAAAGCTTAAGCGGGATGAACTGGGAATCGAACCACGGGCCTGTCGGTTCAGGAGTTCACTAAGCTACTGACGCTGTTATCCAACAAATGCAAAAATTTGCATTGTAAGGCATTCTTATTATTTCCTATACAAATAAAGAATTTGCGCTGCCGGCAGCGCTGCTTACAGCTATGGAAAACGTTAAGCTGAATTACTTCGGTCTTTATTATCCGATTGTTACCAAATTTTCAAAGTTCATCTGGCTAGCTATAGTTATCATATAAATCGAAAATGAACAATATGGCATCAAATTGCGCGTATAATCAATTTTTTTCGATTAACAGGAGCGGAAGGGGACGTGGCCAAAATCCAAAATAAACTTGATCAGCGTTCAATAATAACACATACTGTAACCAAATTTGGTAGTCCTAGCTCTTATAATAGCTGAGATCTCGATTTTCACATGGACAGACAGGCGGACAGACGGACAGACAGACAGACAGACGGACAGACAGACATGGCTATATCGACTCGACTGTTGATCCTGAGCCAGAATATATATACTTTATGGGGTCGGAGGTGTCTCCTTCTGCCTGTTACATACATTTTCGGTTTGAACAAAGTTATAATACTCTTCTACTCTATAAGTAGTGGGTATAAAAATAATATTTTTGACCACATTTTATTTTTGATGCGGGTGGGACTCGAACCCGTAACCCATTTCACCACCGTGCACACACTATTCGGCAAAATGCTGCAAGCAGCGCTGCCGGTAGCCAAATTGTTACCAAATTTTCAGTGATCATCTGGCTAGCTAGTTATCACATAATCCGAAAATGAACAATATGGCATCAAAATTGCACCTGTAATCAATTTTTTCCGATTAACAGGGGCGGAAGGGGCGTGGCCAAAATCCAAAATAAGCTTGATCAGCGTGCAATAATAACACATACTGTCATCAAATTTGGTAGTCCTAGCTCTTATAATAGCTGAGATCTAGATTTTCACACGGACAGACGGGCGGACAGACGGAAAGACAGACAGACAGACAGACGGACGGACAGACGGACAGACGGACAGATAGACAGACAGACAGACGGACGGACAGAGAGACATGGCTTTATCGACTCGACTGAGCCAGAATATACATACTTTATGGGGTCGGAGGTGTCTCCTTCTGCCTGTTACATACATTTTCGGTTTAAACAAAGTTATAATACTCTTCTACTCTATTAGTAGCGGGTATAAAAATAATATTTTTGGCCACATTTAAATTTTGAAGCGGGTGGGACTTGAACCCGTAACCCATTTCACCACCGTGCACACACTATTCGGCACAATGCTGCAAGCAGCGCTGCCAGTAGCGCTGCTTACAGCTATGGAAAACGTTAAGCTGAATAACTTCCGATTTTATCATTCGATTGTTACCAAATTTTCAGAGATCATCTGGCTAGCTATAGTTATCATATAAACCGAAAATGAACGATAGTAGTTCTAGCTCTTATAATAGCTGAGATCTAAATTTTCACACGGACAGCCAGGCGGACAAACGGACAGACAGACGGACAGACGGACAGACACACAGACAGACGGACAGACAGACATGGCTATATCGACTCGGCTGTTGATCCTGAGCCAGAATATATATACTTTTTGGGGGTCGGAGGTGTCTCCTTCTGCCTGTTACATACATTTTCGGTTTGAACAAAGTTATAATACCCATCTACTCTATGAGTAGCGGGTATGAAAAAAGAAAAAGCTTAAGCGTCATGAACTGGGAATCGAACCACGGGCCTGTCGGTTCAGGAGTTCATCGCTTTTCCATTAAGCTACTGACGCTGTTGTCCAACAACTGCAAAAATTTGCATTGCAAGGCATTCTTATTTCCTGTATAAATAAAGAATTTGCGCTTCCGGCAGCGCTGCTTACAGCTATGGAAAACGTTAAGCTGAATAACTTCAGTGTTTATTATCCGATTGTTACCAAATTTTCAGAGATCATCTGGCTAGCTATAGTTATCATATAAACCAAAAATGAACAATAGTAGTTCTAGCTCTTATAATAGCTGATATCTAGATTTTCACACGGACTGATAGACGGACAGACAGACAGACGGACAGACGGACATGGCTATATCGACTCGGCTGTTGATCCTGAGCCAGAATATATACACTTTATGGGGTCGGAGGTGTCTCCTTCTGCCTGTTACATACATTTTCGGCTAGAACAAAGTTATAGGGTATTATAACTACTCTAAAAGTAGCGGGTATAAAAATAATATTTTTGGCCACATTTAATTTTTGATGCGGGTGGGCCTCAAACCCGTAACCCATTTCACCACCGTGCACGCACACACGATTCGGCACAATGCTGCAAGCCAATGCTTACAGCTTTGGAAAACGTTAAGCTGAATAACTTCTGTGTTTATCATTCGATTGTTACCAAATTTTCAGAGATCATCTGGGTAGCTATAGTTATCATATAAACCTAAAATGAACAATAGTAGTTCTAGCTCTTATAATAGCTGAGATCTAAATTTTCACACGGACAGCCAGGCGTGCAGCCAGGCGGACAGACGGACAGACAGACGGACAGACAGACAGACGGACTGACAGACAGACAGACGGACAGACGGACAGACAGACATGGCTATATCGACTCGGCTGTTGATCCTGAGCCAGAATATATATACTTTATGGAGTCGGAGGTGTCTCCTTCTGTCTGTTACATACATACTCGGTTTGAACAAAGTTATAATACCCTTCTACTCTATAAGTAGCGGGTATAAAAATAATATTTTTGGCCACATTTAATTTTTGCTGCGGGTGGGGCTCGAACCCGTAACCCATTTCACCACCGTGCACGCACACACGATTCGGCACAAAGCTTCGGTCTTTATTATCCGATTGTTACCAAATTTTCAAAGTTCATCTGGCTAGCTATAGTTATCATATAAATCGAAAATGAACAATATGGCATCAAAATTGCGCGTATAATCAATTTTTTTCGATTAACAGGAGCGGAAGGGGACGTGGCCAAAATCCAAAATAAACTTGATCAGCGTTCAATAATAACACATACTGTAACCAAATTTGGTAGTCCTAGCTCTTATAATAGCTGAGATCTCGATTTTCACATGGACAGACAGGCGGACAGACGGACAGACAGACAGACAGACGGACAGACAGACATGGCTATATCGACTCGACTGTTGATCCTGAGCCAGAATATATATACTTTATGGGGTCGGAGGTGTCTCCTTCTGCCTGTTACATACATTTTCGGTTTGAACAAAGTTATAATACTCTTCTACTCTATAAGTAGTGGGTATAAAAATAATATTTTGACCACATTTTATTTTTGATGCGGGTGGGACTCGAACCCGTAACCCATTTCACCACCGTGCACACACTATTCGGCAAAATGCTGCAAGCAGCGCTGCCGGTAGCCAAATTGTTACCAAATTTTCAGTGATCATCTGGCTAGCTAGTTATCACATAATCCGAAAATGAACAATATGGCATCAAAATTGCACCTGTAATCAATTTCTTCCGATTAACAGGGGCGGAAGGGGCGTGGCCAAAATCCAAAATAAGCTTGATCAGCGTGCAATAATAACACATACTGTCATCAAATTTGGTAGTCCTAGCTCTTATAATAGCTGAGATCTAGATTTTCACACGGACAGACGGGCGGACAGACGGAAAGACAGACAGACAGACAGACGGACGGACAGACGGACAGACGGACAGATAGACAGACAGACAGACGGACGGACAGAGAGACATGGCTTTATCGACTCGACTGAGCCAGAATATACATACTTTATGGGGTCGGAGGTGTCTCCTTCTGCCTGTTACATACATTTTCGGTTTAAACAAAGTTATAATACTCTTCTACTCTATTAGTAGCGGGTATAAAAATAATATTTTTGGCCACATTTAAATTTTGAAGCGGGTGGGACTTGAACCCGTAACCCATTTCACCACCGTGCACACACTATTCGGCACAATGCTGCAAGCAGCGCTGCCAGTAGCGCTGCTTACAGCTATGGAAAACGTTAAGCTGAATAACTTCCGATTTTATCATTCGATTGTTACCAAATTTTCAGAGATCATCTGGCTAGCTATAGTTATCATATAAACCGAAAATGAACGATAGTAGTTCTAGCTCTTATAATAGCTGAGATCTAAATTTTCACACGGACAGCCAGGCGGACAAACGGACAGACAGACGGACAGACGGACAGACACACAGACAGACGGACAGACAGACATGGCTATATCGACTCGGCTGTTGATCCTGAGCCAGAATATATATACTTTTTGGGGGTCGGAGGTGTCTCCTTCTGCCTGTTACATACATTTTCGGTTTGAACAAAGTTATAATACCCATCTACTCTATGAGTAGCGGGTATGAAAAAAGAAAAAGCTTAAGCGTCATGAACTGGGAATCGAACCACGGGCCTGTCGGTTCAGGAGTTCATCGCTTTTCCATTAAGCTACTGACGCTGTTGTCCAACAACTGCAAAAATTTGCATTGCAAGGCATTCTTATTTCCTGTATAAATAAAGAATTTGCGCTTCCGGCAGCGCTGCTTACAGCTATGGAAAACGTTAAGCTGAATAACTTCAGTGTTTATTATCCGATTGTTACCAAATTTTCAGAGATCATCTGGCTAGCTATAGTTATCATATAAACCAAAAATGAACAATAGTAGTTCTAGCTCTTATAATAGCTGATATCTAGATTTTCACACGGACTGATAGACGGACAGACAGACAGACGGACAGACGGACATGGCTATATCGACTCGGCTGTTGATCCTGAGCCAGAATATATACACTTTATGGGGTCGGAGGTGTCTCCTTCTGCCTGTTACATACATTTTCGGCTAGAACAAAGTTATAGGGTATTATAACTACTCTAAAAGTAGCGGGTATAAAAATAATATTTTTGGCCACATTTAATTTTTGATGCGGGTGGGCCTCAAACCCGTAACCCATTTCACCACCGTGCACGCACACACGATTCGGCACAATGCTGCAAGCCAATGCTTACAGCTTTGGAAAACGTTAAGCTGAATAACTTCTGTGTTTATCATTCGATTGTTACCAAATTTTCAGAGATCATCTGGGTAGCTATAGTTATCATATAAACCTAAAATGAACAATAGTAGTTCTAGCTCTTATAATAGCTGAGATCTAAATTTTCACACGGACAGCCAGGCGTGCAGCCAGGCGGACAGACGGACAGACAGACGGACAGACAGACAGACGGACTGACAGACAGACAGACGGACAGACGGACAGACAGACATGGCTATATCGACTCGGCTGTTGATCCTGAGCCAGAATATATATACTTTATGGAGTCGGAGGTGTCTCCTTCTGTCTGTTACATACATACTCGGTTTGAACAAAGTTATAATACCCTTCTACTCTATAAGTAGCGGGTATAAAAATAATATTTTTGGCCACATTTAATTTTTGCTGCGGGTGGGGCTCGAACCCGTAACCCATTTCACCACCGTGCACGCACACACGATTCGGCACAAAGCTGCAAGCAGCGCTGCCGGCAGCACTGCTTACAGCTATGGAAAACGTTAAGCTGAATAACTTCTGTGTTTATTATGCGATTGTTACCAAATTTTCAGAGATCATCTGGCTAGCTATAGTTATTATATACACCGAAAATGAACAATATGGCATAAAAATTGCGCTTGTAATCAATTTTTTTCGATTTACAGGGGCGGAAGGGGGCGTGGCCAAAATCCAAAATAAACTTGATCAGCGTGCAATAATAGCACATATTGTCACTAAATTTGGTAGTCCTAGCTCTTATAATAGCTCAGATCTAGGTTTTCACACTGACAGACAGACAGACAGACGGACAGACAGACGGACAGACAGACGGACAGACGGACATGGCTATATCGATGGAAAACGTTAAGCTGAATAACTTCTGTGTTTATTATCCGATTGTTACCAAATTTTCAAAGTTCATCTGGCTAGCTATAGTTATCATATAAATCGAAAATGAACAATATGGCATCAAAATTGCGCGTATAATCAATTTTTTCGATTAACAGGAGCGGAAGGGGCGTGGCCAAAATCCAAAATAAACTTGATCAGCGTTCAATAATAACACATACTGTAACCAAATTTGGTAGTCCTAGCTCTTATAATAGCGGAGATCTCGATTTTCACATGAATAATAAAATATAAGAGAAAGCTGCGCTCTAACAATCGCACACAGCTCTCCAATTGTTAACTAAGTTCATTGTGAGCCATTAAAAAATTTTAAATAAAATGCACGAACACCAATTAATGCATATTCAAAAATTTAAGTATAAGTTCTTAAAAAAAAAAAGAAAAAGCCTAAGCGACATGAACTGGGAATCGAACCACGGGCCTGTCGGTTCAGGAGATCATCGATTTTCCACTAAGCTATTGCCACAAATAAAGAATTTGCGCTGCCGGCAGCGCTGCTTACAGCTATGGAAAACGTTAAGCTGAATTACTTCGGTCTTTATTATCCGATTGTTACCAAATTTTCAAAGTTCATCTGGCTAGCTATAGTTATCATATAAATCGAAAATGAACAATATGGCATCAAAATTGCGCGTATAATCAATTTTTTTCGATTAACAGGAGCGGAAGGGGACGTGGCCAAAATCCAAAATAAACTTGATCAGCGTTCAATAATAACACATACTGTAACCAAATTTGGTAGTCCTAGCTCTTATAATAGCTGAGATCTCGATTTTCACATGGACAGACAGGCGGACAGACGGACAGACAGACAGACAGACGGACAGACAGACATGGCTATATCGACTCGACTGTTGATCCTGAGCCAGAATATATATACTTTATGGAGTCGGAGGTGTCTCCTTCTGCCTGTTACATACATTTTCGGTTTGAACAAAGTTATAATACTCTTCTACTCTATAAGTAGCGGGTATAAAAATAATATTTTTGACCACATTTAATTTTTGATGCGCGTGGGACTCGAACCCGTAACCCATTTCACCACCGTGCACACACTATTCGGCAAAATGCTGCAACAGCGCTGCCGGTAGCGCTGCTTACAGCTATGGAAACTGTTAAGCTGAATAACTTCTGTGTTTATTTTCCGATTGTTACCAAATTTTAAGAGATCATCTGGCTAGCTATAGTTATCATATAAACCGAAAATGAACAATATGGCATCAAAATTGCGCTTGTTATCAATTTTTTCGATTTACAGGGGCGGAAGGGGGCATGGCCAAAAATCCAAAATAAACTTGATCAGCGTGCAATAATAGCACATATTGTCACTAAATTTGGTAGTCCTAGCTCTTATAATAGCTCAGATCTAGGTTTTCACACTGACAGACAGACGGACAGACAGACGGACAGACGGACATGGCTATATCGATGGAAAACGTTAAGCTGAATAACTTCTGTGTTTATTATCCGATTGTTACCAAATATTCAGAGATCATCTGGGTAGCTATAGTTATCATATAAACCGAAAATGAACAATATGGCATCAAAATTGCGCTTGTAATCAATTTTTTTCGATTTACAGGGGCGGAAGGGGGCGTGGCCAAAACCAAAATAAACCACCCAACACGCACACACTATTCGGCACAATGCTGCAAGCAGAGCTGCCGCCAAAACGAGTAAAAAGTATTGAAAAAGTATAACTTCTGTTCAGGTACCAAAAAAATCCAAGATTTATCACTTAAACAGTAAAAATAATAATTCTACCTCTTGAGGATATCGAAATATGTGCCTGTAAAAAACGATATGTGCCCCTTTAATACCTGTTTCTAGAGCACTCTAACTTTTAATAAATTTTGTTATAAAACGACCGATAGGTTCTATGGCATCTATACTATGTATCGGACCGTACCGGCTCAATCCGACTTATTTACAGCAGGCAGCAATAAGAAACATGTATACAAAGTTTCATGAAGAGAGCTCAAAAAGGGGGGCAAAAACCTTTTTTTGGAGAAAATAAGAAAAGTTCGATCTTCCCCACCATGACACGCATGCATGCGGAATCGAACCTTGGACCTATTACCTAAGAGGTCCACCACTTCTCCATTCGGCCATTAAGCCATTACGCAAATTTTTACATTTTGAGACCATTCGGAAATTCCTGCACGACAAAAACAAAGTCTGAATGCATGATGCGTGTTGTTGTTGCTATTTATTCTCATAACTTAAACATACAATTAAATAAAATAAACAAGTAACAAAGCTACAGTCGAGTGTGCTCGACTGTAATATACCCGCTACCCAGATGCTCGTACATCATTTATTTGCGGAACAAAAAAACGGCTACAATCAAATTTTGACCGTAAAAGGCTGGACTTATAATATCTATGCAAAGTCAAAATCTAAAATAAAAAAAAAAAACATTTTTGCACACATTTAATTTTTGATGCGGGCGGGACTCGAACCCGTAAAGGCATAATAGTACTGTTCATTTTGCAGTCCACAACTTAACCCATTTCACCACCGTACACGCACACACGATTCGGCACAATGCTGCAAGCAGCGCTGCTTACAGCTATAGAAAGCGTTAAGCTGAATAACTTCTGTGTTTATTATCCGATTGTTACCAAATTTTCAGAGATCATCTAGCTGGCTATAGTTATCATGCAAACCGAAAATGAACAATATGGCATCAAAATTGCGCTTGTAATCAATGTTTTTACGATTTACGGGGGCGGAAGGGAGCGTGGCCAAAATCCAAAATAAACTTGATCAGCTTGCAACAATAACACATATTGTCACCAAATTTGGTAGTCCTAGCTCTTATAATAGCTGAGATCTAGATTTTCACACGGACAGACAGACGGACAGACGGACATGGCTATATCGACTCGGCTGTTGATCCTGAGCCAGAATATATACACTTTATGGGGTCGGAGGTGTCTCCTTTTGCCTGTTACATTCATTTTCGGTTTGAACAAAGTTATAATACCCTTCTACTCTATGAGTAGCGGGTATAAAAACATTTTTGCACACATTTAATTTTTGATGCGGGCGGGAGTCGAACCCGTACATGCATAATAGTACTGTTCGTTTTGCAGTCCACAACTTAACCCATTTCAGCACCGTACACGCACACACGATTCGGCACAATGCTGCCGGCAGCGCTGCTTACAGCTATGGAAAACGTTAAGCTGAATAACTTCTGTGTTACTAAATTTTCAGATATCATCGGGCTAGCTATAGCTATCATATAAACCAAAAATGAACAACATGGCATCAAAATTGCTTTTGTAATCAATGTTTTTTCGATTTACGGGGGCGGAAGGGGGCGTGGCTTAAATCCAAAATAAACTTGATCAGCGTGCAATAATAGCACATTTTGTCACCAAATTTGGTAGTTCTAGCTCTTATAATAGCTGAGATCTAGATTTTCACACGGACAGACAGACGGACAGACGGACAGTCGGACAGACAGAAAGACGGACAGACAAACATGGCTATATCGACTCGGCTGTGGATCCTGAGCCAGAATATATATACTTTATGGGGTCGGAGGTGTCTCCTGTTACATACATTTTCGGTTTGAACAAAGTTATAATACCCTTCTACTCTATGAGTAGCGGGTATAAAAATAAAAAAATATAAGAGAAAGCTGCGCTCTAACAATCGCACACAGCTCTCCAATTGTTAACTAAGTTCATTGTGAGCCATTAAAAAAATTTTAAATAAAATGCACGACCACCAATTAATGCATATTCAAAAATTTAAGTATAAGTTCTTAAAAAAAAAAAGAAAAAGCCTAAGCGACATGAACTGGGAATCGAACCACGGGCCTGTCGGTTCAGGAGATCATCGATTTTCCACTAAGCTATTGCCACAAATAAAGAATTTGCGCTGCCGGCAGCGCTGCTTACAGCTATGGAATATGTTAAGCTGAATAACTTCTGTGTTTATTATCCGATTATTACCAAATTTTCAGAGATCATATGGCTAGCTGTAGTTACCAAATTTTCAGAGATCATCTGGCTAGCCATAGTTATCATATAAACCGAAAATGAACAATATGGCATCAAAATTGCGCTTGAATAAAGTTATAATAACCTGCTACTCTATGAGTAGCGGGTATAAAAAAGAAAAAGCTTAAGCGGGATGAACTGGGAATCGAACCACGGGCCTGTCGGCTCAGGAGTTCATCGCTTTTCCACTAAGCTACTGACGCTGTTATCCAACAAATGCAAAAATTTGCATTGTAAGGCATTCTTATTATTTCCTATACAAATAAAGAATTTGCGCTGCCGGCAGCGCTGCTTACAGCTATGGAAAACGTTAAGCTGAATTACTTCGGTCTTTATTATCCGATTGTTACCAAATTTTCAAAGTTCATCTGGCTAGCTATAGTTATCATATAAATCGAAAATAAACAATATGGCATCAAAATTGCGCGTATAATCAATTTTTTCGATTAACAGGAGCGGAAGGGGACGTGGCCAAAATCCAAAATAAACTTGATCAGCGTTCAATAATAACACATACTGTAACCAAATTTGGTAGTTCTAGCTCTTATCACACGGACAGACAGTCGGACAGACGGACAGACAGACGGACAGACGGACATGGCTATAGCGACTCGGCTGTTGATCCTGAGCTAGAATATATACACTTTATGGGGTCGGAGGTGTCTCCTTCTGCCTGTTACATACATTTTCGGTTTGAACATAGTTATAATACCCTTCTACTCTATGAGTAGCGGATGTAAAAAATAATTTTTTGCACACATTTAATTTTTGATGCGGATGGGACTCGAACCCATAAATGCATAATAGTTCTGTTGGTTTTGCAGTCCACAACTTAACCCATTTCACCACCCTACACGCACACACTATTCGGCACAATGCTGCAAGCAGCGATGCCGCCAAAAGGAGTAAAAAGTATTGAAAAAGTATAACTTTTATTCAGGTACCAAAAAAATCCAAGATTTATCACGTAAACAGTTAAAATAATAATTCTACCCCTTGAGGATTATAAATCGAATACGTGCATGCATAAAACGATATGTGCTCCTTTAATACCTCTTTCTAGAGCACTCTAACTTTTATAAATTTTGTTATAAAACGACCGATAGGTTCTATGGCATCTTATTTACAGCGGGCAGCAATAAGAAACATGTATACAAAGTTTCATGAAGGTAGCTCAAAAAGGGGGGCAAAAACCTTTTTTGGAAAAAATAAGAAAAGTTCGATCTCCCCCACCATGACACGCATGCATGCGGAATCGAACCTTGGACCCATTACCTAAGAGGTCCACCACTTCTCCATTCGGCCATTAAGCCATTACGCAAATATTGCCAAAGTTACATTTTGAGACCATTCGGAAATTCTTGCACGACAAAAACAAAGTCTGAATGTATGATGCGTGTTGTTGTTGCTATTTACTCTCATAACTTAAACATACAATTAAATAAAAAATACAAATAAAAAAATATAAGAGAAAGCTGCGCTCTAACAATCGCACACAGCTCTTCACTTGTTAACTAAGTTCATTGTGAGCCATTAAAAAATTTTAAATAAAATGCACGACCACCAATTAATGCATATTCAAAAATTTAAGTATAAGTTCTAAAAAAAAAAAAGAAAATGCTTAAGCGGCATGAACTGGGAATCGAACCACGGGCCTGGAGGTTCAGGAGTTCATCGCTTTTCCACTAAGCTACTGACGCTGTTATCCAACAACTGCAAAAATTTGCATTGTAAGGCATTCTTATTATTTCCTGTACAAATAAAGAATTTGTGCTGCCGGCAGCGCTGCTTACAGCTATGGAAAACGTTAAGCTGAATAACTTCTGTGTTTATTATCCGATTGTTACCAAATTTACAGAGATCATCTGGCTAGCTATAGTTATCATAAAAACCGAAAATGAACAATATGGCATCAAAATTGCGTTTGTACTCAATGTTTTTTCGATTTAAAGGGGCGGAAGGGGGCGTGGCCAAAGTCCAAAATAAACTTGATCAGCGTACAATAATAACACATACTGTCACCAAATTTGGTAGTTCTAGCTCTTATAATAGGTGAGATCTAGATTTTCACACGGACAGACAGACGGACAGACAAACAGACGGACAGACGGACAGACAAACAGACGGACAGACGGACATGGCTATATCGACTCGGCTGTTGACCCTGAGCCAGAATATATATACTTCATGGGGTCGGAGGTGCTTAAGCTTAAGCGGCATGAACTGGGAATCGATTCGGCAGCGCTGCTTACAGCTATGGACAACGTTAAGCTGAATAACTTCTGTGTTTATTATCCTATAGTTACCAAATTTTCAGAGATCATCTGGCTAACCATAATTATCATATAAACCGAAAATGAACAATATGGCATCAAAATTGCGCTTGTAATCAATTTTTTTCGATTAACAGCGGCGGATGGGGGCGTGGCTAAAATCCAAAATAAACTTGATCAGCGTGCAATAATAACACATATTGTCACCAAATTTGGTAGTTCTAGCTCTTATCACACGGACAGACAGACGGACAGACAGACAGACGGACAGACGGACATGGCTATATCGACCCGAGCCAGAATATATATCCTTTATGGGGTCGGAGGTGTCTCCTTCTGCCTGTTACATACATTTTCGGTTTCAACAAAGTTATAATACCCTTCTACTCTATGAGTAGCGGGTATAATAAAGAAAAAGCTTAAGCGGCATGAACTGGGAATCGAACCACGGGCCTGTAGGTTCAGGAGTTCATCGCTTTTCCACTAAGCTACTGACGCTGTTATCCAACAACTGCAAAAATTTGCATTAAAAGGCATTCTTATTATTTCCTGTACAAATAAAGAATTTGTGCTGCCGGCAGCGCTGCTTACAGCTATGGAAACGTTAAGCTGAATAACTTCTGTGTTTATTATCCGATTGTTACCAAATTTTCAAAGTTCATCTGGCTAGCTATAGTTATCATATAAATCGAAAATGAACAATATGGCATCAAAATTGCGCGTATAATCAATTTTTTTCGATTAACAGGAGCGGAAGGGGGCGTGGCCAAAATCCAAAATAAACTTGATCAGCGTTCAATAATAACACATACTGTAACCAAATTTGGTAGTTCTAGCTCTTATCACACGGACAGACAGTCGGACAGACGGACAGACAGACAGACGGACAGACGGACATGGCTATAGCGACTCGGCTGTTGATCCTGAGCCAGAATATATATACTTCATGGGGTCGGAGGTGCTTAAGCTTAAGCGGCATGAACTGGGAATCGATTCGGCAGCGCTGCTTACAGCTATGGACAACGTTAAGCTGAATAACTTCTGTGTTTATTATCCTATTGTTACCAAATTTTCAGAGATCATCGGGCTAGCTATAGCTATCATATAAACCGAAAATGAACAATATGGCATCAAAATTGCGTTTGTACTCAATGTTTTTTCGATTTAAAGGGGCGGAAGGGGGCGTGGCCAAAGTCCAAAATAAACTTGATCAGCGTACAATAATAACACATACTGTCACCAAATTTGGTAGTTCTAGCTCTTATAATAGGTGAGATCTAGATTTTCACACGGACAGACAGACGGACAGACAAACAGACGGACAGACGGACAGACAAACAGACGGACAGACGGACATGGCTATATCGACTCGGCTGTTGACCCTGAGCCAGAATATATATACTTCATGGGGTCGGAGGTGCTTAAGCTTAAGCGGCATGAACTGGGAATCGATTCGGCAGCGCTGCTTACAGCTATGGAAAACGTTAAGCTGAATTACTTCGGTCTTTATTATCCGATTGTTACCAAATTTTCAAAGTTCATCTGGCTAGCTATAGTTATCATATAAATCGAAAATGAACAATATGGCATCAAAATTGCGCGTATAATCAATTTTTTTCGATTAACAGGAGCGGAAGGGGACGTGGCCAAAATCCAAAATAAACTTGATCAGCGTTCAATAATAACACATACTGTAACCAAATTTGGTAGTCCTAGCTCTTATAATAGCTGAGATCTCGATTTTCACATGGACAGACAGGCGGACAGACGGACAGACAGACAGACAGACGGACAGACAGACATGGCTATATCGACTCGACTGTTGATCCTGAGCCAGAATATATATACTTTATGGAGTCGGAGGTGTCTCCTTCTGCCTGTTACATACATTTTCGGTTTGAACAAAGTTATAATACTCTTCTACTCTATAAGTAGCGGGTATAAAAATAATATTTTTGACCACATTTAATTTTTGATGCGCGTGGGACTCGAACCCGTAACCCATTTCACCACCGTGCACACACTATTCGGCAAAATGCTGCAACAGCGCTGCCGGTAGCGCTGCTTACAGCTATGGAAACTGTTAAGCTGAATAACTTCTGTGTTTATTTTCCGATTGTTACCAAATTTTAAGAGATCATCTGGCTAGCTATAGTTATCATATAAACCGAAAATGAACAATATGGCATCAAAATTGCGCTTGTTATCAATTTTTTTCGATTTACAGGGGCGGAAGGGGGCATGGCCAAAATCCAAAATAAACTTGATCAGCGTGCAATAATAGCACATATTGTCACTAAATTTGGTAGTCCTAGCTCTTATAATAGCTCAGATCTAGGTTTTCACACTGACAGACAGACGGACAGACAGACGGACAGACGGACATGGCTATATCGATGGAAAACGTTAAGCTGAATAACTTCTGTGTTTATTATCCGATTGTTACCAAATATTCAGAGATCATCTGGGTAGCTATAGTTATCATATAAACCGAAAATGAACAATATGGCATCAAAATTGCGCTTGTAATCAATTTTTTTCGATTTACAGGGGCGGAAGGGGGCGTGGCCAAAATCCAAAATAAACCACCCAACACGCACACACTATTCGGCACAATGCTGCAAGCAGAGCTGCCGCCAAAACGAGTAAAAAGTATTGAAAAAGTATAACTTCTGTTCAGGTACCAAAAAAATCCAAGATTTATCACTTAAACAGTA
The DNA here is from genome assembly GCA_018904095.1 of Zaprionus ghesquierei. Lineage (NCBI taxonomy): Eukaryota > Metazoa > Arthropoda > Insecta > Diptera > Drosophilidae > Zaprionus > Zaprionus ghesquierei. The sequence continues at coordinate 94,053 of JAEIGP010000061.1, read as the reverse complement.
AAAATAATAATTCTACCTCTTGAGGATATCGAAATATGTGCCTGTAAAAAACGATATGTGCCCCTTTAATACCTGTTTCTAGAGCACTCTAACTTTTAATAAATTTTGTTATAAAACGACCGATAGGTTCTATGGCATCTATACTATGTATCGGACCGTACCGGCTCAATCCGACTTATTTACAGCAGGCAGCAATAAGAAACATGTATACAAAGTTTCATGAAGAGAGCTCAAAAAGGGGGGCAAAAACCTTTTTTTGGAGAAAATAAGAAAAGTTCGATCTTCCCCACCATGACACGCATGCATGCGGAATCGAACCTTGGACCTATTACCTAAGAGGTCCACCACTTCTCCATTCGGCCATTAAGCCATTACGCAAATTTTTACATTTTGAGACCATTCGGAAATTCCTGCACGACAAAAACAAAGTCTGAATGCATGATGCGTGTTGTTGTTGCTATTTATTCTCATAACTTAAACATACAATTAAATAAAATAAACAAGTAACAAAGCTACAGTCGAGTGTGCTCGACTGTAATATACCCGCTACCCAGCTGCTCGTACATCATTTATTTGCGGAACAAAAAAACGGCTACAATCAAATTTTGACCGTAAAAGGCTGGACTTATAATATCTATGCAAAGTCAAAATCTAAAATAAAAAAAAAAAACATTTTTGCACACATTTAATTTTTGATGCGGGCGGGACTCGAACCCGTAAAGGCATAATAGTACTGTTCATTTTGCAGTCCACAACTTAACCCATTTCACCACCGTACACGCACACACGATTCGGCACAATGCTGCAAGCAGCGCTGCTTACAGCTATAGAAAGCGTTAAGCTGAATAACTTCTGTGTTTATTATCCGATTGTTACCAAATTTTCAGAGATCATCTAGCTGGCTATAGTTATCATGCAAACCGAAAATGAACAATATGGCATCAAAATTGCGCTTGTAATCAATGTTTTTACGATTTACGGGGGCGGAAGGGAGCGTGGCCAAAATCCAAAATAAACTTGATCAGCTTGCAACAATAACACATATTGTCACCAAATTTGGTAGTCCTAGCTCTTATAATAGCTGAGATCTAGATTTTCACACGGACAGACAGACGGACAGACGGACATGGCTATATCGACTCGGCTGTTGATCCTGAGCCAGAATATATACACTTTATGGGGTCGGAGGTGTCTCCTTTTGCCTGTTACATTCATTTTCGGTTTGAACAAAGTTATAATACCCTTCTACTCTATGAGTAGCGGGTATAAAAACATTTTTGCACACATTTAATTTTTGATGCGGGCGGGAGTCGAACCCGTACATGCATAATAGTACTGTTCGTTTTGCAGTCCACAACTTAACCCATTTCAGCACCGTACACGCACACACGATTCGGCACAATGCTGCCGGCAGCGCTGCTTACAGCTATGGAAAACGTTAAGCTGAATAACTTCTGTGTTACTAAATTTTCAGATATCATCGGGCTAGCTATAGCTATCATATAAACCAAAAATGAACAACATGGCATCAAAATTGCTTTTGTAATCAATGTTTTTTCGATTTACGGGGGCGGAAGGGGGCGTGGCTTAAATCCAAAATAAACTTGATCAGCGTGCAATAATAGCACATTTTGTCACCAAATTTGGTAGTTCTAGCTCTTATAATAGCTGAGATCTAGATTTTCACAGACAGACGGACAGACGGACAGTCGGACAGACAGAAAGACGGACAGACAAACATGGCTATATCGACTCGGCTGTGGATCCTGAGCCAGAATATATATACTTTATGGGGTCGGAGGTGTCTCCTGTTACATACATTTTCGGTTTGAACAAAGTTATAATACCCTTCTACTCTATGAGTAGCGGGTATAAAAATAAAAAATATAAGAGAAAGCTGCGCTCTAACAATCGCACACAGCTCTCCAATTGTTAACTAAGTTCATTGTGAGCCATTAAAAAAATTTTAAATAAAATGCACGACCACCAATTAATGCATATTCAAAAATTTAAGTATAAGTTCTTAAAAAAAAAAAGAAAAAGCCTAAGCGACATGAACTGGGAATCGAACCACGGGCCTGTCGGTTCAGGAGATCATCGATTTTCCACTAAGCTATTGCCACAAATAAAGAATTTGCGCTGCCGGCAGCGCTGCTTACAGCTATGGAATATGTTAAGCTGAATAACTTCTGTGTTTATTATCCGATTATTACCAAATTTTCAGAGATCATATGGCTAGCTGTAGTTACCAAATTTTCAGAGATCATCTGGCTAGCCATAGTTATCATATAAACCGAAAATGAACAATATGGCATCAAAATTGCGCTTGAATAAAGTTATAATAACCTGCTACTCTATGAGTAGCGGGTATAAAAAAGAAAAAGCTTAAGCGGGATGAACTGGGAATCGAATCACGGGCCTGTCGGCTCAGGAGTTCATCGCTTTTCCACTAAGCTACTGACGCTGTTATCCAACAAATGCAAAAATTTGCATTGTAAGGCATTCTTATTATTTCCTATACAAATAAAGAATTTGCGCTGCCGGCAGCGCTGCTTACAGCTATGGAAAACGTTAAGCTGAATTACTTCGGTCTTTATTATCCGATTGTTACCAAATTTTCAAAGTTCATCTGGCTAGCTATAGTTATCATATAAATCGAAAATAAACAATATGGCATCAAAATTGCGCGTATAATCAATTTTTTTCGATTAACAGGAGCGGAAGGGGACGTGGCCAAAATCCAAAATAAACTTGATCAGCGTTCAATAATAACACATACTGTAACCAAATTTGGTAGTTCTAGCTCTTATCACACGGACAGACAGTCGGACAGACGGACAGACAGACGGACAGACGGACATGGCTATAGCGACTCGGCTGTTGATCCTGAGCTAGAATATATACACTTTATGGGGTCGGAGGTGTCTCCTTCTGCCTGTTACATACATTTTCGGTTTGAACATAGTTATAATACCCTTCTACTCTATGAGTAGCGGATGTAAAAATAATTTTTTGCACACATTTAATTTTTGATGCGGATGGGACTCGAACCCATAAATGCATAATAGTTCTGTTGGTTTTGCAGTCCACAACTTAACCCATTTCACCACCCTACACGCACACACTATTCGGCACAATGCTGCAAGCAGCGATGCCGCCAAAAGGAGTAAAAAGTATTGAAAAAGTATAACTTTTATTCAGGTACCAAAAAAATCCAAGATTTATCACGTAAACAGTTAAAATAATAATTCTACCCCTTGAGGATTATAAATCGAATACGTGCATGTATAAAACGATATGTGCTCCTTTAATACCTCTTTCTAGAGCACTCTAACTTTTATAAATTTTGTTATAAAACGACCGACAGGTTCTATGGCATCTTATTTACAGCGGGCAGCAATAAGAAACATGTATACAAAGTTTCATGAAGGTAGCTCAAAAAGGGGGGCAAAAACCTTTTTTGGAAAAAATAAGAAAAGTTCGATCTCCCCCACCATGACACGCATGCATGCGGAATCGAACCTTGGACCCATTACCTAAGAGGTCCACCACTTCTCCATTCGGCCATTAAGCCATTACGCAAATATTGCCAAAGTTACATTTTGAGACCATTCGGAAATTCTTGCACGACAAAAACAAAGTCTGAATGTATGATGCGTGTTGTTGTTGCTATTTACTCTCATAACTTAAACATACAATTAAATAAAAAATACAAATAAAAAAATATAAGAGAAAGCTGCGCTCTAACAATCGCACACAGCTCTTCACTTGTTAACTAAGTTCATTGTGAGCCATTAAAAAAATTTTAAATAAAATGCACAACCACCAATTAATGCATATTCAAAAATTTAAGTATAAGTTCTAAAAAAAAAAAAGAAAATGCTTAAGCGGCATGAACTGGGAATCGAACCACGGGCCTGGAGGTTCAGGAGTTCATCGCTTTTCCACTAAGCTACTGACGCTGTTATCCAACAACTGCAAAAATTTGCATTGTAAGGCATTCTTATTATTTCCTGTACAAATAAAGAATTTGTGCTGCCGGCAGCGCTGCTTACAGCTATGGAAAACGTTAAGCTGAATAACTTCTGTGTTTATTATCCGATTGTTACCAAATTTACAGAGATCATCTGGCTAGCTATAGTTATCATATAAACCGAAAATGAACAATATGGCATCAAAATTGCGTTTGTACTCAATGTTTTTTCGATTTAAAGGGGCGGAAGGGGGCGTGGCCAAAGTCCAAAATAAACTTGATCAGCGTACAATAATAACACATACTGTCACCAAATTTGGTAGTTCTAGCTCTTATAATAGGTGAGATCTAGATTTTCACACGGACAGACAGACGGACAGACAAACAGACGGACAGACGGACAGACAAACAGACGGACAGACGGACATGGCTATATCGACTCGGCTGTTGACCCTGAGCCAGAATATATATACTTCATGGGGTCGGAGGTGCTTAAGCTTAAGCGGGATGAACTGGGAATCGATTCGGCAGCGCTGCTTACAGCTATGGACAACGTTAAGCTGAATAACTTCTGTGTTTATTATCCTATAGTTACCAAATTTTCAGAAATCATCTGGCTAACCATAATTATCATATAAACCGAAAATGAACAATATGGCATCAAAATTGCGCTTGTAATCAATTTTTTTCGATTAACAGCGGCGGAAGGGGGCGTGGCTAAAATCCAAAATAAACTTGATCAGCGTGCAATAATAACACATATTGTCACCAAATTTGGTAGTTCTAGCTCTTATCACACGGACAGACAGACGGACAGACAGACAGACGGACAGACGGACATGGCTATATCGACCCGGCTGTTAATCCCGAGCCAGAATATATATACTTTATGGGGTCGGAGGTGTCTCCTTCTGCCTGTTTCATACACTTTCGGTTTGAACAAAGTTACCCTTCTACTCTATGAGTAGCGGGTATAAAAATATAAGAAAAAGCTGCGCTCTACCAATCGCACACAGCTGATTTAAGAGACTGTCACTTCTCCACTTGTTAACTTAGTTCATTGTGAGCAATTAAAAAAGTTTTAAATAAAATGCACGACCACCAATTAATGCATATTCAAAAATTAAATTATAAGTTCTTAAAAAAAAAAGAAAAAGCTTAAGCGGCATGAACTGGGAATAGAACCACGGGCCTGTAGGTTCAGGAGTTCATCGCTTTTCCACTAAGCTACTGACGCTGTTATCCAACAACTGCAAAAATTTGCATTAAAAGGCATTCTTATTATTTCCTGTACAAATAAAGAATTTGTGCTGCCGGCAGCGCTGCTTACAGCTATGGAAACGTTAAGCTGAATAACTTCTGTGTTTATTATCCGATTGTTACCAAATTTTCAAAGTTCATCTGGCTAGCTATAGTTATCATATAAATCGAAAATGAACAATATGGCATCAAAATTGCGCGTATAATCAATTTTTTCGATTAACAGGAGCGGAAGGGGGCGTGGCCAAAATCCAAAATAAACTTGATGAGCGTTCAATAATAACACATACTGTAACCAAATTTGGTAGTTCTAGCTCTTATCACACGGACAGACAGTCGGACAGACGGACAGACAGACAGACGGACAGACGGACATGGCTATAGCGACTCGGCTGTTGATCCTGAGCCAGAATATATATACTTCATGGGGTCGGAGGTGCTTAAGCTTAAGCGGCATGAACTGGGAATCGATTCGGCAGCGCTGCTTACAGCTATGGACAACGTTAAGCTGAATAACTTCTGTGTTTATTATCCTATTGTTACCAAATTTTCAGAGATCATCGGGCTAGCTATAGCTATCATATAAACCGAAAATGAACAATATGGCATCAAATTTGCGCTTGTAATCAATTTTTTCCGATTTACAGGGGCGGAAGTGGGCGTGGCCAAAATCCAAAATAAACTCAATCAGCGTGTAATAATAACACATACTGTCACCAAATTTGGTAGTTGTAGCTCTTATCACACGGACAGACAGACGGACAGACAGACAGACGGACCGACGGACATGGCTATAGCGACTCGGCTGTTGATCCTGAGCCAGAATATATATACTTTATGGGGTCGGAGGTGTCTCCTTCTGCCTGTTACATACATTTTCGGTTTCAACAAAGTTATAACACCCTTCTACTCTATGAGTAGCGGGTATAATAAAGAAAAAGCTTAAGCGGCATGAACTGGGAATCGAACCACGGGCCTGTAGGTTCAGGAGTTCATCGCTTTTCCACTAAGCTACTGACGCTGTTATCGAACAACTGCAAAAATTTGCATTGTAAGGCATTCTTATTATTTCCTGTACAAATAAAGAATTTGTGCTGCCGGCAGCGCTGCTTACAGCTATGGAAACGTTAAGCTGAATAACTTCTGTGTTTATTATCCGATTGTTACCAAATTTTCAAAGTTCATCTGGCTAGCTATAGTTATCATATAAATCGAAAATGAACAATATGGCATCAAAATTGCGCGTATAATCAATTTTTTTCGATTAACAGGAGCGGAAGGGGGCGTGGCCAAAATCCAAAATAAACTTGATCAGCGTTCAATAATAACACATACTGTAACCAAATTTGGTAGTTCTAGCTCTTATCACACGGACAGACAGTCGGACAGACGGACAGGCAGACAGACGGACAGACGGACATGGCTATAGCGACTCGGCTGTTGATCCTGAGCCAGAATATATATACTTCATGGGGTCGGAGGTGCTTAAGCTTAAGCGGCATGAACTGGGAATCGATTCGGCAGCGCTGCTTACAGCTATGGACAACGTTAAGCTGAATAACTTCTGTGTTTATTATCCTATTGTTACCAAATTTTCAGAGATCATCGGGCTAGCTATAGCTATCATATAAACCGAAAATGAACAATATGGCATCAAATTTGCGCTTGTAATCAATTTTTTCCGATTTACAGGGGCGGAAGTGGGCGTGGCCAAAATCCAAAATAAACTCGATCAGCGTGTAATAATAACACATACTGTCACCAAATTTGGTAGTTCTAGCTCTTATCACACGGACAGACAGACGGACAGACAGACAGACGGACCGACGGACATGGCTATAGCGACTCGGCTGTTGATCCTGAGCCAGAATATATATACTTTATGGGGTCGGAGGTGTCTCCTTCTGCCTGTTACATACATTTTCGGTTGAAACAAAGTTATAATACCCTTCTACTCTATGAGTAGCGGATATAAAAAATAATTTTTTGCACACGTTTAATTTTTGATGCGGATGGGACTCGAACCCATAAATGCATAATAGTTCTCTTCGTTTTGCAGTCCACAACTTAACCCATTTCACCACCCTACACGCACACACTATTCGGCACAATGCTGCAAGCAGCGATGCCGCCAAAAGGAGTAAAAAGTATTGAAAAAGTATAACTGTTATTCAGGTACAAGAAAAATCCAAGATTTATCACTTAAACAGTAAAAATAATAATTCTACCTCTTGAGGATTATAAATCGAATACGTGCATATGAAAAACGATTTGTGCTCCTTTAATACCTCTTTCTAGAACACTCTAACTTTTAATAAATTTTGTTATAAAACGACAGATAGGTTCTATGGCATCTATACTATGTATCGGACCGTACCGGCTCAATCCGACTTATTTACAGCAGGCAGCAATAAGAAACATGTATACAAAGTTTCATGAACAGAGCTCAAAAAGGGGGGCAAAAACCTGTTTTGGAAAAAATAAGAAAAGTTCGATCTCCCCCACCATGACACGCATGCATGCGGAATCGAACCTTGGACCTATTACCTAACAGGTCCACCACTTCTCCATTCGGCCATTTAGCCATTACGCAATTTTTGCCAAAGTTACATTTTGAGACCATTCGGAAATTCTTGCACGACAAAAACAAAGTCTGAAAGCATGATGCGTGTTGTTGTTGCTATTTATTCTCATAACTTAAGCATACAATTAAATAAAAAATAAAAATAAAAAAATATATGAGAAAGCTGCGCTCTAACAATCGCACACAGCTCTCCACTTGTTAACTAAGTTCATTGTGAGCCATAAATATTCAATTGCATATTCAAAAATTTAAGTATAAGTTCTTAAAAAAAAAAAAGAAAAAGCTTAAGCGGCATGAACTGGGAATCGAACCACGGGCCTCTCGGTTCAGGAGTTCATCGCTTTTCCACTAAGCTACTGACGCTGTTATCCAACAACTGCAAAAATTTGCATTGTAAGGCATTCTTATTATTTCCTGTACAAATAAAGAATTTGCGTTGCCGCCAGCGCTGCTTACAGCTATGGAAACGTTAAGCTGAATAACTTCTGTGTTTATTATCCGATTTTTAACAAATTTTCGGAGATCATCTGGCTAGCTATAGTTATCATATAAACCGAAAATGAATAATATGGCATCAAAATGACGCTTGTAATCAATTTTTTTCGATTTACGGGGGCGGAAGGGGGCGTGGCAAAACCCAAAATCAACTTGAGCAGCGTGTAATAATTACACATACTGTCACCAAGTTTGGTAGTTCTAGCTCTTATAATAGCTGTGATCTAGATTTTCACACGGACAGACAGACGGACAGACAGACAGACAGACGGACATGGCTATATCGACTCGGCTGTTGATCCTGAGTCCGAATATATATACTTTATGCGGTCGGAGGTGTCTCCTTCTGCCGGTTACATACATTTTCGGTTTGAAAAAAGTTATAATACCCTTCTACTCCATGAGTAGCGGGTATAATATAGAACAAGTAAGAAAGCTACAGTTGAGTGTGCTCGACTGTAATATACCCACTACCCAGCTGCTCGTACATCATTTATTTGCGGAACAAAAAAACGGCTACAATCAAATTTTGACCGTAAAAGGCTATGGACTTATAATATCTATGCAAAGTCAAAATCTAAAATAAAAAAAAAAAAACATTTTTGCACACATTTAATTTTTGATGCGGGCGGGACTGGAACCCGTAAAGGCATAATAGTACTGTTCGTTTTGCAGTCCACAACTTAACCCATTTTACCACCGTACACGCACACACGATTCGGCACAATGCTGCAAGCAGCGCTGCTTACAGCTATAGAAAACGTTAAGCTGAATAACTTCTGTGTTTATTATCCGATTATTACCAAATTTTCAGAGATCATCTGGCTGGCTATAGTTATCATGTAATCCGAAAATGAACAATATGGCATAAAAATTGCGCATGTAATCAATGTTTTTTCGATTTACGGGGGCGGAAGGGGGCATGGCCAAAATCCAAAATAAACTTGATCAGCGTGCAATAATAACACATATTGTCACCAAATTTGGTAGTCCTAGCTCTTATAATAGCTGAGATCTAGATTTTCACACGGACAGACAGACGGACAGACGGACATGGCTATATCGACTCGGCTGTTGATCCTGAGCCAGAATATATACACTTTATGGGGTCAGAGGTGTCTCCTTCTGCCTGTTACATACATTTTCGGTTTGAACAAAGTTATAATACCCTTCTACTCTATAAGTAGCGGGTATCAAGAGCTTAAGCGGCATGAACTGGGAATCGAACCACGGGCCTGTGGGTTCAGGAGTTCATCACTTTTCCACTAAGCTACTGACGCTGGTATCCATCAACTGCAAAAATTTGCATTGTAAGGCATTCTTATTATTTCCTGTACAAATAAAGAATTTGCGTTGCCGGCAGCTCTGCTTACAGCTATGGAAACGCTAAGCTCAATAACTTCTGTGTTTATTATCCGCATTTTAACAAATTTTCAGAGATCATCTGGCTACCTATAGCTATCATATAAACCGAAAATGAACAATATGGCATCTAAATTGCGTTTGTAATCAATGTTTTTCGATTTATAGGGGCGGAAGGGGCGTGGCCAAAGTCCAAAATAAACTTGATCAGCGTACAATAATAACACATACTGTCACCAAATTTGGTAGTTCTAGCTCTTATAATAGCTGAGATCTAGATTTTTACACGGACAGACGGACATGGCTATATCGACTCGGCTGTTGATCCTGAGCCAGAGTATATATACTTTATGGGGTCCGAGGTGTCTCCTTTTGCCTGTTACATACATTTTCGGTTTGAAAAAAGTTATAATACCCTTCTACTCTATGAGTAGCGAGTATAAAAAAGAAAAAGCTTAAGCGGCATGAACTGGGAATCGATTCCTGTACAAATAAAGTATCTGCGCTGCCGGCAGCGCTGCTTACAACTATCGACAACGTTAAGCTGAATAACTTCTGTGTTTATTATCCGATTGTTACCAAATTTTCAGAGATCATCTGGCTAGCTATAGCTATCATATAAACCGAAAATGAACAATATGGCATCTAAATTGCGCTTGTAATCAATTTTTTCCGATTTACGGGGGCGGAAGGGGGCGTGACCAAAATCCAAAATAAACTCGATCAGCGTGCAATAGTAGCACATATTGTCACTAAATTTGGTAGTCCTAGCTCTTATAATAACTGAGATCTAGATTTTCACACGGACAGACGGACATGGCTATATCGACTCGGCTGTTGATCCTGAGCCAGAGTATATATACTTTATGGTGTCGGAGGTGTCTCCTATTGCCTGTTACATACATTTTCGGTTTGAACAAAGTTATAATACCCTTCTACTCTATGAGTAGCGGGTATAAAAAGAAAAAGCTTAAGCGGCATGAACTGGAAATCGAACCACGGGCCTCTCGGTTCAGGAGTTCATCGCTTTTCCACTAAGCTACTGACGCTGTTATCCAACAACTGCAAAAATTTGCATTGTAAGGCATTCTTATTATTTCCTGTACAAATAAAGAATTTGCGCTGCCGCCAGCGCTGCTTACAGCTATAGAAAACGTTAAGCTGAATAACTTCTGTGTTTATTATACGATTATTACCAAATTTTCAGAGATCATCTGGCTGGCTATAGTTATCATGTAGTCCGAAAATGAACAATATGGCATAAAAATTGCGCATGTAATCAATGTTCTTTCGATTTACGGGGGCGGAAGGGGGCATGGCCAAAATCCAAAATAAACTTGATCAGCGTGCAATAATAACACATATTGTCACCAAATTTGGTAGTCCTAGCTCTTATAATAGCTGAGATCTAGATTTTCACCCGGACAGACAGACGGACAGACGGACAGACGGACATGGCTATATCGACTCGGGTGTTGATCCTGAGCCAGAATATATACACTTTATGGGGTCAGAGGTGTCTCCTTCTGCCTGTTACATACATTTTCGGTTTGAACAAAGTTATAATACCCTTCTACTCTATAAGTAGCGGGTATAAAAAGCTTAAGCGGCATGAACTGGGAATCGAACCACGGGCCTGTAGGTTCAGGAGTTCATCGCTTTTCCACTAAGCTACTGACGCTGTTATCCAACAACTGCAAAAATTTGCATTGTAAGGCATTCTTATTATTTCCTGTACAAATAAAGAATTTGCGTTGCCGGCAGCGCTGCTTACAGCTATGGAAACGCTAAGCTGAATAACTTCTGTGTTTATTATCCGCATTTTAACAAATTTTCAGAGATCATCTGGCTAGCTATAACTATCATATAAACCGAAAATGAACAATATGGCATCTAAATTGCGTTTGTAATCAATGTTTTTCGATTTACAGGGGGGGAAGGGGCGTGGCCAAAGTCCAAAATAAACTTGATCAGCGTACAATAATAACACATACTGTCACCAAATTTGGTAGTTCAAGCTCTTATAATAGCTGAGATCTAGATTTTTACACGGACAGACGGACATGGCTATATCGACTCGGCTGTGGATCCTGAGCCAGAATATATATACTTTATGGGGTCCGAGGTGTCTCCTTTTGCCTGTTACATACATTTTCGGTTTAAAAAAAGTTATAATACCCTTATACTCTATGAGTAGCGGGTATAAAAAAGAAAAAGCTTAAGCGGCATGAACTGGGAATCGATTCCTGTACAAATAAAGTATCTGCGCTGCCGGCAGCGCTGCTTACAGCTATGGACAACGTTAAGCTGAATAACTTCTGTGTTTATTATCCGATTGTTACCAAATTTTCAGAGATCATCTGGCTAGCTATAGCTATCATATAAACCGAAAATGAACAATATGGCATCTAAATTGCGCTTGTAATCAATTTTTTCCGATTTACGGGGGCGGAAGGGGGCGTGACCAAAATCCAAAATAAACTCGATCAGCATGCAATAATAGCACATATTGTCACTAAATTAGGTATTCCTAGCTCTTATAATAACTGAGATCTAGATTTTCACACGGACAGACGGACATGGCTATATCGACTCGGCTGTTGCTCCTGAGCCAGAGTATATATACTTTATGGTGTCGGAGGTGTCTCCTTTTGCCTGTTACATACATTTTCGGTTTGAACAAAGTTATAATACCCTTCTACTCTATGAGTAGCGGGTATAAAAAGAAAAAGCTTAAGCGGCATGAACTGGGAATCGAACCACGGGCCTCTCGGTTCAGGAGTTCATCGCTTTTCCACTAAGCTACTGACGCTGTTATCCATCAACTGCAAAAATTTGCATTGTAAGGCATTCTTATTATTTCCTGTACAAATAAAGAATTTGCGTTGCCGGCAGCGCTGCTTACAGCTATGGAAACGCTAAGCTGAATAACTTCTGTGTTTATTATCCGCATTTTAACAAATTTTCAGAGATCATCTGGCTAGCTATAACTATCATATAAACCGAAAATGAACAATATGGCATCTAAATTGCGTTTGTAATCAATGTTTTTCGATTTACAGGGGCGGAAGGGGCGTGGCCAAAGTCCAAAATAAACTTGATCAGCGTACAATAATAACACATACTGTCACCAAATTTGGTAGTTCTAGCTCTTATAATAGCTGAGATCTAGATTTTTACACGGACAGACGGACATGGCTATATCGACTCGGGTGTTGATCCTGAGCCAGAATATATACACTTTATGGGGTCAGAGGTGTCTCCTTCTGCCTGTTACATACATTTTCGGTTTGAACAAAGTTATAATACCCTTCTACTCTATAAGTAGCGGGTATAAAAAGCTTAAGCGGCATGAACTGGGAATCGAACCACGGGCCTGTAGGTTCAGGAGTTCATCGCTTTTCCACTAAGCTACTGACGCTGTTATCCAACAACTGCAAAAATTTGCATTGTAAGGCATTCTTATTATTTCTTGTACAAATAAAGAATTTGCTCTGCCGCCAGCGCTGCTTACAGCTATGGAAACGTTAAGCTGAATAACTTCTGTGTTTATTATCCGATTGTTACCAAATTTTCGGAGATCATCTGGCTAGGTATAGTTATCATATAAACCGAAAATGAATAATATGGCATCAAAATGGCGCTTGTAATCAATTTTTTTCGATTTACGGGGGCGGAAGGGGGCGTGGCCAAAATCCAAAATCAACTTGAGCAGCGTGTAATAATTACACATACTGTCACCAAATTTGGTAGTTCTAGCTCTTATAATAGCTGTGATCTAGATTTTCACACGGACAGACAGACGGACAGACAGACAGACAGACGGACATGGCTATATCGCCTCGGCTGTTGATCCTGAGTCCGAATATATATACTTTATGCGGTCGGAGGTGTCTCCTTCTGCCTGTTACATACATTTTCGGTTTGAAAAAAGTTATAATACCCTTCTACTCCATGAGTAGCGGGTATAATATAGAACAAGTAAGAAAGCTACAGTTGAGTGTGCTCGACTGTAATATACCCACTACCCAGCTGCTCGTACATCATTTATTTGCGGAACAAAAAAACGGCTACAATCAAATTTTGACCGTAAAAGGCTATGGACTTATAATATCCATGCAAAGTCAAAATCTAAAATAAAAAAAAAAAACATTTTTGCACACATTTAATTTTTGATGCGGGCGGGACTGGAACCCGTAAAGGCATAATAGTACTATTCGTTTTGCAGTCCACAACTTAACCCATTTTACCACCGTACACGCACACACGATTCGGCACAATGCTGCAAGCAGCGCTGCTTACAGCTATAGAAAACGTTAAGCTGAATAACTTCTGTGTTTATTATCCGATTATTACCAAATTTTCAGAGATCATCTGGCTGGCTATAGTTATCATGTAATCCGAAAATGAACAATATGGCATAAAAATTGCGCATGTAATCAATGTTTTTTCGATTTACGGGGGCGGAAGGGGGCATGGCCAAAATCCAAAATAAACTTGATCAGCGTGCAATAATAACACATATTGTCACCAAATTTGGTAGTCCTAGCTCTTATAATAGCTGAGATCTAGATTTTTACACGGACAGACGGACATGGCTATATCGACTCGGCTGTTGATCCTGAGCCAGAGTATATATACTTTATGGGGTCCGAGGTGTCTCCTTTTTATCTCCGCTATTATAAGAGCTAGGACTACCAAATTTGGTTACAGTATGTGTTATTATTGCACGCTGATCAAGTTTATTTTGGATTTTGGCCACGCCCCCTTCCGCTCCTGTTAATCGAAAAAAATTGATTATACGCGCAATTTTGATGCCATATTGTTCATTTTCGATTTATATGATAACTATAGCTAGCCAGATGAACTTTGAAAATTTGGTAACAATCGGATAATAAACACAGAAGTTATTCAGCTTAACGTTTTCCATCGATATAGCCATGTCCGTCTGTCTGTCTGTCTGTCAGTGTGAAAACCTAGATCTGAGCTATTATAAGAGCTAGGACTACCAAATTTGGTTACAGTATGTGTTATTATTGAACGCTGATCAAGTTTATTTTGGATTTTGGCCACGCCCCCTTCCGCTCCTGTTAATCGAAAAAAATTGATTATACGCGCAATTTTGATGCCATATTGTTCATTTTCGATTTATATGATAACTATAGCTAGCCAGATGAACTTTGAAAATTTGGTAACAATCGGATAATAAACACAGAAGTTATTCAGCTTAACGTTTTCCATCGATATAGCCATGTCCGTCTGTCCGTCTGTCTGTCCGTCTGTCTGTCTGTCTGTCAGTGTGAAAACCTAGATCTGAGCTATTATAAGAGCTAGGACTACCAAATTTAGTGACAATATGTGCTATTATTGCACGCTGATCAAGTTTATTTTGGATTTTGGCCACGCCCCCTTCCGCCCCTGTAAATCGAAAAAAATTGATTACAAGCGCAATTTTTATGCCATATTGTTCATTTTCGGTGTATATGATAACTATAGCTAGCCAGATGATCTCTGAAAATTTGGTAACAATCGCATAATAAACACAGAAGTTATTCAGCTTAACGTTTTCCATAGCTGTAAGCAGTGCTGCCGGCAGCGCTGCTTGCAGCTTTGTGCCGAATCGTGTGTGCGTGCACGGTGGTGAAATGGGTTACGGGTTCGAGTCCCACCCGCAGCAAAAATTAAATGTGGCCAAAAATATTATTTTTATACCCGCTACTTATAGAGTAGAAGGGTATTATAACTTTGTTCAAACCGAGTATGTATGTAACAGACAGAAGGAGACACCTCCGACTCCATAAAGTGTATATATTCTGGCTCAGGATCAACAGCCGAGTCGATATAGCCATGTCTGTCTGTCCGTCTGTCCGTCTGTCTGTCTGTCAGTCCGTCTGTCTGTCTGTCCGTCTGTCTGTCCGTCTGTCCGCCTGGCTGCACGCCTGGCTGTCCGTGTGAAAATTTAGATCTCAGCTATTATAAGAGCTAGAACTACTATTGTTCATTTTAGATTTATATGATAACTATAGCTACCCAGATGATCTCTGAAAATTTGGTAACAATCGAATGATAAACACAGAAGTTATTCAGCTTAACGTTTTCCAAAGCTGTAAGCATTGGCTTGCAGCATTGTGCCGAATCGTGTGGCGTGCACGGTGGTGAAATGGGTTACGGGTTTGAGGCCCACCCGCATCAAAAATTAAATGTGGCCAAAAATATTATTTTTATACCCGCTACTTTTAGAGTAGTTATAATACCCTATAACTTTGTTCTAGCCGAAAATGTATGTAACAGGCAGAAGGAGACACCTCCGACCCCATAAAGTATATATATTCTGGCTCAGGATCAACAGCCGAGTCGATATAGCCATGTCCGTCTGTCCGTCTGTCTGTCTGTCCGTCTATCTGTCCGTGTGAAAATCTAGATATCAGCTATTATAAGAGCTAGAACTACTATTGTTCATTTTTGGTTTATATGATAACTATAGCTAGCCAGATGATCTCTGAAAATTTGGTAACAATCGGATAATAAACACTGAAGTTATTCAGCTTAACGTTTTCCATAGCTGTAAGCAGCGCTGCCGGAAGCGCAAATTCTTTATTTGTACAGGAAATAAGAATGCCTTGCAATGCAAATTTTTGCAGTTGTTGGACAACAGCGTCAGTAGCTTAATGGAAAAGCGATGAACTCCTGAACCGACAGGCCCGTGGTTCGATTCCCAGTTCATGACGCTTAAGCTTTTTCTTTTTTCATACCCGCTACTCATAGAGTAGATGGGTATTATAACTTTGTTCAAACCGAAAATGTATGTAACAGGCAGAAGGAGACACCTCCGACCCCCAAAAAGTATATATATTCTGGCTCAGGATCAACAGCCGAGTCGATATAGCCATGTCTGTCTGTCCGTCTGTCTGTGTGTCTGTCCGCTGTCCGTCTGTCTGTCCGTTTGTCCGCCTGGCTGTCCGTGTGAAAATTTAGATCTCAGCTATTATAAGAGCTAGAACTACTATCGTTCATTTTCGGTTTATATGATAACTATAGCTAGCCAGATGATCTCTGAAAATTTGGTAACAATCGAATGATAAAATCGGAAGTTATTCAGCTTAACGTTTTCCATAGCTGTAAGCAGCGCTACTGGCAGCGCTGCTTGCAGCATTGTGCCGAATAGTGTGTGCACGGTGGTGAAATGGGTTACGGGTTCAAGTCCCACCCGCTTCAAAATTTAAATGTGGCCAAAAATATTATTTTTATACCCGCTACTAATAGAGTAGAAGAGTATTATAACTTTGTTTAAACCGAAAATGTATGTAACAGGCAGAAGGAGACACCTCCGACCCCATAAAGTATGTATATTCTGGCTCAGTCGAGTCGATAAAGCCATGTCTCTCTGTCCGTCTGTCTGTCTGTCTGTCTATCTGTCCGTCTGTCCGTCCGTCTGTCTGTCTGTCTGTCTTTCCGTCTGTCCGCCCGTCTGTCCGTGTGAAAATCTAGATCTCAGCTATTATAAGAGCTAGGACTACCAAATTTGATGACAGTATGTGTTATTATTGCACGCTGATCAAGCTTATTTTGGATTTTGGCCACGCCCCTTCCGCCCCTGTTAATCGGAAAAAATTGATTACAGGTGCAATTTTGATGCCATATTGTTCATTTTCGGATTATGTGATAACTAGCTAGCCAGATGATCACTGAAAATTTGGTAACAATTTGGCTACCGGCAGCGCTGCTTGCAGCATTTTGCCGAATAGTGTGTGCACGGTGGTGAAATGGGTTACGGGTTCGAGTCCCACCCGCATCAAAAATTTAATGTGGTCAAAAATATTATTTTTATACCCGCTACTTATAGAGTAGAAGAGTATTATAACTTTGTTCAAACCGAAAATGTATGTAACAGGCAGAAGGAGACACCTCCGACCCCATAAAGTATATATATTCTGGCTCAGGATCAACAGTCGAGTCGATATAGCCATGTCTGTCTGTCCGTCTGTCTGTCTGTCTGTCCGTCTGTCCGCCTGTCAGTATTTTTTATTATTGCACGCTGATCAAGTGTATTTTCGATTTTGGCCACGCCCCCTTCCGCCCCTGTAAATCGAAAAAAAATTGATTACAAGCGCAATTTTGATTCCATATTGTTCATTTTCAGTTTATATGATAACTATAGCTACCCAGATGAACTCTGAAAATTTGGTAACAATCGGATAATAAACACAGAAGTTATTCAGCTTAACGTTTTCTATAGCTGTAAACAGCAATGCCGGCAGCACAAATTCTTTATTTCTACAGGAAATAATAAGAATGCCTTACAATGCAAATTTTTGCTGTTGTTGGATAACAACGTCAGTAGCTTAGTGCAAAAGCGATGAACTCCTGAACCGACAGGCCCGTGGTTCGATTCCCAGTTCATGGCGGATAATAAACACAGAAGTTATCCAGCTTAACGTTGTCCATAGCTGTAAGCAGCGCTGCCGGCAGCGCAGATACTTTATTTGTACAGGAAATAATAAGAATGCCTTTCAATGCAAATTTTTGCAGTTGTTGGATAACAGCGTAGTAGTAGTAGTAGTAGCTTAGTGGAAAATCGATGAACTCCTGAACCGACAGGCCCGTGGTTCGATTCCCAGTTCATGCCGCCTAAGCTTTTTATACCCGCTACTTATAGAGTTGATGGGTATTATAACTTTGTTCAAACCGAAAATGTATGTAACAGGCAGAAGGAGACACCTCCGACCCCCAAAAAGTATATATATTCTGGCTCAGGATCAACAGCCGAGTCGGTATAGCCATGTCTGTCTGTCCGTCTGTCTGTGTGTCTGTCCGTCTGTCCGTCTGTCTGTCCGTTTGTCCGCCTGGCTGTCCGTGTGAAAATTTAGATCTCAGCTATTATAAGAGCTAGAACTACTATCGTTCATTTTCGGTTTATATGATAACTATAGCTAGCCAGATGATCTCTGAAAATTTGGTAACAATCGAATGATAAAATCAGAAGTTATTCAGCTTTACGTTTTCCATAGATGTAAGCAGCGCTACTGGCAGCGCTGCTTGCAGCATTGTGCCGAATAGTGTGTGCACGGTGGTGAAATGGGTTACGGGTTGAAGTCTCACCCGCTTCAAAATTTAAATGTGGCCAAAAATATTATTTTTATACCCGCTACTAATAGAGTAGAAGAGTAGTATAACTTTGTTCAAACCGAAAATGTATGTAACAGACAGAAGGAGACACCTCCGACCCCATAAAGTATGTATATTCTGGCTCAGTCGAGTCGATAAAGCCATGTCTCTCTGTCCGTCTGTCTGTCTGTCTGTCTGTCTGTCTGTCTGTCTGTCTGTCTGTCTGTCTATCTGTCCGTCTGTCCGTCTGTCCGTCTGTCCGTCTGTCCGTCTGTCTGTCTGTCTGTCTGTCTGTCTGTCTGTCCGTCTGTCCGCCCGTCTGTCCGTGTGAAAATCTAGATCTCAGCTATTATAAGAGCTAGGACTACCAAATTTGATGACAGTATGTGTTATTATTGCACGCTGATCAAGCTTATTTTGGATTTTGGCCACGCCCCTTCCGCCCCTGTTAATCGGAAAAAATTGATTACAGGTGCAATTTTGATGCCATATTGTTCATTTTCGGATTATGTGATAACTAGCTAGCCAGATGATCACTGAAAATTTGGTAACAATCGAATGATAACCACAGAAGTTATTCAGCTTATCGTTTTCCATAGCTGTAACTAGCGCTGCCGGCAGAGATGCTTGCAGCATTGTCCCGAATAGTGTGTACACGGTGGTGCAATGGGTTACGGGTTCTAGTCCCACCCGCATCAAATATTAAATGTGGCCAAAAATATTATTTTTATACCCGCTACTTATAGAGTAGTCTTATTATAGCTTTGTTCAAACCGAAAATGTATGTAACAGGCAGAAGGAGACACTTCCGACCCCATAAAGTATATATATTCTGGCTCAGAATCAACAGCCGAGTCGATATAGCCATGTCCGTCTGTCCGTCTGTCTGTCTGTCCGTCTGTCTGTCCGTGTGAAAATCTAGATCTTAGCTATTATAAGAGCTAGAACTACAAAATTTGGTGACAGTATGTGTTATTATTGCACGCTGCTCAAGTTTATTTTGGATTTTGACCACGCTCCCTTCCGCCCCTGTAAACCGAAAAAATTGATTACAAGCGCAATTTTGATGTCATATTGTTCATTTTTGGTTTATATGATAACTATAGCTAGCCATATGATCTCTGAAAATTTGGTATCAATCGGATAATAAACACAGAAGTAATTCAGCCCGTGGTTCGATTCCCAGTTCATGCGGCTTAATCTTTTTTTTTTTTTAAGAACTTATACTTTAATTTTTGAATATGCATTAATTGGTGGTCGTGCATTTTATTTAAAACTTTTTTAATTGCTCACAATGAACTAAGTTAACAAGTGAAGAAGTGACAGTCTCTTAAATCAGCTGTGTGCGATTGTTAGAGCGCAGCTTTTTCTTATATTTTTATACCCGCTACTCATAGAGTAGAAGGGTATTATAACTTTGTGCAAACCGAAAATGTATGAAACAGGCATAAGGAGACACCTCCAACCCCATAAAGTAAATATTTTCTGGCTCAGGATCAACAGCCGAGTTGATATAGCCATGTCCGTCTGTCTGTCTGTGTGAAAATCTAGATCTCAGCTATTATAAGATCTTGGACTACCAACTTTGGTGACATAATGTGTTATTATTGCACTCTGATCAAGTTTATTTTGGATTTTGGCCACGCCCCCTTCCGCCCTTATAAATCGAAAAAACATTGATTACAAACGCAATTTTGATGCCATATTGTTCATTATCGGTTTACATGATGTCTATAGCTAGCCAGATGATCTCTGAAAATTTGGTAACAATCGGATATTAAACACAGAAGTTATTCAGCATAACGTTTTCCATAGCTGTAAGCAGCGCTGCCAGCAGCGCTGCTTGCAGCATTGTGTCGAATCGTGTGTGCGTGCACGTTCGTAAAATGGGTTACGGGCTCGAGTCCCACCCGCATCAATAATTAAATGTGGCCAAAAATATTATTTTTATACCTGCGACTCACAGAGTAGAAGGGTATTTTAACTTTGTTCAAACCAAAATGTATGTAACATTGATTACAAACGCAATTTTGATGCCATATTGTTCATTATCGGTTTACATGATGTCTATAGCTAGCCAGATGATCTCTGAAAATTTGGTAACAATCGCATAATAAACACAGAAGTTATTCAGCTTAACGTTTACCATAGCTGTAAGCAGCGCTGCCGGTAGCGCAAATTTTTTATTTATACAGGAAATAATAAGAATGCCTTACAATGTAAATTTTTGCAGTTGTTGGATAACAGCGTCAGTAGCTTAGTGAAAATGCGGTGAACTCCTGCTTTTTATTTTTTTTTAAGAACTTATACTTTAATTTTTGAATATGCATTAATTGGTGCTCGTGCATTTTATTTAAAACTTTTTTAATTGCTCACAATGAACATAGTTAACAAGTGGAGAAGTGACAGTCTCTTAAATCAGCTGTGTGCGGTTGTTAGAGCGCAGCTCTTTCTTATATTTTTATACCCGCTACTCATAGAGTAGAAGGGTATTATAACTTTGTTCAAACCGAAAATGTATGAAACAGGCATAAGGAGACACCTCCAACCTCATGAAGTATATATATTCTGGCTCAGGATCAACAGCCGAGTTGATATAGCCATGGTCGTCTGTCTGTCTGTGTGAAAATCTAGATCTCAGCTATTAAAAGATCTAGGACTACCAACTTTGGTGACAAAATGTGTTATTATTGCACTCTGATCAAGTTTATTTTGGATTTTGGCCACGCCCCCTTCCGCCCCTATAAATCAAAAAAACATTGATTACAAGCGCAATTTTGATGCCATATTGTTCATTATCGGTTTACATGATGTCTATAGCTAGCCAGATGATCTCTGAAAATTTGGTAACAATCGCATAATAAACACAGAAGTTATTCAGCTTAACGTTTTCCATAGCTGTAAGCAGCGCTGCCGGCAGCGCAAATTTTTTATTTGTACAGGAAATAATAAGAATGCCTTACAATGCAAATTTTTGCAGTTGTTGGATAACAGCGTCAGTAGCTTAGTGGAAATGCGGTGAACTCCTGAACCGACAGGCCCGTGGTTCGATTCCCAGTTCATGCCGCTAAAGCTTTTCTTTTTTTTTTAAGAACTTATACTTTAATTTTTGAATATGCATTAATTGGTGGTCGTGCATTTTATTTAAAATTTTTTAATTGCTCACAATGAACTAAGTTAACAAGTGGAGAAGTGACAGTCTCTTAAATCAGCTGTGTGCGATTGGTAGAGCGCAGCTTTTTCTTATATTTTTATACCCGCTACTCATAGAGTAGAAGGGTATTATAACTTTGTTCAAACCGAAAATGTATGTAATAGGCAGAAGGAGACACCTCCAACCCCATAAAGTATTTATATTCTGGCTCAGGATCAACAGCCGAGTCGATATAGCCATGTCCGTCTGTCCGTCTGTCTGTCCGTGTGAAATCTAGATCTCAGCTATTATAAGAGCTAGAACTACCAAATTTGGTGACAATATGTGTTATTATTGCACGTTGATCAAGTTTGTTTTCGATTTTGGCCACGAACCCTTCCGCCCCTGTAAATCGAAAAAAATTGATTACAAGCGCAATTTTGATGCTATATTGTTCATTTTTGGTTTATATGATAACTATAGCTAGCCAGATGATCTCTGAAAATTTGGTAACAATCGGATAATAAACACAGAAGTTATTCAGCTTAACGTGTTCCATAGCTGTAAGCAGCGCTGCCGGAAGCGCAAATTCTTTATTTGTACAGGAAATAATAAGAATGCCTTGCAATGCAAATTTTTGCAGTTGTTGGACAACAGCGTCAGTAGCTTAATGGAAAAGTGATGAACTCCTGAACCGACAGGCCCGTGGTTCGATTCCCGGTTCATGCCGCTTAAGCTTTTTCTTTTTTTTTAAGAACTTATACTTTAATTTTTCAATATGCATTAATTGGTGCTCGTGCATTTTATTTAAAACTTTTTTAATTGCTCACAATGAACTAAGTTAACAAGTGGAGAAGTGTCAGTCTCTTAAATCAGCTGTGTGCGATTGGTAGAGCGCAGCTTTTTCTTATATTTTTATACCCGCTACTCATAGAGTAGAAGGGTAACTTTGTTCAAACCGAAAGTGTATGAAACAGGCATAAGGAGACACCTCCAACCCCATAAAGTATATATATTCTGGCTCAGGATCAACAGCCGAGTCGATATAGCCACGTCAGTCTGTCTGTCCGTGTGAAAATCTAGATCTCAGCTATTATAAGATATAGGACTACCAAATATGGTGACAAAATGTGTTATTATTGCACTCTGATCAAGTTTATTTTGGATTATGGCCACGCCCCCTTCCGCCCCTGTAAATCGAAAAAACATTGATTACAGGCGCAATTTTTATGTCATATTGTTCATTTTCGGTTTATATGATTAATATAGCTAGCCAAATGATCTCTGAAAATTTGGTAACAATCGGGTAATAAACACAGAGGTTATTCAGCTTAACGTTTTCCATAGCTGTAAGCTGCGCTGCCGGAAGCGCAAATTCTTTATTTGTACAGGAAATAAGAATGCCTTGCAATGCAAATTTTTGCAGTTGTTGGACAACAGCGTCAGTAGCTTAGTGGAAAAGTGATGAACTCCTGAACCGACAGGCCCGTG
Source organism: Zaprionus ghesquierei (assembly GCA_018904095.1). Classification (NCBI taxonomy): domain Eukaryota; kingdom Metazoa; phylum Arthropoda; class Insecta; order Diptera; family Drosophilidae; genus Zaprionus; species Zaprionus ghesquierei. Next base: position 70,650 of record JAEIGP010000061.1, on the reverse strand, counting down.
GTTCGATTCCCAGTTCATGCCGCTTAAGCTTTTTCTTTTTTTTTTAAGAACTTATACTTTAATTTTTGAATATGCATTAATTGGTGGTCGTGCATTTTATTTAAAATTTTTTTAATTGCTCACAATGAACTAAGTTAACAAGTGGAGAAGTGACAGTCTCTTAAATCAGCTGTGTGCGATTGGTAGAGCGCAGCTTTTTCTTATATTTTTATACCCGCTACTCATAGAGTTGAAGGGTATTATAACTTTGTTCAAACCGAAAATGTATGTAATAGGCAGAAGGAGACACCTCCAACCCCATAAAGTATTTATATTCTGGCTCAGGATCAACAGCCGAGTCGATATAGCCATGTCCGTCTGTCCGTCTGTCTGTCCGTGTGAAATCTAGATCTCAGCTATTATAAGAGCTAGAACTACCAAATTTGGTGACAATATGTGTTATTATTGCACGTTGATCAAGTTTGTTTTCGATTTTGGCCACGAACCCTTCCGCCCCTGTAAATCGAAAAAATTGATTACAAGCGCAATTTTGATGCTATATTGTTCATTTTTGGTTTATATGATAACTATAGCTAGCCAGATGATCTCTGAAAATTTGGTAACAATCGGATAATAAACACAGAAGTTATTCAGCTTAACGTGTTCCATAGCTGTAAGCAGCGCTGCCGGAAGCGCAAATTCTTTATTTGTACAGGAAATAATAAGAATGCCTTGCAATGCAAATTTTTGCAGTTGTTGGACAACAGCGTCAGTAGCTTAATGGAAAAGTGATGAACTCCTGAACCGACAGGCCCGTGGTTCGATTCCCGGTTCATGCCGCTTAAGCTTTTTTCCTTTTTTTAAGAACTTATACTTTAATTTTTCAATATGCATTAATTGGTGCTCGTGCATTTTATTTAAAACTTTTTTAATTGCTCACAATGAACTAAGTTAACAAGTGGAGAAGTGTCAGTCTCATAAATCAGCTGTGTGCGATTGGTAGAGCGCAGCTTTTTCTTATATTTTTATACCCGCTACTCATAGAGTAGAAGGGTAACTTTGTTCAAACCGAAAGTGTATGAAACAGGCATAAGGAGACACCTCCAACCCCATAAAGTATATATATTCTGGCTCAGGATCAACAGCCGAGTCGATATAGCCACGTCAGTCTGTCTGTCCGTGTGAAAATCTAGATCTCAGCTATTATAAGATATAGGACTACCAAATATGGTGACAAAATGTGTTATTATTGCACTCTGATCAAGTTTATTTTGGATTATGGCCACGCCCCCTTCCGCCCCTGTAAATCGAAAAAACATTGATTACAGGCGCAATTTTTATGTCATATTGTTCATTTTCGGTTTATATGATTAATATAGCTAGCCAAATGATCTCTGAAAATTTGGTAACAATCGGGTAATAAACACAGAGGTTATTCAGCTTAACGTTTTCCATAGCTGTAAGCTGCGCTGCCGGAAGCGCAAATTCTTTATTTGTACAGGAAATAAGAATGCCTTGCAATGCAAATTTTTGCAGTTGTTGGACAACAGCGTCAGTAGCTTAGTGGAAAAGTGATGAACTCCTGAACCGACAGGCCCGTGGTTCGATTCCCAGTTCATTCCGCTTAAGCTTTTTCTTTTTTTTTTAAGAACTTATACTTTAATTTTTGAATATGTATTAATTGGTGCTCGTGCATTTTATTTAAAACTTTTTTAATTGCTCACAATGAACTAAGTTAACAAGTGGAGAAGTGACAGTCTCTTAAATCAGCTGTGTGCGGTTGTTAGAGCGCGGCTCTTTCTTATATTTTTATACCCGCTACTCATAGAGTAGAAGGGTATTTTAACTTTGTTCAAACCGAAAATGTATGAAACAGGCATAAGGAGACACCTCCAACCCCATAAAGTATATATATTCTGGCTCAGGATCAACAGCCGAGTTGATATAGCCATGGCCGTCTGTCTGTCTGTGTGAAAATCTAGATCTCAGCTATTATTAGATCTAGGACTACCAACTTTGGTGACAAAATGTGTTATTATTGCACTCTGATCAAGTTTATTTTGGATTTTGGACACGCCCCCTTTCGCCCCTATAAATCGAAAAGACATTGATTACAAGCGCAATTTTGATGCCATATTGTTCATTATCGGTTTACATGATGTCTATAGCTAGCCAGATGATCTCTGAAAATTTTGTAACAATCGCATAATAAACACAGAAGTTATTCAGCTTAACGTTTTCCATAGCTGTAAGCAGCGCTGCCGGCAGCGCAAATTTTTTATTTGTACAGGAAATAATAAGAATGCCTTACAATGCAAATTTTTGCAGTTGTTGGATAACAGCGTCAGTAGCTTAGTGGAAATGCGGTGAACTCCTGAACCGACAGGCCCGTGGTTCGATTCCCAGTTCATGCCGCTTAAGCTTTTTCTTTTTTTTTTAAGAACTTATACTTTAATTTTTGAATATGCATTAATTGGTGGTCGTGCATTTTAATTAAAACTTTTTTATTTGCTCACAATGAACTTAGTTAACAAGTGGAGAAGTGACAGTCTCTTAAATCAGCTGTGTGCGATTGGTAGAGCGCAGCTTTTTCTTATATTTTTATACCCGCTACTCATAGAGTAGAAGGGTATTATAACTTTGTTCAAACCGAAAATGTATGTAATAGGCAGAAGGAGACACCTCCAACCCCATAAAGTATTTATATTCTGGCTCAGGATCAACAGCCGAGTCGATATAGCCATGTCCGTCTGTCCGTCTGGCCGTCTGTCTGTCCGTGTGAAAATCTAGATCTCAGCTATCATAGGAGCTAGAACTACCAAATTTGGTGACAATATGTGTTATTATTGCACGTTGATCAAGTTTGTTTTCGATTTTGGCCACGAACCCTGCCGCCCCTGTAAATCGAGAAAAATTGATAACAAGCGCAATTTTGACGCTATGTTGTTCATTTATATGATAACTATAGCTAGCCAGATGATCTCTGAAAATTTGGTAACAATCGGATAATAAACACTGAAGTTATTCAGCTTAACGTTTTCCATAGCTGTAAGCAGCGCTGCCGGCAGCGCAAATTTTTTATTTGTACAGGAAATAATAAGAATGCCTTACAATGCAAATTTTTGCTGTTGTTGGATAACAGCGTCAGTAGCTTAGTGGAAATGCGGTGAACTCCTGAACCGACAGGCCCGTGGTTCGATTCCCAGTTCATGCCGCTTAAGCTTTTTCTTTTTTCTTAAGAACTTATACTTTAATTTTTGAATATGCATTAATTGGTGGTCGTGCATTTTATTTAAAACTTTTTTAATTGCTCACAATGAACTTAGTTAACAAGTGGAGAAGTGACAGTCTCTTAAATCAGCTGTGTGCGGTTGTTAGAGCGCAGCTCTTTCTTATATTTTTATACCCGCTTCTCATAGAGTAGAAGGGTATTATAACTTTGTTCAAACCGAAAATGTATGAAACAGGCATAAGGAGACACCTCCAACCCCATAAAGTATATATATTCTGGCTCAGGATCAACAGCCGAGTTGATATAGCCATGTCCGTCTGTCTGTCTGTGTGAAAATCTAGATCTCAGCTATTATAAGATCTAGGACTACCAACTTTGGTGACAAAATGTGTTATTATTGCACTCGGATCAAGTTTATTTTGGATTTTGGCCACGCCCCCTTCCGCCCCTATAAATCGAAAAAACATTGATTACAAGCGCAATTTTGATGCCATATTGTTCATTATCGGTTTACATGATGTCTATAGCCAGATCATCTCTGAAAATTTGGTAACAATCGCATAATAAACACAGAAGTTATTCAGCTTAACGTTTTCCATAGCTGTAAGCAGCGCTGCCGGCAGCGCAAATTTTTTATTTGTACAGGAAATAATAAGAATGCCTTACAATGCAAATTTTTTCAGTTGTTGGATAACGGCGTCAGTAGCTTAGTGGAAAAGCGGTGAACTCCTGAACCGACAGGCCCGTGGTTCGATTCCCAGTTCATGCCGCTTAAGCTTTTTCTTTTTTTTTTAAGAACTTATACTTTAATTTTTGAATATGCATTAATTGGTGGTCGTGCATTTTATTTAAAACTTTTTTATTTGCTCACAATGAACTAAGTTAACAAGTGGAGAAGTGACAGTATCTTAAATCAGCTGTGTGCGATTGGTAGAGGGCAGCTTTTTCTAATATTTTTATACCCGCTACTCATAGAGTAGAAGGGTAACTCTGTTCAAACCGAAAATGTATAAAACAGGCATAAGGAGACACCTCTAACCCCATAAAGTATACATATTCTGGCTCAGGATCAACAGCCGAGTCGATATAGCCATGTCGGTCTGTCTGTCCGTGTGAAAATCTAGATCTCAGCTATTATAAGATCTAGGACTACCAAATATGGTGACAAAATGTGTTATTATTGCACTCTGATCAAGTTTATTTTGGATTTTGGCAACGCCCCCTTCCGCCCCTGTAAATCGAAAAAACATTGATTACTAGCGCAATTTTTATGTCATATTGTTCATTATCGGTTTACATGATGTCTATAGCCAGATCATCTCTGAAAATTTGGTAACAATCGCATAATAAACACAGAAGTTATTCAGCTTAACGTTTTCCATAGCTGTAAGCAGCGCTGCCGGCAGCGCAAATTTTTTATTTGTACAGGAAATAATAAGAATGCCTTACAATGCAAATTTTTGCTGTTGTTGGATAACAGCGTCAGTAGCTTAGTGGAAATGCGGTGAACTCCTGAACCGACAGGCCCGTGGTTCGATTCCCAGTTCATGCCGCTTAAGCTTTTTCTTTTTTTCTTAAGAACTTATACTTTAATTTTTGAATATGCATTAATTGGTGGTCGTGCATTTTATTTAAAACTTTTTTAATTGCTCACAATGAACTTAGTTAACAAGTGGAGAAGTGACAGTCTCTTAAATCAGCTGTGTGCGGTTGTTAGAGCGCAGCTCTTTCTTATATTTTTATACCCGCTACTCATAGAGTAGAAGGGTATTATAACTTTGTTCAAACCGAAAATGTATGAAACAGGCATAAGGAGACACCTCCAACCCCATAAAGTATATATATTCTGGCTCAGGATCAACAGCCGAGTTGATATAGCCATGTCCGTCTGTCTGTCTGTGTGAAAATCTAGATCTCAGCTATTATAAGATCTAGGACTACCAACTTTGGTGACAAAATGTGTTATTATTGCACTCGGATCAAGTTTATTTTGGATTTTGGCCACGCCCCCTTCCGCCCCTATAAATCGAAAAAACATTGATTACAAGCGCAATTTTGATGCCATATTGTTCATTATCGGTTTACATGATGTCTATAGCCAGATCATCTCTGAAAATTTGGTAACAATCGCATAATAAACACAGAAGTTATTCAGCTTAACGTTTTCCATAGCTGTAAGCAGCGCTGCCGGCAGCGCAAATTTTTTATTTGTACAGGAAATAATAAGAATGCCTTACAATGCAAATTTTTTCAGTTGTTGGATAACGGCGTCAGTAGCATAGTGGAAAAGCGGTGAACTCCTGAACCGACAGGCCCGTGGTTCGATTCCCAGTTCATGCCGCTTAAGCTTTTTCTTTTTTTTTTAAGAACTTATACTTTAATTTTTGAATATGCATTAATTGGTGGTCGTGCATTTTATTTAAAACTTTTTTTATTTGCTCACAATGAACTAAGTTAACAAGTGGAGAAGTGACAGTATCTTAAATCAGCTGTGTGCGATTGGTAGAGGGCAGCTTTTTCTAATATTTTTATACCCGCTACTCATAGAGTAGAAGGGTAACTCTGTTCAAACCGAAAATGTATAAAACAGGCATAAGGAGACACCTCTAACCCCATAAAGTATACATATTCTGGCTCAGGATCAACAGCCGAGTCGATATAGCCATGTCGGTCTGTCTGTCCGTGTGAAAATCTAGATCTCAGCTATTATAAGATCTAGGACTACCAAATATGGTGACAAAATGTGTTATTATTGCACTCTGATCAAGTTTATTTTGGATTTTGGCAACGCCCCCTTCCGCCCCTGTAAATCGAAAAAACATTGATTACTAGCGCAATTTTTATGTCATATTGTTCATTTTCGGTTTATATGATTAATATAGCTTCCCAGATGATCTCTGAAAATTTGGTAACAATCGGATAATAAACACAGAAGTTATTCCGCTTAACGTTTTCCATAGTTGTAAGCAGCGCTGCCGGAAGCGCAAATTCTTTATTTGTACAGGAAATAACAAGAATGCCTTGCAATGCAAATTTTTGCAGTTGTTGGATAACAGCGTCAGTAGCTTAGTGGAAACTCCTGAACCGACAGGCCCGTGGTTCGATTCCCAGTTCATGCCGCTTAAGCTTTTTCTTTTTTTTTAAGAACTTATACTTTAATTTTTCAATATGCATTAATTGGTGCTCGTGCATTTTATTTAAAACTTTTTTAATTGCTCACAATGAACTAAGTTAACAAGTGGAGAAGTGACAGTCTCTTAAAGCAGCTGTGTGCGATTGGTAGAGCGCAGCTTTTTCTTATATTTTTATACCCGCTACTCATAGAGTAGAAGGGTAACTTTGTTCAAACCGAAAGTGTATGAAACAGGCATAAGGAGACACCTCCAACCCCATAAAGTATATAAATTCTGGCTCAGGATCAACAGCCGAGTCGATATAGCCATGTCAGTCTGTCTGTCCGTGTGAAAATCTAGATCTCAGCTATTATAAGATCTAGGACTACCAAATATGGTGACAAAATGTGTTATTATTGCACTCTGATCAAGTTTATTTTGGATTATGGCCACGCCCCCTTCCGCCCCTGTAAATCGAAAAAACATTGATTACAAGCGCAATTTTTATGTCATATTGTTCATTTTCGATTTGTATGATTAATATAGCTAGCCAAATGATCTCTGAAAATTTGGTAACAATCGGGTAATAAACACAGAAGTTATTCAGCTTAACGTTTTCCATAGCTGTAAGCTGCGCTGCCGGAAGCGCAAATTCTTCATTTGTACAGGAAATAAGAATGCCTTACAATGCAAATTTTTTCAGTTGTTGGACAACAGCGTCAGTAGCTTAGTGGAAAAGTGATGAACTCCTGAACCGACAGGCCCGTGGTTCGATTCCCAGTTCATGCCGCTTAAGCTTTTTTTTTTTTTTTTTAAGAACTTATACTTTAATTTTTGAATATGCATTAATTGGTGCTCGTGCATTTTATTTAAAACTTTTTTAATTGCTCACAATGAACTAAGTTAACAAGTGGAGAAGTGACAGTCTCTTAAATCAGCTGTGTGCGGTTGTTAGAGCGCGGCTCTTTCTTATATTTTTATACCCGCTACTCATAGAGTAGAAGGGTATTATAACTTTGTTCAAACCGAAAATGTATGAAACAGGCATAAGGAGACACCTCCAACCCCATAAAGTATATATATTCTGGCTCAGGATCAACAGCCGAGTTGATATAGCCATGGCCGTCTGTCTGTCTGTGTGAAAATCTAGATCTCAGCTATTATAAGATCTAGGACTACCAACTTTGGTGACAAAATGTGTTATTATTGCACTCTGATCAAGTTTATATTGGATTTTGGACACGCCCCCTTCCGCCCCTATAAATCGAAAAAACATTGATTACAAGCGCAATTTTGATGCCATATTGTTCATTATCGGTTTACATGATGTCTATAGCTGGCCAGATGATCTCTGAAAATTTGGTAACAATCGCATAATAAACACAGAAGTTATTCAGCTTAACGTTTTCCATAGCTGTAAGCAGCGCTGCCGGCAGCGCAAATTTTTTATTTGTACAGGAAATAATAAGAATGCCTTACAATGCAAATTTTTGCAGTTGTTGGATAACTGCGTCAGTAGCTTAGTGGAAAAGCGATGAACTCCTGAACCGACAGGCCCGTGGTTCGATTCCCAGTTCATGCCGCTTAAGCTTTTTCTTTTTTTTTTAAGAACTTATACTTTAATTTTTGAATATGCATTAATCGGCAGCGCTGCCAGCAGCGCAAATTTTTTATTTGTACAGGAAATAATAAAAATGCCTTGCAATGCAAATTTTTGCAGTTGTTGGATAACAGCGTCAGTAGCTTAGTGGAAAAACGATGATCTCCTGAACCGACAGGCCCGTGGTTCGATTCCCAGTTCATGCCGCTTAATCTTTTTTTTTTAAGAACTTATACTTTAATTTTTGAATATGCATTAATTGGTGGTCGTGCATTTTATTTAAAACTTTTTTAATTGCTCACAATGAACTTAGTTAACAAGTGGAGAAGTGGCAGTCTCTTAAATCAGCTGTGTGCGGTTGTTAGAGCGCAGCTTTTTCTTATATTTTTATACCCGCTACTCATAGAGTAGAAGGGTATTAAAACTTTGTGCAAACCGAAAATGTATGAAACAGGCATAAGGAGACACCTCCAACCCCATAAAGTATATATATTCTGGCTCAGGATCAACACCCGAGTTGATATAGCCATGTCCGTCTGTCTGTCTGTGTGAAAATCTAGATCTCAGCTATTATAAGATCTAGGACTACCAACTTTGGTGACAAAATGTGTTATTATTGCACTCTGATCAAGTTTATTTTGGATTTTGGCCACGCCCCCTTCCGCCCCTATAAATCGAAAAAACATTGATTACAAGCGCAATTTTGATGCCATATTGTTCATTATCGGTTTACATGATGTCTATAGCTAGCCAGATGATCTCTGAAAATTTGGTAACAATCGCATAATAAACACAGAAGTTATTCAGCTTAACTTTTCCATAGCTGTAAGCAGCGCTGCCGGTAGCGCATATTTTTTATTTGTACAGGAAATAATAAGAATGCCTTGCAATGCAAATTTTTGCAGTTGTTGGATAACAGCGTCAGTAGCTTAGTGGAAAAGCGGTGAACTCCTGAACCGACAGGCCCGTGGTTCGATTCCTAGTTCATGTCGCTTAAGCTTTCTCTTTTTTTTTTAAGAACTTATACTTTAATTTTTGAATATGCATTGGTGGTCGTAGAGAAGAAGGGTATTATAACTTTGTTCAAACCGAAAACGTATGAAACAGGCATAAGGAGACACCTCCAACCCCATAAAGTATATATATTCTGGCTCAGGATCAACAGCCGAGTTGATATAGCCATGTCCGTCTGTCTGTCTGTGTGAAAATCTAGATCTCAGCTATTATAAGATCTAGGACTACTAACTTTGGTGACAAAATGTGTTATTATTGCACTCTGATCAAGTTTATTTTGGATTTTGGCCACGCCCCCTTCCGCCCCTATAAATTGAAAAAACATTGATTACAAGCGCAACTTTGATGTCATATTGTTCATTATCGGTTTACATGATGTCTATAGCTAGCCAGATGATCTCTGAAAATTTGGTAACAATCGGATAATAAACACAGAAGTTATTCAGCTTAACGTTTTCCATAGCTGTAAGCAGCGCTGCCGGCAGCGCAAATTTTTTATTTGTACAGGAAATAATAAGAATGCCTTACAATGCAAATTTTTGCTGTTGTTGGATAACAGCGTCAGTAGCTTAGTGGAAATGCGGTGAACTCCTGAACCGACAGTCCCGTGGTTCGATTCCCAGTTCATGCCGCTTAAGCTTTTTCTTTTTTTCTTAAGAACTTATACTTTAATTTTTGAATATGCATTAATTGGTGGTCGTGCATTTTATTTAAAACTTTTTTAATTGCTCACAATGAACTAAGTTAACAAGTGGAGAAGTGACAGTCTCTTAAATCAGCTGTGTGCGATTGGCAGAGCGCAGCTTTTTCTTATATTTTTATACCCGCTACTCATAGAGTAGAAGGGTATTATAACTTTGTTCAAACCGAAAATGTATATAATAGGCAGAAGGAGACACCTCCAACCCCATAAAGTATTTATATTCTGGCTCAGGATCAACAGCCGAGTCGAAATAGCCATGTCCGTCTGTCCGTCTGGCCGTCTGTCTGTCCGTGTGAAAATCTAGATCTCAGCTATTATAAGAGCTAGAACTACCAAATTTGGTGACAATATGTGTTATTATTGCACGTTGATCAAGTTTGTTTTCGATTTTGGCCACGAACCCTGCCGCCCCTGTAAATCGAGAAAAAATGATAACAAGCGCAATTTTGACGCTATGTTGTTCATTTTTGGTTTATATGATAACTATAGCTAGCCAGATGATCTCTGAAAATTTGGTAACAATCGGATAATAAACACTGAAGTTATTCAGCTTAACGTTTTCCATAGCTGTAAGCAGCGCTGCCGGAAGCGCAAATTCTTTATTTGTACAGGAAATAAGAATGCCTTACAATGCAAATTTTTGCAGTTGTTGGACAACAGCGTCAGTAGCTTAATGGAAAAGTGATGAACTCCTGAACCGACAGGCCCGTGGTTCGATTCCCAGTTCATGCCGCTTAAGCTTTTTCTTTTTTTCTTAAGAACTTATACTTTAATTTTTGAATATGCATTAATTGGTGGTCGTGCATTTTATTTAAAACTTTTTTAATTGCTCACAATGAACAAAGTTAACAAGTGGAGAAGTGACAGTCTCTTAAATTAGCTGTGTGCGATTGGTAGAGCGCAGCTTTTTCTTATATTTTTATACCCGCTACTCATAGAGTAGAAGGGTATTATAACTTTGTTCAAACCGAAAATGTATGTAATAGGCAGAAGGAGACACCTCCAACCCCATAAAGTATTTATATTCTGGCTCAGGATCAACAGCCGAGTCGAAATAGCCATGTCCGTCTGTCCGTCTGGCCGTCTGTCTGTCCGTGTGAAAATCTAGATCTCAGCTATTATAAGAGCTAGAACTACCAAATTTGGTGACAATATGTGTTATTATTGCACGTTGATCAAGTTTGTTTTCGATTTTGGCCACGAACCCTGCCGCCCCTGTAAATCGAGAAAAAATGATAACAAGCGCAATTTTGACGCTATGTTGTTCATTTTTGGTTTATATGATAACTATAGCTAGCCAAATGATCTCTGAAAATTTGGTAACAATCGGATAATAAACACTGAAGTTATTCAGCTTAACGTTTTCCATAGCTGTAAGCAGCGCTGCCGGAAGCGCAAATTCTTTATTTGTACAGGAAATAAGAATGCCTTGCAATGCAAATTTTTGCAGTTGTTGGACAACAGCGTCAGTAGCTTAATGGAAAAGTGATGAACCAACAACTGCAAAAATTTGCATTGTAAGGCATTCTTATTGTTTTCTGTACAAATAAGAGAATTTGCGCTGCCGGCAGCGCTGCTTACAGCTATGGACAACATTAAGCTGAATAACTTCTGTGTTTATTATCCGATTGTTACCAAATTTTGAGAGATCATCTGGCTAGCCATAGTTATCATATAAACCGAAAATGAACAATATGGCATCAAAATTGCCCTTGTAATCAATGTTTTTTCGATTTACGGGGACGGAAGGGGGCGTGGCCAAAATCCAAAATGAACTTGATTAGCGTGCAATAAAAACACATATTGTCACCAAATTTGGTAGTCCTAGCTCATATAATAGCTGAGATCTAGATTTTCACACAGACAGACAGACGGACAGACAGACAGACGGACAGACGGACAGACGGATATGGCTATATCGACACGGCTGTTGATTCTTTGCCAGAATTTATATACTTTATGGGGTCGGAGGTGTCTCCTTCTGCCTGTTAGATACATTTTCGGTTTGAACAAAGTTATAATACCCTTCTACTCTATGAGTAGCGGGTATAATAAAGAAAAAGCTTAAGCGGCATGAACTGGGAATCGAACCACGGGCCTGTCGGTTCAGGAGTTCATCGCTTTTCCACTAAGCTACTGACGCTGTTATCCAACAACTGCAAACATTTGCATTGTAAAGCATTCTTATTATTTCCTGTACAAATAGAGAATTTGCGCTGCCGGCAGCACTGCTTACAGCTATGGAAAACGTTAGGCTGAATAACTTCTGTGTTTATTATCCGATTGTTACCAAATTTTCAGAGATTATCTGGCTAGCTATAGTTATCATATAAGCCGAAAATAAACAATATGGCATCAAAATTGCGCTTGGGCGTGGCCAAAATCCAAAATAAACTTGATCAGCGTGCAAAAATAACACATATTGTCACCAAATTTGGAAGTCGTAGCTCTTATAATAGCTGAGATCTAGATTTTCACACGGACAGACAGACGGACATGGCTATATCGACTCGGCTGTTGACCCTGAGCCAGAATATATACATTTCATCGGGTCGGTGGTGTCTCTTTGTGCCTGTTACATACATTTTCGGTTTGCAAAAAAGTTATAATACCCTTCTACTCTATGAGAAGCGGGTAAAAAAAAGGAAAAAGCTTAAGCGGCATTAACTGGGAAGCGATTCCTGTACAAGTAAAGTATCTGCGCTGCCGGCAGCGCTGCTACAGCTATGGACAACGGTAAGCTGAATAACTTCTGTGTTTATTATCCGATTGTTACCAAATTTTCGGAGATCATCTGGCTAGCTATAGCTATCATATAAACCGAAAATGAACAATATGGCATCTAAATTGCGCTTGTAATAAATTTTTTCCGATTTACAGGGGCGGAAGGGGGCGTGGTCAAAATCCAAAATAAACTCGATCAGCGTGTAATAATAACACATACTGTCACCAAATTTTGTAGTTCTAGCTCTTATAATAGCTGAGATCTAGATTTTCACACGGACAGACAGACTGACAGACGGACATGGCTATATCGACTCGGCTGTTGACCCTGAGCCAGAATATATATACTTTATGGGGTCGGAGGTGCCTCCTTCTGCCTGTTATATACATTTTCGGTTTGAACAAAGTTATAATACCCTTCTACTTTATGAGTAGCGGGTATAAAAAGAAAAAGCTTAAGAGGCATGAACTAGGAATCGAACTACGGGCCAATCGGTTCAGGAGTTCATCGCTTTTCCACTTAGCTATTGACGCTGTTATCCAACAACTGCAAAAATTTGCATTGTAAGGCATTCTTATTATTTCCTGTACAAATAGAGAATTTGCGCTGCCGGCAGCACTGCTTACAGCTATGGAAAACGTGAAGCTGAATAACTTCTGTGTTTATTATCCGATTGTTACCAAATTTTTAGAGATCATTCGGCTAGCCATAGTTATCATATAAACCGAAAATGAACAATATGGCATGAAAATTGCGCTTGTAATCAATTTTTTTCGATTTACAGGGGCTGAAGGGGGCGTGGCCAAAGTCCAAATTAAACTTGATCAGCGTGCAATAATAACACATTTTGTCACCAAATTTGGTAGTTCTATCTCTTATAATAGCTGAGATCTAGGTTTTCACACGGACAGACAGACAGACAGACAGACAGACGGACAGACGGACATGGCTATATCGACTCGGCTGTTGATCGTGAGCCAGAGTATATATACTTTATGGGGTCGGAGGTGTCTCCATCTGCCTGTTGCATACATTTTCGGTTTGAACAAAGTTATAATACCCTTCTACTCTATGAGTAGCGGGTATAAAAAGAAAAAGCTTAAGAGGCATGAACTGGGAATCGAACTACGGGCCAATCGGTTCAGGAGTTCATCGCTTTTCCACTAAGCTACTGACGCTGTTATCAAACAACTGCAGAAATTTGCATTGTAAGGCATTCTTATTATTTTCTGTACAAATAAGAGGATTTGCGCTGCCGGCAGCGCTGCTTACAGCTATGGACAACATTAAGCTGAATAACTTCTCTGTTTATTATCCGATTGTTACCAAATTTTAAGAGATCATCTGGCTAGCCATAGTTATCATATAAACCGAAAATGAACAACATGGCATCAAAATTGCCCTTGTAATCAATGTTTTTTCGATTTACGGGGGCGGAAGGGGGCTTGGCCAAAATCCAAAATGAACTTGATGAGCGTGCAATAAAAACACATATTGTCACCAAATTTGGTAGTCCTAGCTCTTATTAAAGCTGAGATCTAGATTTTCACACGGACAGACAGACGGACAGACAGACAGACGGACAGACGGACATGGCTATATCGACTCGGCTGTTGATCCTGAGCCAGAGTATATATACTTTATGGGGTCGGAGGTGTCTTCTTCTGCCTGTTAGATACATTTTCGGTTTGAACAAAGTTATAATACCCTTCTACTCTATGAGTAGCGGGTATAATAAAGAAAAAGCTTAAGCGGCATGAACTGGGAATCGAACCACGGGCCTGTCGGTTCAGGAGTCCATCGCTTTTCCACTAAGCTACTGACGCTGTTATCCAGCAACTGCAAAAATTTGCATTGTAAGGCATTCTTATTATTTCCTGTACAAATAGCTGCCGGCAGCACTGCTTACAGCTATGGACAACGTTAAGCTGAATAAATTCTGTGTTTATTATCCGATTGTTACCAAATTTTCAGAGATCATCTGGCTAGCTATAGCTATCATATAAACCGAAAATTAACAACATGGCATCAAAATTGCCCTTGTAATCAATGTTTTTTCGATTTACGGGGGCGGAAGGGGGCTTGGCCAAAATCCAAAATGAACTTGATGAGCGTGCAATTAAAACACATATTGTCACCAAATTTGGTAGTCCTAGCTCTTATTAAAGCTGAGATCTAGATTTTCACACGGACAGACAGACGGACAGACAGACAGACGGCTGTTGATCCTGAGCCAGAGTATATATACTTTATGGGGTCGGAGGTGTCTCCTTCTGCCTGTTACATACATTTTCGGTTTGAACAAAGTTATAATACCCTTCTACTCTATGAGTAGCGGGTATAAAAAGAAAAAGCTTAAGAGGCATGAACTGGGAATCGAACTACAGGCCTGTCGGTTCAAGAGTTCATCGCTTTTCCACTAAGCTACTGACGCTGTTATCCAACAACTGCAGAAATTTGCATTGTAAGGCATTCTTATTATTTCCTGTACAAAAAAGAGAATTTGCGCTGCCGGCAGCACTGCTTACAGCTATGGAAAACGTTAAGCTGAATAACTTCTGTGTTTATTATCCGATTGTTACCAAATTTTTAGAGATCATTCGGCTAGCCATAGTTATCATATAAACCGAAAATGAACAATATGGCATGAAAATTGCGCTTGTAATCAATTTTTTTCGATTTACAGGGGCGGAAGGGGGCGTAATAACACATTTTGTCACCAAATTTGGTAGTTCTATCTCTTATAATAGCTGAGATCTAGGTTTTCACACGGACAGACAGACAGACAGACAGACAGACAGACGGACAGACGGACATGGCTATATCGACTCGGCTGTTGATCGTGAGCCAGAGTATATATACTTTATGGGGTCGGAGGTGTCTCCTTCTGCCTGTTGCATACATTTTCGGTTTGAACAAAGTTATAATACCCTTCTACTCTATGAGTAGCGGGTATAAAAAGAAAAAGCTTAAGAGGCATGAACTGGGAATCGAACTACGGGCCAATCGGTTCAGGAGTTCATCGCTTTTCCACTAAGCTACTGACGCTGTTATCAAACAACTGCAGAAATTTGCATTGTAAGGCATTCTTATTATTTTCTGTACAAATAAGAGGATTTGCGCTGCCGGCAGCGCTGCTTACAGCTATGGACAACATTAAGCTGAATAACTTCTCTGTTTATTATCCGATTGTTACCAAATTTTGAGAGATCATCTGGCTAGCCATAGTTATTATATAAACCGAAAATGAACAACATGGCATCAAAATTGCCCTTGTAATCAATGTTTTTTCGATTTACGGGGGCGGAAGGGGGCTTGGCCAAAATCCAAAATGAACTTGATGAGCGTGCAATTAAAACACATATTGTCACCAAATTTGGTAGTCCTAGCTCTTATTAAAGCTGAGATCTAGATTTTTACACGGACAGACAGACGGACAGACAGACAGACGGACAGACGGACATGGCTATATCGACTCGGCTGTTGATCCTGAGCCAGAGTATATATACTTTATGGGGTCGGAGGTGTCTCCTTCTGCCTGTTACATACATTTTCGGTTTGAACAAAGTTATAATACCCTTCTACTCTATGAGTAGCGGGTATAAAAAGAAAAAGCTTAAGAGGCATGAACTGGGAATCGAACTACAGGCCTGTCGGTTCAAGAGTTCATCGCTTTTCCACTAAGCTACTGACGCTGTTATCCAACAACTGCAGAAATTTGAATTGTAAGGCATTCTTATTATTTCCTGTCCAAAAAACAGAATTTGCGCTGCCGGCAGCACTGCTTACAGCTATGGACAACATTAAGCCGAATAACTTCTGTGTTTATTATCCGATTGTTACCAAATTTTCAGAGATCATCTGGCTAGCCATAGTTATCATATAAACCGAAAATGAACAATATGGCATCAAAATTGCCCTTGTAATCAATGTTTTTTCGATTTACGGGGGCGGAAGGGGGCGTGGCCAAAATCCAAAATGAACTTAATTAGCGTGCAATAAAAACACATATTGTCACCAAATTTGGTAGTCCTAGCACTTAAAATAGCTGAGATCTAGATTTCCACACGGACAGACAGACAGACAGACGGACAGACGGACATGGCTATATCGACTCGGCTGTTGATCCTGAGCCAGAATATATATACTTTATGGGGTCGGAGGTGTCTCCTTGTGCCTGTTACATACATTTTCGGTTTGAACAAAGTTATAATACCCTTCTACTCTATGAATAGTGGGTATAATAAAGAAAAAGCTTAAGCGGCATGAACTGGGAATCGAACCACGGACCTGTCGGTTCAGGAGTTCATCGCTTTGCCACTAAGCTACTGACGCTGTTATCCAACAACTGCAAAAATTTGCATTGTAAGGTATTCTTATTATTTCCTGTACAAATAGAGAATTTGCGCTGCCGGCAGCACTGCTTACAGCTATGGACAACGTTAAGCTGAATAAATTCTGTGTTTATTATCCGATTGTTACCAAATTTCCAGAGATCATCTGGCTAGCTATAGCTATCATATACACCGAAAATTAACAACATGGCATCAAAATTGCCCTTGTAATCAATGTTTTTTCGATTTACGGGGGCGGAAGGGGGCTTGGCCAAAATCCAAAATGAACTTGATCAGCGTGCAATAAAAACACATATTGTCACCAAATTTGGTAGTCCTAGCTCTTATAATAGCTGAGATCTAGATTTTCAAACGGACAGACAGACGGACAGACAGACAGACGGACAGACGGACAGACGGACATGGCTATATCAACACGGCTGTTGATTCTGAGCCAGAGTATATATACTTTATGGGGTCGGAGGTGTCTTCTTCTGCCTGTTAGATACATTTTCGGTTTGAACAAAGTTATAATACCCTTCTACTCTATGAGTAGCGGGTATAATAAAGAAAAAGCTTAAGCGGCATGAACTGGGAATCGAACCACGGGCCTGTCGGTTCAGGAGTCCATCGCTTTTCCACTAAGCTACTGACGCTGTTATCCAACAACTGCAAAAATTTGCATTGTAAGGCATTCTTATTATTTCCTGTACAAATAGAGAATTTGCGCTGCCGGCAGCACTGCTTACAGCTATGGACAACGTTAAGCTGAATAAATTCTGTGTTTATTATCCGATTGTTACCAAATTTTCAGAGCTCATCTGGCTAGCTATAGCTATCATATAAACCGAAAATTAACAACATGGCATCAAAATTGCCCTTGTAATCAATGTTTTTTCGATTTACGGGGGCGGAAGGGGGCGTGGCCAAAATCCAAAATGAACTTAATTAGCGTGCAATAAAAACACATATTGTCACCAAATTTGGTAGTCCTAGCACTTAAAATAGCTGAGATCTAGATTTCCACACGGACAGACAGACAGACAGACGGACAGACGGACATGGCTATATCGACTCGGCTGTTGATCCTGAGCCAGAATATATATACTTTATGGGGTCGGAGGTGTCTCCTTGTGCCTGTTACATACATTTTCGGTTTGAACAAAGTTATAATACCCTTCTACTCTATGAATAGTGGGTATAATAAAGAAAAAGCTTAAGCGGCATGAACTGGGAATCGAACCACGGACCTGTCGGTTCAGGAGTTCATCGCTTTGCCACTAAGCTACTGACGCTGTTATCCAACAACTGCAAAAATTTGCATTGTAAGGTATTCTTATTATTTCCTGTACAAATAGAGAATTTGCGCTGCCGGCAGCACTGCTTACAGCTATGGACAACGTTAAGCTGAATAAATTCTGTGTTTATTATCCGATTGTTACCAAATTTCCAGAGATCATCTGGCTAGCTATAGCTATCATATACACCGAAAATTAACAACATGGCATCAAAATTGCCCTTGTAATCAATGTTTTTCGATTTACGGGGGCGGAAGGGGGCGTGGCCAAAATCCAAAATGAACTTGATCAGCGTGCAATAAAAACACATATTGTCACCAAATTTGGTAGTCCTAGCTCTTATAATAGCTGAGATCTAGATTTTCACACGGACAGACAGACGGACAGACAGACAGACGGACAGACGGACAGACGGACATGGCTATATCGACACGGCTGTTGATTCTGAGCCAGAGTATATATACTTTATGGGGTCGGAGGTGTCTCCTTCTGCCTGTTAGATACATTTTCGGTTTGAACAAAGTTATAATACCCTTCTACTCTATGAGTAGCGGGTATAATAAAGAAAAGCTTAAGCGGCATGAACTGGGAATCGAACCACGGGCCTGTCGGTTCAGGAGTCCATCGCTTTTCCACTAAGCTACTGACGCTGTTATCCAACAACTGCAAAAATTTGCATTGTAAGGCATTCTTATTATTTCCTGTACAAATAGAGAATTTGCGCTGCCGGCAGCACTGCTTACAGCTATGGACAACGTTAAGCTGAATAAATTCTGTGTTTATTATCCGATTGTTACCAAATTTTCAGAGCTCATCTGGCTAGCTATAGCTATCATATAAACCGAAAATTAACAACATGGCATCAAAATTGCCCTTGTAATCAATGTTTTTTCGATTTACGGGGGCGGAAGGGGGCTTGGCCAAAATCCAAAATGAACTTGATGAGCGTGCAATAAAAACACATATTGTCACCAAATTTGGTAGTCCTAGCTCTTATTAAAGCTGAGATCTAGATTTTCACACGGACAGACAGACGGACATTTTCGGTTTGAACAAAGTTATAATACCCTTCTACTCTATGAGTAGCGGGTATAAAAAGAAAAAGCTTAAGACGCATGACCTGCGAATCGAACTACAGGCCTGTCGGTTCAAGAGTTCATCGCTTTTCCACTAAGCTACCGACGCTGTTATCCAACAACTGCAGAAATTTGCATTGTAAGGCATTCTTATTATTTCCTGTACAAAAAAGAGAATTTGCGCTGCCGGCAGCACTGCTTACAGCTATGGACAACATTAAGCCGAATAACTTCTGTGTTTATTATCCGATTGTTACCAAATTTTCAGAGATCATCTGGCTAGCTATAGCTATCATATAAACCGAAAATTAACAACATGGCATCAAAATTGCCCTTGTAATCAATGTTTTTTCGATTTACGGGGGCGGAAGGGGGCTTGGCCAAAATCCAAAATGAACTTGATGAGCGTGCAATAAAAACACATATTGTCACCAAATTTGGTAGTCCTAGCTCTTATTAAAGCTGAGATCTAGATTTTCACACGGACAGACAGACGGACAGACAGACAGACGGACAGACGGACATGGCTATATCGACTCGGCTGTTGATCCTGAGCCAGAATATATATACTTTATGGGGTCGGAGGTGTCTCCTTCTGCCTGTTACATACATATTCGGTTTGAACAAAGTTATAATACCCTTCTACTCTATGAGTAGTGGGTATTATAAAGAAAAAGCTTAAGCGGCATGAACTGGGAATCGAACCACGGACCTGTCGGTTCAGGGAGTTCATCGCTTTGCCACTAAGCTACTGACGCTGTTATCCAACAACTGCAAAAATTTGCATTGTAAGGCATTCTTATTATTTCCTGTACAAATAGAGAATTTGCGCTGCCGGCAGCACTGTTGACAGCTATGGAAAACTTTAAGCCGAATAACTTCTGTGTTTATTATCGAATTCTTACCAAATTTTTAGAGATCATCTGGCTAGCCATAGTTATCATATAAACCGAAAATGAACAATATGGCATTAAAATTGCCCTTGTAATCAATGTTTTTTCGATTTACGGGGGCGGAAGGGGGCGTGGCCAAAATCCAAAATGAACTTGATCAGCGTGCAATAAAAACACATATTGTCGCCAAATTTGGTAGTCCTAGCTCTTATAATAGCTGACATCTAGATTTTCACACGGACAGACAGACGGACAGACAGACAGACGGACAGACAGCGTGGAATAAAAACACATATTGTCACCAAATTTGGTAGTCCTAGCTCTTATAATAGCTGAGATCTAGATTTTCACACGGACAGACAGACGGACAGACAGACAGACGGACAGACAGACATGGCTATATCGACACGGCTGTTGATTCTGAGCCAGAGTATATATACTTTATGGGGTCGGAGGTGTCTCCTTCTGCCTGTTAGATACATTTTCGGTTTGAACAAAGTTATAATACCCTTCCACTCTATGAATAGCGGGTATAATAAAGAAAAAGCTTAAGCGGCATGAACTGGGAATCGAACCACGGGCCTGTCGGTTCAGAAGTTTATCGCTTTTCCACTAAGCTACTGACGCTGTTATCCAACAACTGCAAATATTTGCATTGTAAGGCATTCTTATTATTTCCTGTACAAATAGAGAATTTGCGCTGCCGGCAGCACTGCTTACAGCTATGGACAACATTAAGCTGAATAACTTCTGTGTTTATTATCCGATTGTTACCAAATTTTGAGAGATCATCTGGCTAGCCATAGTTATCATATAAACCGAAAATGAACAATATGGCATCAAAATTGCCCTAGTAATCAATGTTTTTTCGATTTACGAGGGCGGAAGGGGGCGTGGCCAAAATCCAAAATGAACTTGATCAGCGTGCAATAAAAACACATATTGTCACCAAATTTGGTAGTCCTAGCTCTTATAATAGCTGAGATCTAGATTTTCCCACGGACAGACAGACGGACAGACAGACAGACAGACGGACAGACGGACATGGCTATATCAACACGGCTGTTGATTCTGAGCCAGAGTATATATACTTTATGGGGTCGGAGGTGTCTTCTTCTGCCTGTTACATACATTTTCGGTTTGAACAAAGTTATAATACCCTTCTACTCTATGAGTAGCGGGTATAATAAAGAAAAAGCTTAAGCGGCATGAACTGGGAATCGAACCACGGGCCTGTCGGTTCAGGAGTCCATCGCTTTTCCACTAAGCTACTGACGCTGTTATCCAACAACTGCAAAAATTTGCATTGTAAGGCATTCTTATTATTTCCTGTACAAATAGAGAATTTGCGCTGCCGGCAGCACTGCTTACAGCTATGGACAACGTTAAGCTGAATAAATTCTGTGTTTATTATCCGATTGTTACCAAATTTTCAGAGATCATCTGGCTAGCTATAGCTATCATATAAACCGAAAATTAACAACATGGCATCAAAATTGCCCTTGTAATCAATGTTTTTTCGATTTACGGGGGCGGAAGGGGGCTTGGCCAAAATCCAAAATGAACTTGATCAGCGTGCAATAAAAACACATATTGTCACCAAATTTGGTAGTCCTAGCTCTTATTAAAGCTGAGATCTAGATTTTCACACGGACAGACAGACGGACGGACAGACAGACGGACAGACGGACATGGCTATATCGACTCGGCTGTTGATCCTGAGCCAGAATATATATACTTTATGGGGTCGGAGGTGTCTCCTTCTGCCTGTTACATACATATTCGGTTTGAACAAAGTTATAATACCCTTCTACTCTATGAGTAGTGGGTATTATAAAGAAAAAGCTTAAGCGGCATGAACTGGGAATCGAACCACGGACCTGTCGGTTCAGGAGTTCATCGCTTTGCCACTAAGCTACTGACGCTGTTATCCAACAACTGCAAAAATTTGCATTGTAAGGCATTCTTATTATTTCCTGTACAAATAGAGAATTTGCGCTGCCGGCAGCACTGTTGACAGCTATGGAAAACTTTAAGCCGAATAACTTCTGTGTTTATTATCGAATTCTTACCAAATTTTTAGAGATCATCTGGCTAGCCATAGTTATCATATAAACCGAAAATGAACAATATGACATTAAAATTGCCCTTGTAATCAATGTTTTTTCGATTTACGGGGGCGGAAGGGGGCGTGGCCAAAATCCAAAATGAACTTGATCAGCGTGCAATAAAAACACATATTGTCGCCAAATTTGGTAGTCCTAGCTCTTATAATAGCTGACATCTAGATTTTCACACGGACAGACAGACGGACAGACAGACAGACGGACAGACAGCGTGGAATAAAAACACATATTGTCACCAAATTTGGTAGTCCTAGCTCTTATAATAGCTGAGATCTAGATTTTCACACGGACAGACAGACGGACAGACAGACAGACGGACAGACAGACATGGCTATATCGACACGGCTGTTGATTCTGAGCCAGAGTATATATACTTTATGGGGTCGGAGGTGTCTCCTTCTGCCTGTTAGATACATTTTCGGTTTGAACAAAGTTATAATACCCTTCCACTCTATGAATAGCGGGTATAATAAAGAAAAAGCTTAAGCGGCATGAACTGGGAATCGAACCACGGGCCTGTCGGTTCAGAAGTTTATCGCTTTTCCACTAAGCTACTGACGCTGTTATCCAACAACTGCAAATATTTGCATTGTAAGGCATTCTTATTATTTCCTGTACAAATAGAGAATTTGCGCTGCCGGCAGCACTGCTTACAGCTATGGACAACATTAAGCTGAATAACTTCTGTGTTTATTATCCGATTGTTACCAAATTTTGAGAGATCATCTGGCTAGCCATAGTTATCATATAAACCGAAAATGAACAATATGGCATCAAAATTGCCCTAGTAATCAATGTTTTTTCGATTTACGAGGGCGGAAGGGGGCGTGGCCAAAATCCAAAATGAACTTGATCAGCGTGCAATAAAAACACATATTGTC
Source organism: Zaprionus ghesquierei (assembly GCA_018904095.1). Taxonomy (NCBI): domain Eukaryota; kingdom Metazoa; phylum Arthropoda; class Insecta; order Diptera; family Drosophilidae; genus Zaprionus; species Zaprionus ghesquierei. Next base: position 47,676 of record JAEIGP010000061.1, on the reverse strand, counting down.
ACCAAATTTGGTAGTCCTAGCTCTTATAATAGCTGAGATCTAGATTTTCCCACGGACAGACAGACGGACAGACAGACAGACAGACGGACAGACGGACATGGCTATATCAACACGGCTGTTGATTCTGAGCCAGAGTATATATACTTTATGGGGTCGGAGGTGTCTTCTTCTGCCTGTTACATACATTTTCGGTTTGAACAAAGTTATAATACCCTTCTACTCTATGAGTAGCGGGTATAATAAAGAAAAAGCTTAAGCGGCATGAACTGGGAATCGAACCACGGGCCTGTCGGTTCAGGAGTCCATCGCTTTTCCACTAAGCTACTGACGCTGTTATCCAACAACTGCAAAAATTTGCATTGTAAGGCATTCTTATTATTTCCTGTACAAATAGAGAATCTGCGCTGCCGGCAGCACTGCTTACAGCTATGGACAACGTTAAGCTGAATAAATTCTGTGTTTATTATCCGATTGTTACCAAATTTTCAGAGATCATCTGGCTAGCTATAGCTATCATATAAACCGAAAATTAACAACATGGCATCAAAATTGCCCTTGTAATCAATGTTTTTTCGATTTACGGGGGCGGAAGGGGGCTTGGCCAAAATCCAAAATGAACTTGATCAGCGTGCAATAAAAACACATATTGTCACCAAATTTGGTAGTCCTAGCTCTTATTAAAGCTGAGATCTAGATTTTCACACGGACAGACAGACGGACATTTTCGGTTTGAACAAAGTTATAATACCCTTCTACTCTATGAGTAGCGGGTATAAAAAGAAAAAGCTTAAGACGCATGACCTGCGAATCGAACTACAGGCCTGTCGGTTCAAGAGTTCATCGCTTTTCCACTAAGCTACCGACGCTGTTATCCAACAACTGCAGAAATTTGCATTGTAAGGCATTCTTATTATTTCCTGTACAAAAAAGAGAATTTGCGCTGCCGGCAGCACTGCTTACAGCTATGGACAACATTAAGCCGAATAACTTCTGTGTTTATTATCCGATTGTTACCAAATTTTCAGAGATCATCTGGTTAGCTATAGCTATCATATAAACCGAAAATTAACAACATGGCATCAAAATTGCCCTTGTAATCAATGTTTTTTCGATTTACGGGGGCGGAAGGGGGCTTGGCCAAAATCCAAAATGAACTTGATGAGCGTGCAATAAAAACACATATTGTCACCAAATTTGGTAGTCCTAGCTCTTATTAAAGCTGAGATCTAGATTTTCACACGGACAGACAGACGGACAGACAGACAGACGGACAGACGGACATGGCTATATCGACTCGGCTGTTGATCCTGAGCCAGAGTATATATACTTTATGGGGTCGGAGGTGTCTCCTTCTGCCTGTTACATACATTTTCGGTTTGAACAAAGTTATAATACCCTTCTACTCTATGAGTAGCGGGTATAAAAAGAAAAAGCTTAAGACGCATGAACTGGGAATCGAACTACAGGCCTGTCGGTTCAAGAGTTCATCGCTTTTCCACTAAGCTACTGACGCTGTTATCCAACAACTGCAGAAATTTGCATTGTAAGGCATTCTTATTATTTCCTGTACAAAAAAGAGAATTTGCGCTGCCGGCAGCACTGCTTACAGCTATGGACAACATTAAGCCGAATAACTTCTGTGTTTATTATCCGATTGTTACCAAATTTTCAGAGATCATCTGGCTAGCCATAGTTATCATATAAACCGAAAATGAACAATATGGCATCAAAATTGCCCTTGTAATCAATGTTTTTTCGATTTACGGGGGCGGAAGGGGGCGTGGCCAAAATCCAAAATGAACTTAATTAGCGTGCAATAAAAACACATATTGTCACCAAATTTGGTAGTCCTAGCACTTATAATAGCTGAGATCTAGATTTTCACACGGACAGACAGACAGACAGACGGACAGACGGACATGGCTATATCGACTCGGCTGTTGATCCTGAGCCAGAATATATATACTTTATGGGGTCGGAGGTGTCTCCTTCTGCCTGTTACATACATATTCGGTTTGAACAAAGTTATAATACCCTTCTACTCTATGAGTAGTGGGTATTATAAAGAAAAAAAGCTTAAGCGGCATGAACTGGGAATCGAACCACGGACCTGTCGGTTCAGGAGTTCATCGCTTTGCCACTAAGCTACTGACGCTGTTATCCAACAACTGCAAAAATTTGCATTGTAAGGCATTCTTATTATTTCCTGTACAAATAGAGAATTTGCGCTGCCGGCAGCACTGTTTACAGCTATGGAAAACTTTAAGCCGAATAACTTCTGTGTTTATTATCGAATTCTTACCAAATTTTTAGAGATCATCTGGCTAGCCATAGTTATCATATAAACCGAAAATGAACAATATGGCATTAAAATTGCCCTTGTAATCAATGTTTTTTCGATTTACGGGGGCGGAAGGGGGCTTGGCCAAAATCCAAAATGAACTTGATCAGCGTGCAATAAAAACACATATTGTCACCAAATTTGGTAGTCCTAGCTCTTATAATAGCTGAGATCTAGATTTTCACACGGACAGACAGACGGACAGACAGACAGACGGACAGACAGCGTGGAATAAAAACACATATTGTCACCAAATTTGGCCAAGCCCCCTTCCGCCCCCGTAAATCGAAAAAACATTGATTACAAGGGCAATTTTGATGCCATGTTGTTAATTTTCGGTTTATATGATAGCTATAGCTAGCCAGATGATCTCTGAAAATTTGGTAACAATCGGATAATAAACACAGAATTTATTCAGCTTAACGTTGTCCATAGCTGTAAGCAGTGCTGCCGGCAGCGCAAATTCTCTATTTGTACAGGAAATAATAAGAATGCCTTACAATGCAAATTTTTGCAGTTGTTGGATAACAGCGTCAGTAGCTTAGTGGAAAAGCGATGGACTCCTGAACCGACAGGCCCGTGGTTCGATTCCCAGTTCATGCCGCTTAAGCTTTTTCTTTATTATACCCGCTACTCATAGAGTAGAAGGGTATTATAACTTTGTTCAAACCGAAAATGTATCTAACAGGCAGAAGAAGACACCTCCGACCCCATAAAGTATATATACTCTGGCTCAGAATCAACAGCCGTGTTGATATAGCCATGTCCGTCTGTCCGTCTGTCTGTCTGTCCGTCTGTCTGTCCGTGTGAAAATCTAGATCTCAGCTATTATAAGAGCTAGGACTACCAAATTTGGTGACAATATGTGTTTTTATTGCACGCTGATCAAGTTCATTTTGGATTTTGGCCAAGCCCCCTTCCGCCCCCGTAAATCGAAAAAACATTGATTACAAGGGCAATTTTGATGCCATGTTGTTAATTTTCGGTTTATATGATAGCTATAGCTAGCCAGATGATCTCTGAAAATTTGGTAACAATCGGATAATAAACACAGAATTTATTCAGCTTAACGTTGTCCATAGCTGTAAGCAGTGCTGCCGGCAGCGCAAATTCTCTATTTGTACAGGAAATAATAAGAATGCCTTACAATGCAAATTTTTGCAGTTGTTGGATAACAGCGTCAGTAGCTTAGTGGAAAAGCGATGGACTCCTGAACCGACAGGCCCGTGGTTCGATTCCCAGTTCATGCCGCTTAAGCTTTTTCTTTATTATACCCGCTACTCATAGAGTAGAAGGGTATTATAACTTTGTTCAAACCGAAAATGTATGTAACAGGCAGAAGGAGACACCTCCGACCCCATAAAGTATATATACTCTGGCTCAGGATCAACAGCCGAGTCGATATAGCCATGTCCGTCTGTCCGTCTGTCTGTCTGTCCGTCTGTCTGTCCGTGTGAAAATCTAGATCTCAGCTTTAATAAGAGCTAGGACTACCAAATTTGGTGACAATATGTGTTTTTATTGCACGCTCATCAAGTTCACTTTGGATTTTGGCCAAGCCCCTTCCGCCCCCGTAAATCGAAAAACATTGATTACAAGGGCAATTTTGATGCCATGTTGTTAATTTTCGGTTTATATGATAGCTATAGCTAGCCAGATGATCTCTGAAAATTTGGTAACAATCGGATAATAAACACAGAATTTATTCAGCTTAACGTTGTCCATAGCTGTAAGCAGTGCTGCCGGCAGCGCAAATTCTCTATTTGTACAGGAAATAATAAGAATGCCTTACAATGCAAATTTTTGCAGTTGTTGGATAACAGCGTCAGTAGCTTAGTGGAAAAGCGATGGACTCCTGAACCGACAGGCCCGTGGTTCGATTCCCAGTTCATGCCGCTTAAGCTTTTTCTTTATTATACCCGCTACTCATAGAGTAGAAGGGTATTATAACTTTGTTCAAACCGAAAATGTATCTAACAGGCAGAAGAAGACACCTCCGACCCCATAAAGTATATATACTCTGGCTCAGAATCAACAGCCGTGTTGATATAGCCATGTCCGTCTGTCCGTCTGTCTGTCTGTCCGTCTGTCTGTCCGTGTGAAAATCTAGATCTCAGCTATTATAAGAGCTAGGACTACCAAATTTGGTGACAATATGTGTTTTTATTGCACGCTGATCAAGTTCATTTTGGATTTTGGCCAAGCCCCCTTCCGCCCCCGTAAATCGAAAAAACATTGATTACAAGGGCAATTTTGATGCCATGTTGTTAATTTTCGGTTTATATGATAGCTATAGCTAGCCAGATGATCTCTGAAAATTTGGTAACAATCGGATAATAAACACAGAATTTATTCAGCTTAACGTTGTCCATAGCTGTAAGCAGTGCTGCCGGCAGCGCAAATTCTCTATTTGTACAGGAAATAATAAGAATGCCTTACAATGCAAATTTTTGCAGTTGTTGGATAACAGCGTCAGTAGCTTAGTGGAAAAGCGATGGACTCCTGAACCGACAGGCCCGTGGTTCGATTCCCAGTTCATGCCGCTTAAGCTTTTTCTTTATTATACCCGCTACTCATAGAGTAGAAGGGTATTATAACTTTGTTCAAACCGAAAATGTATCTAACAGGCAGAAGAAGACACCTCCGACCCCATAAAGTATATATACTCTGGCTCAGAATCAACAGCCGTGTTGATATAGCCATGTCCGTCTGTCCGTCTGTCTGTCTGTCTGTCCGTCTGTCTGTCCGTGTGAAAATCTAGATCTCAGCTATTATAAGAGCTAGGACTACCAAATTTGGTGACAATATGTGTTTTTATTGCACGCTGATCAAGTTCATTTTGGATTTTGGCCACGCCCCCTTCCGCCCTCGTAAATCGAAAAAACATTGATTACTAGGGCAATTTTGATGCCATATTGTTCATTTTCGGTTAATATGATAACTATGGCTAGCCAGATAATCTCTCAAAATTTGGTAACAATCGGATAATAAACACAGAAGTTATTCAGCTTAATGTTGTCCATAGCTGTAAGCAGTGCTGCCGGCAGCGCAAATTCTCTATTTGTACAGGAAATAATAAGAATGCCTTACAATGCAAATATTTGCAGTTGTTGGATAACAGCGTCAGTAGCTTAGTGGAAAAGCGATAAACTTCTGAACCGACAGGCCCGTGGTTCGATTTCCAGTTCATGCCGCTTAAGCTTTTTCTTTATTATACCCGCTACTCATAGAGTGGAAGGGTATTATAACTTTGTTCAAACCGAAAATGTATCTAACAGGCAGAAGGAGACACCTCCGACCCCATAAAGTATATATACTCTGGCTCAGAATCAACAGCCGTGTCGATATAGCCATGTCTGTCTGTCCGTCTGTCTGTCTGTCCGTCTGTCTGTCCGTGTGAAAATCTAGATCTCAGCTATTATAAGAAAATGAACTTGATGAGCGTGCAATAAAAACACATATTGTCACCAAATTTGGTAGTCCTAGCTCTTATTAAAGCTGAGATCTAGATTTTCACACGGACAGACAGACGGACAGACAGACAGACGGACAGACGGACATGGCTATATCGACTCGGCTGTTGATCCTGAGCCAGAGTATATATACTTTATGGGGTCGGAGGTGTCTCCTTCTGCCTGTTACATACATTTTCGGTTTGAACAAAGTTATAATACCCTTCTACTCTATGAGTAGCGGGAATAAAAAGAAAAAGTTTAAGAGGCATGAACTGGGAATCGAACTACAGGCCTGTCGGTTCAAGAGTTCATCGCTTTTCCACTAAGCTACTGACGCTGTTATCCAACAACTGCAAAAATTTGCATTGTAAGGCATTCTTATTATTTCCTGTACAAATAGAGAATTTGCGCTGCCGGCAGCACTGCTTACAGCTATGGACAACGTTAAGCTGAATAAATTCTGTGTTTATTATCCGATTGTTACCAAATTTTCAGAGATCATCTGGCTAGCTATAGCTATCATATAAACCGAAAATTAACAACATGGCATCAAAATTGCCCTTGTAATCAATGTTTTTTCGATTTACGGGGGCGGAAGGGGGCTTGGCCAAAATCCAAAATGAACTTGATCAGCGTGCAATAAAAACACATATTGTCACCAAATTTGGTAGTCCTAGCTCTTATAATAGCTGAGATCTAGATTTTCACACGGACAGACAGACGGACAGACAGACAGACAGACGGACAGACGGACATGGCTATATCAACACGGCTGTTGATTCTGAGCCAGAGTATATATACTTTATGGGGTCGGAGGTGTCTTCTTCTGCCTGTTAGATACATTTTCGGTTTGAACAAAGTTATAATACCCTTCTACTCTATGAGTAGCGGATATAATAAAGAAAGCTTAAGCGGCATGAACTGGGAATCGAACCACGGGCCTGTCGGTTCAGGAGTCCATCGCTTTTCCACTAAGCTACTGACGCTGTTATCCAACAACTGCAAAAATTTGCATTGTAAGGCATTCTTATTATTTCCTGTACAAATAGAGAATTTGCGCTGCCGGCAGCACTGCTTACAGCTATGGACAACGTTAAGCTGAATAAATTCTGTGTTTATTATCCGATTGTTACCAAATTTTCAGAGATCATCTGGCTAGCTATAGCTATCATATAAACCGAAAATTAACAACATGGCATCAAAATTGCCCTTGTAATCAATGTTTTTTCGATTTACGGGGGCGGAAGGGGGCTTGGCCAAAATCCAAAATGAACTTGATGAGCGTGCAATAAAAACACATATTGTCACCAAATTTGGTAGTCCTAGCTCTTATTAAAGCTGAGATCTAGATTTTCACACGGACAGACAGACGGACAGACAGACAGACGGACAGACGGACATGGCTATATCGACTCGGCTGTTGATCCTGAGCCAGAGTATATATACTTTATGGGGTCGGAGGTGTCTCCTTCTGCCTGTTACATACATTTTCGGTTTGAACAAAGTTATAATACCCTTCTACTCTATGAGTAGTGGGTATAAAAAGAAAAAGCTTAAGAGGCATGAACTGGGAATCGAACTACAGGCCTGTCGGTTCAAGAGTTTATCGCTTTTCCACTAAGCTACTGACGCTGTTATCCAACAACTGCAAAAATTTGCATTGTAAGGCATTCTTATCATTTCCTGTACAAATAGAGAATTTGCGCTGCCGGCAGCACTGCTTACAGCTATGGACAACATTAAGCCGAATAACTTCTGTGTTTATTATCGGATTGTTACCAAATTTTTAGAGATCATCTGGCTAGCCATAGTTATCATATAAACCGAAAATGAATAATATGGCATCAAAATTGCCCTTGTAATCAATGTTTTTTCGATTTACGGGGGCGGAAGGGGGCGTGGCCAAAATCCAAAATGAACTTAATTAGCGTGCAATAAAAACACATATTGTCACCAAATTTGGTAGTCCTAGCACTTATAATAGCTGAGATCTAGATCTTCACACGGACAGACAGACAGACAGACGGACAGACGGACATGGCTATATCGACTCGGCTGTTGATCCTGAGCCAGAATATATATACTTTATGGGGTCGGAGGTGTCTCCTTCTGCCTGTTACATACATTTTCGGTTTGAACAAAGTTATAATACCCTTCTACTCTATGAGTAGTGGGTATAATAAAGAAAAAGCTTAAGCGGCATGAACTGGGAATCGAACCACGGGCCTGTCGGTTCAGGAGTCCATCGCTTTTCCACTAAGCTACTGACGCTGTTATCCAACAACTGCAAAATTTGCATTGTAAGGCATTCTTATTATTTCCTGTACAAATAGAGAATTTACGCTGCCGGCAGCACTGTTTACAGCTATGGAAAACGTTAAGCCGAATAACTTCTGTGTTTATTATCGGATTGTTACCAAATTTTTAGAGATCATCTGGCTAGCCATAGTTATCATATAAACCGAAAATGAACAATATGGCATCAAAATTGCCCTTGTAATCAATGTTTTTTCGATTTACGGGGGCGGAAGGGGGCGTGGCCAAAATCCAAAATGAACTTGATCAGCGTGCAATAAAAACACATATTGTCGCCAAATTTGGTAGTCCTAGATCTTATAATAACTGACATCTAGATTTTCACACGGACGGACAGACAGACAGACAGACAGACAGACGGACAGACGGACATGGCTATATCGACTCGGCTGTTGATCGTGTGCCAGAGTATATATACTTTATGGGGTCGGAGGTGTCTCCTTCTGCCTGTTACATACATTTTCGGTTTGAACAAAGTTATAATACCCTTCTACTCTATGAGTAGCGGGTATAAAAAGAAAAACCTTAAGAGGCATGAACTGGGAATCGAACTACGGGCCAATCGGTTCAGGAGTTCATCGCTTTTCCACTAAGCTACTGACGCTGTTATCAAACAACCGCAGAAATTTGCATTGTAAGGCATTCTTATTATTTTCTGTACAAATAAGAGAATTTGCGCTGCCGGCAGCGCTGCTTACAGCAATGGACAACATTAAGCTGAATAACTTCTGTGTTTATTATCCGATTGTTACCAAATTTTCAGAGATCATCTGGCTAGCCATAGTTATCATATAAACCGAAAATGAACAATATGGCATCAAAATTGCCCTAGTAATCAATTCGATTCGATTTACGGGGGCGGAAGGGGGCGTGGCCAAAATCCAAAATGAACTTGATCAGCGTGCAATAAAAACACATATTGTCACCAAATTTGGTAGTCCTAGCTCTTATAATAGCTGAGATCTAGATTTTCCCACGGACAGACAGACGGACAGACGGACATGGCTATATCGACTCGGCTGTTGATCGTGTGCCAGAGTATATATACTTTATGGGGTCGGAGGTGTCTTCTTCTGCCTGTTAGATACATTTTCGGTTTGAACAAAGTTATAATACCCTTCTACTCTATGAGTAGCGGGTATAATAAAGAAAAAGCTTAAGAGGCATGAACTGGAAATCGAACTACAGGCTTGTCGGTTCAAGAGTTCATCGCTTTTCCACTAAGCTACTGACGCTGTTATCCAACAACTGCAAAAATTTGCATTGTAAGGCATTCTCATTATATCCTGTACAAATAGAGAATTTGCGCTGCCGGCAGCACTGCTTACAGCTATGGACAACGTTAAGCTGAATAAATTCTGTGTTTATTATCCGATTGTTACCAAATTTTCAGAGATCATCTGGCTAGCTATAGCTATCATATAAACCGAAAATGAACAACATGGCATCAAAATTGCCCTTGTAATCAATGTTTTTTCGATTTACGGGGGCGGAAGGGGGCTTGGCCAAAATCCAAAATGAACTTGATCAGCGTGCAATAAAAACACATATTGTCACCAAATTTGGTAGTCCTAGCTCTTATAATAGCTGAGATCTAGATTTTCACACGGACAGACAGACGGACAGACAGACAGACCGGCAGACGGACATGGCTATATCGACTCGGCTGTTGATCCTGAGCCAGAGTATATATACTTTATGGGGTCGGAGGTGTCTCCTTCTGCCTGTTAGATACATTTTCGGTTTGAACAAAGTTATAATACCCTTCTACTCTATGAGTAGCGGGTATAAAAAGAAAAAGCTTAAGAGGCATGAACTGGGAATCGAACTACAGGCCTGTCGGTTCAAGAGTTCATCGCTTTTCCACTAAGCTACTGACGCTGTTATCCAACAACTGCAGAAATTTGCATTGTAAGGCATTCTTATTATTTCCTGTACAAATAAGAGAATTTGCGCTGCCGGCAGCACTGCTTACAGCTATGGACAACATTAAGCCGAATGACTTCTGTGTTTATTATCCGATTGTTACCAAATTTTCAGAGATCATCTGGCTAGCCATAGTTATCATATAAACTGAAAATGAACAATATGGCATCAAAATTGCCCTAGTAATCAATGTTTTTTCGATTTACGGGGGCGGAAGGGGGCGTGGCCAAAATCCAAAATGAACTTGATCAGCGTGCAATGAAAACACATATTGTCACCAAATTTGGTAGTCCTAGCTCTTATAATAGCTGAGATCTAGATTTTCCCACGGACAGACAGACGGACAGACAGACGGACAGACGGACATGGCTATATCGACACGGCTGTTGATTCTGAGCCAGAGTATATATACTTTATGGGGTCGGAGGTGTCTTCTTCTGCCTGTTAGATACATTTTCGGTTTGAACAAAGTTATAATACCCTTCTACTCTATGAGTAGCGGGTATAATAAAGAAAAAGCTTAAGCGGCATGAACTGGGAATCGAACCACGGGCCTGTCGGTTCAGGAGTCCATCGCTTTTCCACTAAGCTACTGACGCTGTTATCCAACAACTGCAAAAATTTGCATTGTAAGGCATTCTTATTATATCCTGTACAAATAGAGAATTTGCGCTGCCGGCAGCACTGCTTACAGCTATGGACAACGTTAAGCTGAATAAATTCTGTGTTTATTATCCGATTGTTACCAAATTTTCAGAGATCATCTGGCTAGCTATAGCTATCATATAAACCGAAAATGAACAACATGGCATCAAAATTGCCCTTGTAATCAATGTTTTTTCGATTTACGGGGGCGGAAGGGGGCTTGGCCAAAATCCAAAATGAACTTGATCAGCGTGCAATAAAAACACATATTGTCACCAAATTTGGTAGTCCTAGCTCTTATAATAGCTGAGATCTAGATTTTCACACGGACAGACAGACGGACAGACAGACAGACCGGCAGACGGACATGGCTATATCGACTCGGCTGTTGATCCTGAGCCAGAGTATATATACTTTATGGGGTCGGAGGTGTCTCCTTCTGCCTGTTAGATACATTTTCGGTTTGAACAAAGTTATAATACCCTTCTACTCTATGAGTAGCGGGTATAAAAAGAAAAAGCTTAAGAGGCATGAACTGGGAATCGAACTACAGGCCTGTCGGTTCAAGAGTTCATCGCTTTTCCACTAAGCTACTGACGCTGTTATCCAACAACTGCAGAAATTTGCATTGTAAGGCATTCTTATTATTTCCTGTACAAATAAGAGAATTTGCGCTGCCGGCAGCACTGCTTACAGCTATGGACAACATTAAGCCGAATGACTTCTGTGTTTATTATCCGATTGTTACCAAATTTTCAGAGATCATCTGGCTAGCCATAGTTATCATATAAACCGAAAATGAACAATATGGCATCAAAATTGCCCTTGTAATCAATGTTTTTTCGATTTACGGGGGCGGAAGGGGGCGTGGCCAAAATCCAAAATGAACTTATTTAGCGTGCAATAAAAACACATATTGTCACCAAATTTGGTAGTCCTAGCACTTAAAATAGCTGAGATCTAGATTTCCACACGGACAGACAGACAGACAGACGGACAGACGGACATGGCTATATCGACACGGCTGTTGATCCTGAGCCAGAATATATATACTTTATGGGGTCGGAGGTGTCTCCTTCTGCCTGTTACATACATTTTCGGTTTGAACAAAGTTATAATACCCTTCTACTCTATGAGTAGTGGGTATAATAAAGAAAAAGCTTAAGCGGCATGAACTGGGAATCGAACCACGGGCCTGTCGGTTCAGGAGTTCATCGCTTTGCCACTAAGCTACTGACGCTGTTATCCAACAACTGCAAAAATTTGCATTGTAAGGCATTCTTATTGTTTTCTGTACAAATAAGAGAATTTGCGCTGCCGGCAGCACTGTTTACAGCTATGGAAAACGTTAAGCCGAATAACTTCTGTGTTTATTATCCGATTGTTACCAAATTTTTAGAGATCATCTGGCTAGCCATAGTTATCATATAAACCGAAAATGAACAATATGGCATCAAAATTGCCCTTGTAATCAATGTTTTTTCGATTTACGGGGGCGGAAGGGGGCGTGGCCAAAATCCAAAATGAACTTGATGAGCGTGCAATAAAAACACATATTGTCACCAAATTTGGTAGTCCTTGCTCTTATAATAGCTGAGATCTAGATTTTCACACGGACAGACAGACGGACAGACGGACATGGCTATATCGACTCGGCTGTTGATTCTGAGCCAGAGTATATATACTTTATGGGGTCGGACGTGTCTCCTTCTGCCTGTTAGATAAATTTTCGGTTTGAACAAAGTTATAATACCCTTCTAGTCTATGAGTAGCGGGTATAAAAAGAAAAAGCTTAAGAGGCGTGAACTGGGAATCGAACTACGGGCCTGTCGGTTCAGGAGTTCATCGCTTTTCCACTAAGCTGCTGACGCTGTTATCCAACAACTGCAAAAATTTGCATTGTAAGGCATTCTTATTATTTCCTGTACAACTAGAGAATTTTCGCTGCCGGCAGCACTGTTTACAGCTATGGAAAACGTTAAGCCGAATAACTTCTGTGTTTATTATCGGATTGTTACCAAATTTTTAGAGATCATCTGGCTAGCCACTGTTTACAGCTATGGAAAACGTTAAGCCGAATAACTTCTGTGTCTATTATCCGATTGTTACCAAATTTTTAGAGATCATCTGGCTAGCCATAGTTATCATATAAATCGAAAATGAACAATATGGCATCAAAATTGCCCTTGTAATCAATGTTTTTCGATTTACGGGGGCGGAAGGGGGCGTGGCCAAAATCCAAAATGAACTTGATCAGCGTGCAATAAAAACACATATTGTCACCAAATTTGGTAGTCCTAGCTCTTATAATAGCTGAGATCTAGATTTTCACACGGACAGACAGACGGACAGACGGACATGGCTATATCGACTCGGCTGTTGATTCTGAGCCAGAGTATATATACTGTATGGGGTCGGACGTGTCTCCTTCTGCCTGTTAGATAAATTTTCGGTTTGAACAAAGTTATAATACCCTTCTAGTTTATGAGTAGCGGGTATAAAAAGAAAAAGCTTAAGAGGCGTGAACTGGGAATCGAACTGTGGGCCTGTCGGTTCAGGAGTTCATCGCTTTTCCACTAAGCTACTGACGCTGTTATCCAACAAAAAAAACACATATTGTCGCCAAATTTGGTAGTCCTAGCTCTTATAATAGCTGACATCTAGATTTTCACACGGACAGACAGACAGACAGACAGACGGACAGACGGACATGGCTATATCGACTCGGCTGTTGATCGTGTGCCAGAGTATATATACTTTATGGGGTCGGAGGTGTCTCCTTCTGCCTGTTGCATACATTTTCGGTTTGAACAAAGTTATAATACCCTTCTACTCTATGAGTAGCGGGTATAAAAAGAAAAAGCTTAAGAGGCATGAACTGGGAATCGAACTACGGGCCAATCGGTTCAGGAGTTCATCGCTTTTCCACTAAGCTACTGACGCTGTTATCAAACAACTGCAGAAATTTGCATTGTAAGGCATTCTTATTATTTTCTGTACAAATAAGAGAATTTGCGCTGCCGGCACCGCTGCTTACAGCAATGGACAACATTAAGCTGAATAACTTCTGTGTTTATTATCCGATTGTTACCAAATTTTGAGAGATCATCTGGCTAGCCATAGTTATCACATAGTTATCACATGAACAATATGACATCAAAATTGCCCTAGTAATCAATGTTTTTTCGATTTACGGGGGCGGAAGGGGGCGTGGCCAAAATCCAAAATGAACTTGATCAGCGTGCAATGAAAACACATATTGTCACCAAATTTGGTAGTCCTAGCTCTTATAATAGCTGAGATCTAGATTTTCCCACGGACAGACAGACGGACAGACGGACATGGCTATATCGACACGGCTGTTGATTCTGAGCCAGAGTATATATACTTTATGGGGTCGGAGGTGTCTTCTTCTGCCTGTTAGATACATTTTCGGTTTGAACAAAGTTATAATACCCTTCTACTCTATGAGTAGCGGGTATAATAAAGAAAAAGCTTAAGCGGCATGAACTGGGAATCGAACCACGGGTCTGTCGGTTCAGAAGTCCATCGCTTTTCCACTAAGCTACTGACGCTGTTATCCAACAACTGCAAAAATTTGCATTGTAAGGCATTCTTATTATATCCTGTACAAATAGAGAATTTGCGCTGCCGGCAGCACTGCTTACAGCTATGGACAACGTTAAGCTGAATAAATTCTGTGTTTATTATCCGATTGTTACCAAATTTTCAAAGATCATCTGGCTAGCTATAGCTATCATATAAACCGAAAATGAACAATATGGCATCAAAATTGCCCTTGTAATCAATGTTTTTCGATTTACGGGGGCGGAAGGGGGCGTGGCCAAAATCCAAAATGAACTTGATCAGCGTGCAATAAAAACACATATTGTCACCAAATTTGGTAGTCCTAGCTCTTATAATAGCTGAGATCTAGATTTTCACACGGACAGACAGACGGACAGACGGACATGGCTATATCGACTCGGCTGTTGATTCTGAGCCAGAGTATATATACTGTATGGGGTCGGACGTGTCTCCTTCTGCCTGTTAGATAAATTTTCGGTTTGAACAAAGTTATAATACCCTTCTAGTTTATGAGTAGCGGGTATAAAAAGAAAAAGCTTAAGAGGCGTGAACTGGGAATCGAACTGTGGGCCTGTCGGTTCAAGAGTTCATCGCTTTTCCACTAAGCTACTGACGCTGTTATCCAACAAAAAAAACACATATTGTCGCCAAATTTGGTAGTCCTAGCTCTTATAATAGCTGACATCTAGATTTTCACACGGACAGACAGACAGACAGACAGACGGACAGACGGACATGGCTATATCGACTCGGCTGTTGATCGTGTGCCAGAGTATATATACTTTATGGGGTCGGAAGTGTCTCCTTCTGCCTGTTAGATACATTTTCGGTTTGAACAAAGTTATAATACCCTTCTACTCTATGAGTAGCGGGTATAAAAAGAAAAAGCTTAAGAGGCATGAACTGGGAATCGAACTACGGGCCAATCGGTTCAGGAGTTCATCGCTTTTCCACTAAGCTACTGACGCTGTTATCAAACAACTGCAGAAATTTGCATTGTAAGGCATTCTTATTATTTTCTGTACAAATAAGAGAATTTGCGCTGCCGGCACCGCTGCTTACAGCAATGGACAACATTAAGCTGAATAACTTCTGTGTTTATTATCCGATTGTTACCAAATTTTGAGAGATCATCTGGCTAGCCATAGTTATCACATAAACCGAAAATGAACAATATGACATCAAAATTGCCCTAGTAATCAATGTTTTTTCGATTTACGGGGGCGGAAGAGGGCGTGGCCAAAATCCAAAATGAACTTGATCAGCGTGCAATGAAAACACATATTGTCACCAAATTTGGTAGTCCTAGCTCTTATAATAGCTGAGATCTAGATTTTCCCACGGACAGACAGACGGACAGACGGACATGGCTATATCGACACGGCTGTTGATTCTGAGCCAGAGTATATATACTTTATGGGGTCGGAGGTGTCTTCTTCTGCCTGTTAGATACATTTTCGGTTTGAACAAAGTTATAATACCCTTCTACTCTATGAGTAGCGGGTATAATAAAGAAAAAGCTTAAGCGGCATGAACTGGGAATCGAACCACGGGTCTGTCGGTTCAGGAGTCCATCGCTTTTCCACTAAGCTACTGACGCTGTTATCCAACAACTGCAAAAATTTGCATTGTAAGGCATTCTTATTATATCCTGTACAAATAGAGAATTTGCGCTGCCGGCAGCACTGCTTACAGCTATGGACAACGTTAAGCTGAATAAATTCTGTGTTTATTATCCGATTGTTACCAAATTTTCAGAGATCATCTGGCTAGCTATAGCTATCATATAAACCGAAAATGAACAACATGGCATCAAAATTGCCCTTGTAATCAATGTTTTTTCGATTTACGGGGGCGGAAGGGGGCTTGGCCAAAATCCAAAATGAACTTGATCAGCGTGCAATAAAAACACATATTGTCACCAAATTTGGTAGTCCTAGCTCTTATAATAGCTGAGATCTAGATTGTCACACGGACAGACAGACGGACAGACAGACAGACGGACATGGCTATATCGACTCGGCTGTTGATCCTGAGCCAGAGTATATATACTTTATGGGGTCGGAGGTGTCTCCTTCTGCCTGTTACATACATTTTCGGTTTGAACAAAGTTATAATACCCTTCTACTCTATGAGTAGTGGGTATAAAAAGAAAAAGCTTAAGAGGCATGAACTGGGAATCGAACTACAGGCCTGTCGGTTCAAGAGTTCATCGCTTTTCCACTAAGCTACTGACGCTGTTATCCAACAACTGCAGAAATTTGCATTGTAAGGCATTCTTATTATTTCCTGTACAAATAAGAGAATTTGCGCTGCCGGCAGCACTGCTTACAACTATGGACAACATTAAGCCGAATGACTTCTGTGTTTATTATCCGATTGTTACCAAATTTTCAGAGATCATCTGGCTAGCCATAGTTATCATATAAACCGAAAATGAACAATATGGCATCAAAATTGCCCTTGTAATCAATGTTTTTTCGATTTACGGAGGCGGAAGGGGGCGTGGCCAAAATCCAAAATGAACTTAATTAGCGTGCAATAAAAACACATATTGTCACCAAATTTGGTAGTCCTAGCGCTTATAATAGCTGAGATCTAGATTTCCACACGGACAGACAGACAGACAGACGGACAGACGGACATGGCTATATCGACACGGCTGTTGATCCTGAGCCAGAATATATATACTTTATGGGGTCGGAGGTGTCTCCTTCTGCCTGTTACATACATTTTCGGTTTGAACAAAGTTATAATACCCTTCTAGTCTATGAGTAGCGGGTATAAAAAGAAAAAGCTTAAGAGGCGTGAACTGGGAATCGAACTACGGGCCTGTCGGTTCAGGAGTTCATCGCTTTCCACTAAGCTACTGACGCTGTTATCCAACAACTGCAAAAATTTGCATTGTAAGGCATTCTTATTATTTCCTGTACAAATAGAGAATTTGCGCTGCGGCAGCACTGCTTACAGCTATGGAAAACGTTAAGCTGAATAACTTCTGTGTTTATTATCCGATTGTTACCAAATTTTGAGAGATTATCTGGCTAGCTATAGTTGTCATATAAACCGAAAATGAACAATATGGCATCAAAATTGCGCTTGTAATCAATTTTTTTCGATTTACAGGGGCGGAAGGGGGCGTGGCCAAAGTCCAAAATAAACTTGATCAGCTTGCAGTAATAACACATTTTGTCACCAAATTTGGTAGTTCTATCTCTTATAATAGCTGAGATCTAGGTTTTCACACGGACAGACAGACAGACAGACGGACAGACGGACAGACAGACAGGCGGACAGACGGACAGACGGACAGACGGACATGGCTATATCGACTCGGCTGTTGATCCTGAGCCAGAGTATATATACTTTATGGGGTCGGAGGTGTCTCCTTCTGCCAATTAGATACATTTTCGGTTTGAACAAAGTTATAATACCCTTCTACTCTATGAGTAGCGGGTATAAAAAGAAAAAGCTTAAGAGGCATGAACTGGGAATCAAACTACGGGCCAATCGGTTCAGGAGTTCATCGCTTTTCCACTAAGCTACTGACGCTGTTATCCAACAACTGCAGAAATTTGCATTGTAAGGCATTCTTATTA
The DNA here is from genome assembly GCA_018904095.1 of Zaprionus ghesquierei. Lineage (NCBI taxonomy): Eukaryota > Metazoa > Arthropoda > Insecta > Diptera > Drosophilidae > Zaprionus > Zaprionus ghesquierei. The sequence goes on along the minus strand of JAEIGP010000061.1, from coordinate 29,806 downwards.
TTTTCTGTACAAATAAGAGAATTTGCGCTGCCGGCAGCGCTGCTTACAGCTATGGACAACATTAAGCTGAATAACTTCTGTGTTTATTATCCGATTGTTACCAAATTTGAGAGATTATCTGGCTAGCTATAGTTGTCATATAAACCGAAAATAAACAATATGGCATCAAAATTGCGCTTGTAATCAATTTTTTTCGATTTACAGGGGCGGAAGGGGGCGTGGCCAAAGTCCAAAATAAACTTGATCAGCTTGCAGTAATAACACATTTTGTCACCAAATTTGGTAGTTCTATCTCTTATAATAGCTGAGATCTAGGTTTTCACACGGACAGACAGACAGACAGACGGACAGACGGACAGACAGACAGGCGGACAGACGGACAGACAGACAGACGGACAGACGGACGTGGCTATATCGACTCGGCTGTTGATTCTGAGCCACTTTATGGGGTCGGAGGTGTGTCCTTCTGCCTGTTAGATACATTTTCGGTTTGAACAAAGTTATAATACCCTTCTACTCTATGAGTAGCGGGTATAAAAAAAAAAAGCTTAAGCGGCATGAACTGGGAATCGAACCACGGGCCTGTCGGTTCAGGAGTTCATCGCTTTTCCACTAAGCTACTGACGCTGTTATCCAACAACTGCAAAAATTTGCATTGTAAGGCATTCTTATTATTTTCTGTACAAATAAGAGAATTTGCGCTGCCGGCAGCGCTGCTTACAGCTATGGACAACATTAAGCTGAATAACTTCTGTGTTTATTATCCGATTGTTACCAAATTTTGAGAGATCATCTGGCTAGCCATAGTTATCATATAAACCGAAAATGAACAATATGGCATCAAAATTGCGCTTGTAATCAATGTTTTTTCGATTTACAGGGGCGGAAGGGGGCGTGGCCAAAGTCCAAAATAAACTTGATCAGCGTGCAATAAAAACACATATTGTCACCAAATTTGGTAGTCCTAGCTCTTATAATAGCTGAGATCTAGATTTTCACACGGACAGACAGACGGACAGACGGACAGACAGACAGACGGACAGACGGACATGGCTATATCGACTCGGCTGTTGATTCTGAGCCAGAGTATATATACTTTATGGGGTCGGAGGTGTGTCCTTCTGCCTGTTAGATACATTTTCGGTTTGAACAAAGTTATAATACCCTTCTACCCTATGAGTAGCGGGTATAAAAAGAAAAAGCTTAAGAGGCGTGAACTGGGAATCGAACTACGGGCCTGTCGGTTCAGGAGTTCATCGCTTTCCACTAAGCTACTGACGCTGTTATCCAACAACTGCAAAAATTTGCATTGTAAGGCATTCTTATTATTTCCTGTACAAATAGAGAATTTGCGCTGCGGCAGCACTGCTTACAGCTATGGAAAACGTTAAGCTGAATAACTTCTGTGTTTATTATCCGATTGTTACCAAATTTTGAGAGATTATCTGGCTAGCTATAGTTGTCATATAAACCGAAAATGAACAATATGGCATCAAAATTGCGCTTGTAATCAATTTTTTCGATTTACAGGGGCGGAAGGGGGCGTGGCCAAAGTCCAAAATAAACTTGATCAGCTTGCAGTAATAACACATTTTGTCACCAAATTTGGTAGTTCTATCTCTTATAATAGCTGAGATCTAGGTTTTCACACGGACAGACAGACAGACAGACGGACAGACGGACAGACAGACAGGCGGACAGACGGACAGACGGACAGACGGACATGGCTATATCGACTCGGCTGTTGATCCTGAGCCAGAGTATATATATACTTTATGGGGTCGGAGGTGTCTCCTTCTGCCAATTAGATACATTTTCGGTTTGAACAAAGTTATAATACCCTTCTACTCTATGAGTAGCGGGTATAAAAAGAAAAAGCTTAAGAGGCATGAACTGGGAATCAAACTACGGGCCAATCGGTTCAGGAGTTCATCGCTTTTCCACTAAGCTACTGACGCTGTTATCCAACAACTGCAGAAATTTGCATTGTAAGGCATTCTTATTATTTTCTGTACAAATAAGAGAATTTGCGCTGCCGGCAGCGCTGCTTACAGCTATGGACAACATTAAGCTGAATAACTTCTGTGTTTATTATCCGATTGTTACCAAATTTGAGAGATTATCTGGCTAGCTATAGTTGTCATATAAACCGAAAATAAACAATATGGCATCAAAATTGCGCTTGTAATCAATTTTTTTCGATTTACAGGGGCGGAAGGGGGCGTGGCCAAAGTCCAAAATAAACTTGATCAGCTTGCAGTAATAACACATTTTGTCACCAAATTTGGTAGTTCTATCTCTTATAATAGCTGAGATCTAGGTTTTCACACGGACAGACAGACAGACAGACGGACAGACGGACAGACAGACAGGCGGACAGACGGACAGACAGACAGACGGACAGACGGACGTGGCTATATCGACTCGGCTGTTGATTCTGAGCCACTTTATGGGGTCGGAGGTGTGTCCTTCTGCCTGTTAGATACATTTTCGGTTTGAACAAAGTTATAATACCCTTCTACCCTATGAGTAGCGGGTATAATAAAGAAAAAGCTTAAGCGGCATGAACTGGGAATCGAACCACGGGCCTGTCGGTTCAGGAGTTCATCGCTTTTCCACTAAGCTACTGACGCTGTTATCCAACAACTGCAAAAATTTGCATTGTAAGGCATTCTTATTATTTTCTGTACAAATAAGAGAATTTGCGCTGCCGGCAGCGCTGCTTACAGCTATGGACAACATTAAGCTGAATAACTTCTGTGTTTATTATCCGATTGTTACCAAATTTTGAGAGATCATCTGGCTAGCCATAGTTATCATATAAACCGAAAATGAACAATATGGCATCAAAATTGCCCTTGTAATCAATGTTTTTTCGATTTACAGGGGCGGAAGGGGCGTGGCCAAAGTCCAAAATAAACTTGATCAGCGTGCAATAAAAAACACATATTGTCACCAAATTTGGTAGTCCTAGCTCTTATAATAGCTGAGATCTAGATTTTCACACGGACAGACAGACGGACAGACGGACAGACAGACAGACGGACAGACGGACATGGCTATATCGACTCGGCTGTTGATTCTGAGCCAGAGTATATATACTTTATGGGGTCGGAGGTGTTTCCTTCTGCCTGTTAGATACATTTTCGGTTTGAACAAAGTTATAATACCCTTCTACTCTATGAGTAGTGGCTATAAAAAGAAAAAGATTAAGAGGCATGAACTGGGAATCGAACTACGGGCCTGTCGGTTCAGGAGTTCATCGCTTTTCCACTAAGCTACTGACGCTGTTATCCAACAACTGCAAAAATTTTCATTGTAAGGCATTCTTATTATTTCCTGTACAAAAAGAGAATTTGCGCTGCCGGCAGCACTGCTTACAGCTATGGAAAACGTTAAGCTGAATAACTTCTGTGTTTATTATCCGATTGTTACCAAATTTTCAGAGATTATCTGGCTAGCTATAGTTATCATACAAACCGAAAATGAACAATATGGCATCAAAATTGCGCTTGTAATCATATTTTTTTGATTTACAGGGGCGGAAGGGGGCGTGGCCAAAGTCCAAAATAAACTTGATCAGCTTGCAGTAATAACACATTTTGTCACCAAATTTGGTAGTTCTATCTCTTATAATAGCTGAGATCTAGGTTTTCACACGGACAGACAGACAGACGGACAGACGGACAGACAGACAGGCGGACAGACGGACAGACAGACAGACGGACAGACGGACATGGCTATATCGACTCGGCTGTTGATTCTGAGCCAGAGTATATATACTTTATGGGGTCGGAGGTGTGTCCTTCTGCCTGTTAGATACATTTTCGGTTTGAACAAAGTTATAATACCCTTCTACCCTATGAGTAGCGGGTATAATAAAGAAAAAGCTTAAGCGGCATGAACTGGGAATCGAACCACGGGCCTGTCGGTTCAGGAGTTCATCGCTTTTCCACTAAGCTACTGACGCTGTTATCCAACAACTGCAAAAATTTGCATTGTAAGGCATTCTTATTATTTCCTGTACAAATAGAGAATTTGCGCTGCCGGCAGCACTGCTTACAGCTATGGAAAACGTTAAGCTGAATAACTTCTGTGTTTATTATCCGATTGTTAGCAAATTTTCAGAGATTATCTGGCTAGCTATAGTTATCATATAAACCGAAAATGAACAATATGGCATCAAAATTGCGCTTGTAATCATATTTTTTTGATTTACAGGGGCGGAAGGGGGCGTGGCCAAAGTCCAAAATAAACTTGATCAGCTTGCAGTAATAACACATTTTGTCACCAAATTTGGTAGTTCTATCTCTTATAATAGCTGAGATCTAGGTTTTCACACGGACAGACAGACAGACAGACGGACAGACGGACAGACAGACAGACGGACAGACGGACATGGCTATATCGACTCGGCTGTTGATCCTGAGCCAGAGTATATATACTTTATGGGGTCGGAGGTGTCTCCTTCTGCCAGTTAGATACATTTTCGGTTTGAAAAAAGTTATAATACCCTTCTACTCTATGAGTAGCGGGTATAAAAAGAAAAAGCTTAAGAGGCATGAACTAGGAATCGAACTACGGGCCAATCGGTTCAGGAGTTCATCGCTTTTCCACTAAGCTACTGTTATCCAACAACTGCAGCAATTTGCATTGTAAGGCATTCTTATTATTTTCTGTACAAATAAGAGAATTTGCGCTGCCGGCAGCGCTGCTTACAGCTATGGACAACATTAAGCTGAATAACTTCTGTGTTTATTATCCGATTGTTACCAAACTTTGAGAGATCATCTGGCTAGCCATAGTTATCATATAAACCGAAAATGAACAATATGGCATCAAAATTGCCCTTGTAATCAATGTTTTTTCGATTTACGGGGGCGGAAGGGGGCGTGGTCAAAATCCAAAATGAACTTGATCAGCGTGCAATAAAAACACATATTGTCACCAAATTTGGTAGTCCTAGCTCTTATAATAGCTGAGATCTAGATTTTCACACGGACAGACAGACGGACAGACAGACAGACGGACAGACGGACAGACGGACATGGCTATATCGACTCGGCTGTTGATTCTGAGCCAGAGTATATATACTTTATGGGGTCGGAGGTGTGTCCTTCTGCCTGTTAGATACATTTTCGGTTTGAACAAAGTTATAATACCCTTCTACCCTATGAGTAGCGGGTATAATAAAAGAAAAAGCTTAAGCGGCATGAACTGGGAATCGAACCACGGGCCTGTCGGTTCAGGAGTTCATCGCTTTTCCACTAAGCTACTGACGCTGTTATCCAACAACTGCAAAAATTTGCATTGTAAGGCATTCTTATTATTTCCTGTACAAATAAAGAATTTGCGCTGCCGGCAGCACTGCTTACAGCTATGGAATTCGTTAAGCTGAATAACTTCTGTGTTTATTATCCGATTGTTAGCAAATTTTCAGAGATTATCTGGCTAGCTATAGTTATCATATAAACCGAAAATGAACAATATGGCATCAAAATTGCGCTTGTAATCATATTTTTTTGATTTACAGGGGCGGAAGGGGGCGTGGCCAAAGTCCAAAATAAACTTGATCAGCTTGCAGTAATAACACATTTTGTCACCAAATTTGGTAGTTCTATCTCTTATAATAGCTGAGATCTAGGTTTTCACACGGACAGACAGACAGACAGACGGACAGACGGACAGACAGATAGACGGACAGACGGACAGACAGACAGACGGACAGACGGACATGGCTATATCGACTCGGCTGTTGATCCTGAGCCAGAGTATATATACTTTATGGGGTCGGAGGTGTGTCCTTCTGCCAGTTAGATACATTTTCGGTTTGAACAAAGTTATAATACCCTTCTACTCTATGAGTGGCGGGTATAAAAAGAAAAAGCTTAAGAGGCATGAACTGGGAATCGAACTACGGGCCAATCGGTTCAGAAGTTCATCGCTTTTCCACTAAGCTACTGCCGCTGTTATCCAACAACTGCAGAAATTTGCATTGTAAGGCATTCTTATTATTTTCTGTACAAATAAGAGAATTTGCGCTGCCGGCAGCGCTGCTTACAGCTATGGACAACATTAAGCTGAATAACTTCTGTGTTTATTATCCGATTGTTACCAAATTTTGAGAGATCATCTGGCTAGCCATAGTTATCATATAAACCGAAAAGGAACAATATGGCATCAAAATTGCCCTTGTAATCAATGTTTTTTCGATTTACGGGGGCGGAAGGGGGCGTGGTCAAAATCCAAAATGAACTTGATCAGCGTGCAATAAAAACACATATTGTCACCAAATTTGGTAGTCCTAGCTCTTATAATAGCTGAGATCTAGATTTTCACACGGACAGACAGACGGACAGACAGACAGACGGACAGACGGACATGGCTATATCGACTCGGCTGTTGATTCTGAGCCAGAGTATATATACTTTATGGGGTCGAAGGTGTGTCATTCTGCCTGTTAGATACATTTTCGGTTTGAACAAAGTTATAATACCCTTCTACCCTATGAGTAGCGGGTATAAAAAGAAAAAGCTTAAGAGGCGTGAACTGGGAATCGAACTACGGGCCTGTCGGTTCAGGAGTTCATCGCTTTTCCACTAAGCTACTGACGCTGTTATCCAACAACTGCAAAAATTTGCATTGTAAGGCATTCTTATTATTTCCTGTACAAATAGAGAATTTTCGCTGCCGGCAGCACTGCTTACAGCTATGGAAAACGTTAAGCTGAATAACTTCTGTGTTTATTATCCGATTGTTACCAAATTTTGAGAGATTATCTGGCAAGCTATAGTTGTCATATAAACCGAAAATGAACAATATGGCATCAAAATTGCGCTTGTAATCAATTTTTTTCGATTTACAGGGGCGAAAGGGGGCGTGGCCAAAGTCCAAAATAAACTTGATCAGCTTGCAGTAATAACACATTTTGTCACCAAATTTGGTAGTTCTATCTCTTATAATAGCTGAGATCTAGGTTTTCACACGGACAGACAGACAGACAGACGGACAGACGGACAGACAGACAGGCGGACAGACGGACAGACAGACAGACGGACAGACGGACATGGCTATATCGACTCGGCTGTTGATTCTGAGCCAGAGTATATATACTTTATGGGGTCGGAGGTGTGTCCTTCTGCCTGTTAGATACATTTTCGGTTTGAACAAAGTTATAATACCCTTCTACCCTATGAGTAGCGGGTATAATAAAGAAAAAGCTTAAGCGGCATGAACTGGGAATCGAACCACGGGCCTGTCGGTTCAGGAGTTCATCGCTTTTCCACTAAGCTACTGACGCTGTTATCCAACAACTGCAAAAATTTGCATTGTAAGGCATTCTTATTATTTCCTGTACAAATAGAGAATTTGCGCTGCCGGCAGCACTGCTTACAGCTATGGAATTCGTTAAGCTGAATAACTTCTGTGTTTATTATCCGATTGTTAGCAAATTTTCAGAGATTATCTGGCTAGCTATAGTTATCATATAAACCGAAAATGAACAATATGGCATCAAAATTGCGCTTGTAATCATATTTTTTTGATTTACAGGGGCGGAAGGGGGCGTGGCCAAAGTCCAAAATAAACTTGATCAGCTTGCAGTAATAACACATTTTGTCACCAAATTTGGTAGTTCTATCTCTTATAATAGCTGAGATCTAGGTTTTCACACGGACAGACAGACAGACAGACGGACAGACGGACAGACGGACAGACAGACAGACGGACAGACGGACATGGCTATATCGACTCGGCTGTTGATCCTGAGCCAGAGTATATATACTTTATGGGGTCGGAGGTGTCTCCTTCTGCCAGTTAGATACATTTTCGGTTTGAACAAAGTTATAATACCCTTCTACTCTATGAGTGGCGGGTATAAAAAGAAAAAGCTTAAGAGGCATGAACTGGGAATCGAACTACGGGCCAATCGGTTCAGAAGTTCATCGCTTTTCCACTAAGCTACTGCCGCTGTTATCCAACAACTGCAGAAATTTGCATTGTAAGGCATTCTTATTATTTTCTATACAAATAAGAGAATTTGCGCTGCCGGCAGCGCTGCTTACAGCTATGGACAACATTAAGCTGAATAACTTCTGTGTTTATTATCCGATTGTTACCAAATTTTGAGAGATCATCTTGCTAGCCATAGTTATCATATAAACCGAAAATGAACAATATGGCATCAAAATTGCGCTTGTAATCAATTTTTTTCGATTTACAGGGGCGAAAGGGGGCGTGGCCAAAGTCCAAAATAAACTTGATCAGCTTGCAGTAATAACACATTTTGTCACCAAATTTGGTAGTTCTATCTCTTATAATAGCTGAGATCTAGGTTTTCACATGGACAGACAGACAGACAGACGGACAGACAGACAGACGGACAGACGGACATGGCTATATCGACTCGGCTGTTGATCCTGAGCCAGAGTATACATACTTTATGGGGTCGGAGGTGTCTCCTTCTGCCAGTTAAATACATTTTCGGTTTGAACAAAGTTATAATACCCTTCTACTCTATGAGTAGCGGGTATAAAAAGAAAAAGCTTAAGCGGCATGAACTGGGAATCGAACCACGGGCCTGTCGGTTCAGGAGTTCATCGCTTTTCCACTAAGCTACTGACGCTGTTATCCAACAACTGCAAAAATTTGCATTGTAAGGCATTCTTATTATTTCCTGTACAAATAGAGAATTTGCGCTGCCGGCAGCACTGCTTACAGCTATGGAAATCGTTAAGCTGAATAACTTCTGTGTTTATTATCCGATTGTTACCAAATTTTGAGAGATCATCTGGCTAGCCATAGTTATCATATAAACCGAAAATGAACAATATGGCATCAAAATTGCGCTTGTAAACAATTTTTTTCGATTTACAGGGGCGAAAGGGGGCGTGGCCAAAATCCAAAATGAACTTGATCAGCGTGCAATAAAAACACATATTGTCACCAAATTTGGTAGTCCTAGCTCTTATAATAGCTGAGATCTAGATTTTCACACGGACAGACAGACGGACAGACAGACAGACGGACAGACGGACAGACGGACATGGCTATATCGACTCGGCTGTTGATTCTGAGCCAGAGTATATATACTTTATGGGGTCGGAGGTGTGTCCTTCTGCCTGTTAGATACATTTTCGGTTTGAACAAAGTTATAATACCCTTCTACCCTATGAGTAGCGGGTATAATAAAGAAAAAGCTTAAGCGGCATGAACTGGGAATCGAACCACGGGCCTGTCGGTTCAGGAGTTCATCGCTTTTCCACTAAGCTACTGACGCTGTTATCCAACAACTGCAAAAATTTGCATTGTAAGGCATTCTTATTATTTCCTGTACAAATAGAGAATTTGCGCTGCCGGCAGCACTGCTTACAGCTATGGAAATCGTTAAGCTGAATAACTTCTGTGTTTATTATCCGATTGTTACCAAATTTTCAGAGATTATCTGGCTAGCTATAGTTATCATATAAACCGAAAATGAACAATATGGCATCAAAATTGCGCTTGTAATCATATTTTTTTGATTTACAGGGGCGGAAGGGGGCGTGGCCAAAGTCCAAAATAAACTTGATCAGCTTGCAGTAATAACACATTTTGTCACCAAATTTGGTAGTTCTATCTCTTATAATAGCTGAGATCTAGGTTTTCACACGGACAGACAGACAGACAGACGGACAGACAGACAGACGGACAGACGGACATGGCTATATCGACTCGGCTGTTGATCCTGAGCCAGAGTATATATACTTTATGGGGTCGGAGGTGTGTCCTTCTGCCTGTTAGATACATTTTCGGTTTGAACAAAGTTATAATACACTTCTACTCTATGAGCAGCGGGTATAAAAAGAAAAAGCTTAAGAGGCATGAACTGGGAAGCGAACTACGTGCCAGTCGGTTCAGGAGTTCATCGCTTTTCCACTAAGCTACTGACGCTGTTATCCAACAACTGCAGAAATTTGCATTGTAAGGCATTCTTATTATTTCCTGTACAAATAAGAGAATTTGCGCTGCCGGCAGCGCTGCTTACAGCTATGGACAACATTAAGCTGAATAACTTCTGTGTTTATTATCCGATTGTTACCAAATTTTGAGAGATCATCTGGCTAGCTATAGTTATCATATAAACCGAAAATGAACAATATGGCATCAAAATTGCGCTTGTAATCATATTTTTTGATTTATGGGGGCGGAAGGGGGCGTGGCCAAAACTCCAAAACTCAAAATAAACTTACTCAACTTGCAATAATAACACATTTTGTCACCAAATTTGGTAGTTCTATCTCTTATAATAGCTGAGATCTAGGTTTTCACACGGACAGACAGACAGACAGACGGACAGACGGACAGACGGACATGGCTATATCGACTCGGCTGTTGATCCTGAGCCAGAGTATATATACTTTATGGGGTCGGAGGTGTCTCCTTCTGCCAGTTAGATACATTTTCGGTTTGAACAAAGTTATAATACCCTTCTACTCTATGAGTAGCGGGTATAATAAAGAAAAAGCTTAAGCGGCATGAACTGGGAATCGAACCACGGGCCTGTCGGTTCAGGAGTTCATCGTTTTTCCACTAAGCTACTGACGCTGTTATCCAACAACTGCAAAAATTTGCATTCTAAGGCATTCTTATTATTTCCTATACAATTAGAGAATTTGCGCTGCCGGCAGCACTGCTTACAGCTATGGAAAACGTTAAGCTGAATGACTTCTGTGTTTATTATCCGATTGTTACCAAATTTTTAAAGATTATCTGGCTAGCTATAGTTATCATATAAACCGAAAATGAACAATATGGCATCAAAATTGCGCTTGTAATCATATTTTTTGATTTACAGGGGCGGAAGGGGGCGTGGCCAAAGTCCAAAATAAACTTGATCAGCTTGCAATAATAACACATTTTGTCACCAAATTTGGTAGTTCTATCTCTTATAATAGCTGAGATCTAGGTTTTCACACGGACAGACAGACAGACAGACGGACAGACGGACAGACGGACAGACAGACAGACGGACAGACGGACATGGCTATATCGACTCGGCTGTTGATCCTGAGCCAGAGTATATATACTTTATGGGGTCGGAGGTGTCTCCTTCTGCCAGTTAGATACATTTTCGGTTTGAACAAAGTTATAATACCCTTCTACTCTATGAGTGGCGGGTATAAAAAGAAAAAGCTTAAGAGGCATGAACTGGGAATCGAACTACGGGCCAATCGGTTCAGGAGTTCATCGCTTTTCCACTAAGCTACTGCCGCTGTTATCCAACAACTGCAGAAATTTGCATTGTAAGGCATTCTTATTATTTTCTATACAAATAAGAGAATTTGCGCTGCCGGCAGCGCTGCTTACAGCTATGGACAACATTAAGCTGAATAACTTCTGTGTTTATTATCCGATTGTTACCAAATTTTGAGAGATCATCTTGCTAGCCATAGTTATCATATAAACCGAAAATGAACAATATGGCATCAAAATTGCGCTTGTAATCATATTTTTTTGATTTACAGGGGCGGAAGGGGGCGTGGTTAAAGTCCAAAATAAACTTGATCAGCTTGCAGTAATAACACATTTTGTCACCAAATTTGGTAGTTCTATCTCTTATAATAGCTGAGATCTAGGTTTTCACATGGACAGACAGACAGACAGACGGACAGACAGACAGACAGACGGACAGACGGACATGGCTATATCGACTCGGCTGTTGATCCTGAGCCAGGAGTATACATACTTTATGGGGTCGGAGGTGTCTCCTTCTGCCAGTTAAATACATTTTCGGTTTGAACAAAGTTGTAATACCCTTCTACTCTATGAGTAGCGGGTATAAAAAGAAAAAGCTTAAGAGGCATGAACTGGGAATCGAACTACGGGCCAATCGGTTCAGGAGTTCATCGCTTTTCCACTAAGCTACTGCCGCTGTTATCCAACAACTGCAGAAATTTGCATTGTAAGGCATTCTTATTATTTCCTGTACAAATAAAGAATTTGCGCTGCCGGCAGCGCTGCTTACAGCTATGGAAACGTTAAGCTGAATAACTTCTGTGTTTATTATCCGATTGTTAACAAATTTTCAGAGATCATCTGGCTAGCTATAGTTGTCATATAAACCGAAAATGAACAATATGGCATCAAAATTGCGCTTGTAATCAATTTTTTTCGATTTACAGGGGGCGGAAGGGGCGTGGCCAGAGTCCAAAATAAACTTGATCAGCTTGCAGTAATAACACATTTTGTCACCAAATTTGGTAGTTCTATCTCTTATAATAGCTGAGATCTAGGTTTTCACACGGACAGACAGACAGACAGACGGACAGACGGACAGACAGACAGGCGGACAGACGGACAGACAGACAGACGGACAGACGGACATGGCTATATCGACTCGGCTGTTGATTCTGAGCCAGAGTATATATACTTTATGGGGTCGGAGGTGTGTCCTTCTGCCTGTTAGATACATTTTCGGTTTGAACAAAGTTATAATACCCTTCTACCCTATGAGTAGCGTGTAAAATAAAGAAAAAGCTTAAGCGGCATGAACTGGGAATCGAACCACGGGCCTGTCGGTTCAGGAGTTCATCGCTTTTCCACTAAGCTACTGACGCTGTTATCCAACAACTGCAAAAATTTGCATTGTAAGGCATTCTTATTATTTCCTGTACAAATAGAGAATTTGCGCTGCCGGCAGCACTGCTTACAGCTATGGAAATCGTTAAGCTGAATAACTTCTGTGTTTATTATCCGATTGTTACCAAATTTTGAGAGATCATCTGGCTAGCCATAGTTATCATATAAACCGAAAATGAACAATATGGCATCAAAATTGCCCTTGTAATCAATGTTTTTTCGATTTACGGGGGCGGAAGGGGGCGTGGCCAAAATCCAAAATGAACTTGATCAGCGTGCAATAAAAACACATATTGTCACCAAATTTGGTAGTCCTAGCTCTTATAATAGCTGATATCTAGATTTTCACAAGGACAGACAGACGGACAGACGGACGGACAGACGGACATGGCTATATCGACTCGGCTGTTGATCCTGAGCCAGAATACATATATACTTTATGGGGTCGGAGGTGTCTCCTTCTGCCTGTTAGATACATTTTCGGTTTGAACAAAGTTATAATACCCTTCTACTCTATGAGTAGCGGGTATAATAAAGAAAAAGCTTAAGCGGCATGAACTGGGAATCGAACCACGGGCCTGTCGGTTCAGGAGTTCATCGCTTTTCCACTAAGCTACTGACGCTGTTATCCAACAACTGCAAAAATTTGCATTGTAAGGCATTCTTATTATTTCCTGTACAAATAGAGAATTTGCGCTGCCGGCAGCACTGCTTACAGCTATGGAAATCGTTAAGCTGAATAACTTCTGTGTTTATTATCCGATTGTTACCAAATTTTCAGAGATTATCTGGCTAGCTATAGTTATCATATAAACCGAAAATGAACAATATGGCATCAAAATTGCGCTTGTAATCATATTTTTTTGATTTACAGGGGCGGAAGGGGGCGTGGCCAAAGTCCAAAATAAACTTGATCAGCTTGCAGTAATAACACATTTTGTCACCAAATTTGGTAGTTCTATCTCTTATAATAGCTGAGATCTAGGTTTTCACACGGACAGACAGACAGACAGACGGACAGACAGACAGACGGACATGGCTATATCGACTCGGCTGTTGATCCTGAGCCAGAGTATATATACTTTATGGGGTCGGAGGTGTCTCCTTCTGCCAGTTAGATACATTTTCGGTTTGAACAAAGTTATAATACACTTCTACTCTATGAGCAGCGGGTATAAAAAGAAAAAGCTTAAGAGGCATGAACTGGGAAGCGAACTACGTGCCAGTCGGTTCAGGAGTTCATCGCTTTTCCACTAAGCTACTGACGCTGTTATCCAACAACTGCAGAAATTTGCATTGTAAGGCATTCTTATTATTTCCTGTACAAATAAGAGAATTTGCGCTGCCGGCAGCGCTGCTTACAGCTATGGACAACATTAAGCTGAATAACTTCTGTGTTTATTATCCGATTGTTACCAAATTTTGAGAGATCATCTGGCTAGCTATAGTTATCATATAAACCGAAAATGAACAATATGGCATCAAAATTGCGCTTGTAATCATATTTTTTTGATTTATGGGTGCGGAAGGGGGCGTGGCCAAAAACTCCAAAACTCCAAAATAAACTTACTCAACTTGCAATAATAACACATTTTGTCACCAAATTTGGTAGTTCTATCTCTTATAATAGCTGAGATCTAGGTTTTCACACGGACAGACAGACAGACAGACGGACAGACGGACAGACGGACATGGCTATATCGACTCGGCTGTTGATCCTGAGCCAGAGTATATATACTTTATGGGGTCGGAGGTGTCTCCTTCTGCCAGTTAGATACATTTTCGGTTTGAACAAAGTTATAATACCCTTCTACTCTATGAGTAGCGGGTATAATAAAGAAAAAGCTTAAGCGGCATGAACTGGGAATCGAACCACGGGCCTGTCGGTTCAGGAGTTCATCGTTTTTCCACTAAGCTACTGACGCTGTTATCCAACAACTGCAAAAATTTGCATTCTAAGGCATTCTTATTATTTCCTATACAATTAGAGAATTTGCGCTGCCGGCAGCACTGCTTACAGCTATGGAAAACGTTAAGCTGAATGACTTCTGTGTTTATTATCCGATTGTTACCAAATTTTTAAAGATTATCTGGCTAGCTATAGTTATCATATAAACCGAAAATGAACAATATGGCATCAAAATTGCGCTTGTAATCATATTTTTTTGATTTACAGGGGCGGAAGGGGGCGTGGCCAAAGTCCAAAATAAACTTGATCAGCTTGCAGTAATAACACATTTTGTCACCAAATTTGGTAGTTCTATCTCTTATAATAGCTGAGATCTAGGTTTTCACACGGACAGACAGACAGACAGACGGACAGACGGACAGACGGACAGACAGACAGACGGACAGACGGACATGGCTATATCGACTCGGCTGTTGATCCTGAGCCAGAGTATATATACTTTTTATGGGGTCGGAGGTGTCTCCTTCTGCCAGTTAGATACATTTTCGGTTTGAACAAAGTTATAATACCCTTCTACTCTATGAGTGGCGGGTATAAAAAGAAAAAGCTTAAGAGGCATGAACTGGGAATCGAACTACGGGCCAATCGGTTCAGAAGTTCATCGCTTTTCCACTAAGCTACTGCCGCTGTTATCCAACAACTGCAGAAATTTGCATTGTAAGGCATTCTTATTATTTTCTATACAAATAAGAGAATTTGCGCTGCCGGCAGCGCTGCTTACAGCTATGGACAACATTAAGCTGAATAACTTCTGTGTTTATTATCCGATTGTTACCAAATTTTGAGAGATCATCTTGCTAGCCATAGTTATCATATAAACCGAAAATGAACAATATGGCATCAAAATTGCGCTTGTAATCATATTTTTTTGATTTACAGGGGCGGAAGGGGGCGTGGTTAAAGTCCAAAATAAACTTGATCAGCTTGCAGTAATAACACATTTTGTCACCAAATTTGGTAGTTCTATCTCTTATAATAGCTGAGATCTAGGTTTTCACATGGACAGACAGACAGACAGACGGACAGACAGACAGACGGACAGACGGACATGGCTATATCGACTCGGCTGTTGATCCTGAGCCAGAGTATACATACTTTATGGGGTCGGAGGTGTCTCCTTCTGCCAGTTAAATACATTTTCGGTTTGAACAAAGTTGTAATACCCTTCTACTCTATGAGTAGCGGGTATAAAAAGAAAAAGCTTAAGAGGCATGAACTGGGAATCGAACTACGGGCCAATCGGTTCAGGAGTTCATCGCTTTTCCACTAAGCTACTGCCGCTGTTATCCAACAACTGCAGAAATTTGCATTGTAAGGCATTCTTATTATTTCCTGTACAAATAAAGAATTTGCGCTGCCGGCAGCGCTGCTTACAGCTATGGAAACGTTAAGCTGAATAACTTCTGTGTTTATTATCCGATTGTTAACAAATTTTCAGAGATCATCTGGCTAGCTATAGTTGTCATATAAACCGAAAATGAACAATATGGCATCAAAATTGCGCTTGTAATCAATTTTTTTCGATTTACAGGGGCGGAAGGGGGCGTGGCCAGAGTCCAAAATAAACTTGATCAGCTTGCAGTAATAACACATTTTGTCACCAAATTTGGTAGTTCTATCTCTTATAATAGCTGAGATCTAGGTTTTCACACGGACAGACAGACAGACAGACGGACAGACGGACAGACAGACAGGCGGACAGACGGACAGACAGACAGACGGACAGACGGACATGGCTATATGGACTCGGCTGTTGATTCTGAGCCAGAGTATATATACTTTATGGGGTCGGAGGTGTGTCCTTCTGCCTGTTAGATACATTTTCGGTTTGAACAAAGTTATAATACCCTTCTACCCTATGAGTAGCGTGTAAAATAAAGAAAAAGCTTAAGCGGCATGAACTGGGAATCGAACCACGGGCCTGTCGGTTCAGGAGTTCATCGCTTTTCCACTAAGCTACTGACGCTGTTATCCAACAACTGCAAAAATTTGCATTGTAAGGCATTCTTATTATTTCCTGTACAAATAGAGAATTTGCGCTGCCGGCAGCACTGCTTACAGCTATGGAAATCGTTAAGCTGAATAACTTCTGTGTTTATTATCCGATTGTTACCAAATTTTGAGAGATCATCTGGCTAGCCATAGTTATCATATAAACCGAAAATGAACAATATGGCATCAAAATTGCCCTTGTAATCAATGTTTTTTCGATTTACGGGGGCGGAAGGGGGCGTGGCCAAAATCCAAAATGAACTTGATCAGCGTGCAATAAAAACACATATTGTCACCAAATTTGGTAGTCCTAGCTCTTATAATAGCTGAGATCTAGATTTTCACACGGACAGACAGACGGACGGACAGACAGACGGACAGACGGACAGACGGACATGGCTATATCGACTCGGCTGTTGATTCTGAGCCAGAGTATATATACTTTATGGGGTCGGAGGTGTGTCCTTCTGCCTGTTAGATACATTTTCGGTTTGAACAAAGTTATAATACCCTTCTACCCTATGAGTAGCGGGTATAATAAAGAAAAAGCTTAAGCGGCATGAACTGGGAATCGAACCACGGGCCTGTCGGTTCAGGAGTTCATCGCTTTTCCACTAAGCTACTGACGCTGTTATCCAACAACTGCAAAAATTTGCATTGTAAGGCATTCTTATTATTTCCTGTACAAATAGAGAATTTGCGCTGCCGGCAGCACTGCTTACAGCTATGGAAATCGTTAAGCTGAATAACTTCTGTGTTTATTATCCGATTGTTACCAAATTTTCAGAGATTATCTGGCTAGCTATAGTTATCATATAAACCGAAAATGAACAATATGGCATCAAAATTGCGCTTGTAATCATATTTTTTTGATTTACAGGGGCGGAAGGGGGCGTGGCCAAAGTCCAAAATAAACTTGATCAGCTTGCAGTAATAACACATTTTGTCACCAAATTTGGTAGTTCTATCTCTTATAATAGCTGAGATCTAGGTTTTCACACGGACAGACAGACAGACAGACGGACAGACAGACAGACGGACATGGCTCTATCGACTCGGCTGTTGATCCTGAGCCAGAGTATATATACTTTATGGGGTCGGAGGTGTCTCCTTCTGCCAGTTAGATACATTTTCGGTTTGAACAAAGTTATAATACACTTCTACTCTATGAGCAGCGGGTATAAAAAGAAAAAGCTTAAGAGGCATGAACTGGGAAGCGAACTACGTGCCAGTCGGTTCAGGAGTTCATCGCTTTTCCACTAAGCTACTGACGCTGTTATCCAACAACTGCAGAAATTTGCATTGTAAGGCATTCTTATTATTTCCTGTACAAATAAGAGAATTTGCGCTGCCGGCAGCGCTGCTTACAGCTATGGACAACATTAAGCTGAATAACTTCTGTGTTTATTATCCGATTGTTACCAAATTTTGAGAGATCATCTGGCTAGCTATAGTTATCATATAAACCGAAAATGAACAATATGGCATCAAAATTGCGCTTGTAATCATATTTTTTTGATTTATGGGGGCGGAAGGGGGCGTGGCCAAAAACTCCAAAACTCCAAAATAAACTTACTCAACTTGCAATAATAACACATTTTGTCACCAAATTTGGTAGTTCTATCTCTTATAATAGCTGAGATCTAGGTTTTCACACGGACAGACAGACAGACAGACGGACAGACGGACAGACGGACATGGCTATATCGACTCGGCTGTTGATCCTGAGCCAG
Organism: Zaprionus ghesquierei; assembly: GCA_018904095.1. NCBI lineage: Eukaryota > Metazoa > Arthropoda > Insecta > Diptera > Drosophilidae > Zaprionus > Zaprionus ghesquierei. Next base: position 11,494 of record JAEIGP010000061.1, on the reverse strand, counting down.
AGTATATATACTTTATGGGGTCGGAGGTGTCTCCTTCTGCCAGTTAGATACATTTTCGGTTTGAACAAAGTTATAATACCCTTCTACTCTATGAGTAGCGGGTATAATAAAGAAAAAGCTTAAGCGGCATGAACTGGGAATCGAACCACGGGCCTGTCGGTTCAGGAGTTCATCGTTTTTCCACTAAGCTACTGACGCTGTTATCCAACAACTGCAAAAATTTGCATTCTAAGGCATTCTTATTATTTCCTATACAATTAGAGAATTTGCGCTGCCGGCAGCACTGCTTACAGCTATGGAAAACGTTAAGCTGAATGACTTCTGTGTTTATTATCCGATTGTTACCAAATTTTTAAAGATTATCTGGCTAGCTATAGTTATCATATAAACCGAAAATGAACAATATGGCATCAAAATTGCGCTTATAATCATATTTTTTTGATTTACAGGGGCGGAAGGGGGCGTGGCCAAAGTCCAAAATAAACTTGATCAGCTTGCAATAATAACACATTTTGTCACCAAATTTGGTAGTTCTAGCTCTTATAATAGCTGAGATCTAGGTTTTCACACGGACAGACAGACAGACGGACAGACAGACAGACGGACAGACGGACAGACGGACATGGCTATATCGACTCGGCTGTTGATCCTGAGCCAGAGTATATATACCTAATGGGGTCGGAGGTGTCTCATTCTGCCTGTTAGATACATTTTCGGTTTGAACAAAGTTATAATACCCTTCTACTCTATGAGTAGCGGGTATAAAAAGAAAAAGCTTAAGAGGCATGAACTTGGAATCGAACTACGGGCCTGTCGGTTCAGGAGTTTATCGCTTTTCCACTAAGCTACTGACGCTGTTATCCAACAACTTCAGAAATTTGCATTGTAAGGCATTCTTATTATTTCCTGTACAAATAAGAGAATTTGCGCTGCCGGCAGCGCTGCTTACTGCTATGGACAACGTTAAGCCGAATAACTTCAGTGTTTATTATCCGATTGTTACCAAATTTTCAGACATCATCTGGCTAGCCATAGTTATCATATAAACCGAAAATTAACAATAAAATTGCCCTGGTAATCAATGTTTTTTCGATTTAATAATAACACATACTGTCACCATATTTGGTAGTTCTAGCTCTTATAATAGCTGAGATCTAGATTTTCACACGGACAGACGGACATGGCTATATCGACTCGGCTGTTGATCCTGAGCCAGAGTATATATACTTTATGGGGTCGGAGGTGTCTCCTTTTGCCTGTTACATACATTTTCGGTTTGAACAAAGTTATAATACACTTCTACTCTATGAGCAGCGGGTATAAAAAGAAAAAGCTTAAGAGGCATGAACTGGGAAGCGAACTACGTGCCAGTCGGTTCAGGAGCTCATCGCTTTTCCACTAAGCTACTGACGCTGTTATCCAACAACTGCAGAAATTTGCATTGTAAGGCATTCTTATTATTTCCTGGACAAATAAGAGAATTTGCGCTGCCGGCAGCGCTGCTTACAGCTATGGAAACGTTAAGCTGAATAACTTCTGTGTTTATTATCCGATTGTTACCAAATTTTCAGAGATCATCTGGCTAGCTATAGTTATTATATAAACCGAAAATGAACAATATGGCATCAAAATGGTGCTTGTAATCAATTTTTTTCGATTTACGGGGGCGGAAGGGGGCGTGGCCAAAATCCAAAATAAACTTGAGCAGCGTGTAATAATAACACATACTGTCACCAAATTTGGTAGTTTTAGCCCTTATAATAGCTGAGATCTAGATTTTTACACGGACAGACAGACGGTCAGACAGACAGACGGACAGACGGACATGGCTATATCGACTCGGCTGTTGATCCTGAGCCAGAATATATATACGTTATGGGGTCGGAGGTGTCTCCTTCTGCCTGTTACATACATTTTCGGTTTGAAAAAAGTTATAATACCCTTCTACTCTATGAGTAGCGGGTATAATAAAGAACAAGTAAGAAAGCTACAGTCGAGTGTGCTCGACTGTAATATACCCGCTACCCAGCTGCTCGTACATCATTTATTTGCGGAACAAAAAAACGGCTACAATCAAATTTTGACCGTATAAGGCTATGGACTTATAATATCTTTGCAAAGTCAAAATCTAAAATAAAAAAAAAAAAACATTTTTGCACACATTTAATTTTTGATGCGGGCGGGACTCGAACCCGTAAAGGCATAATAGTACTGTTCGTTTTGCAGTCTACAACTTAATCCATTTCACCACCGTACACGCACACACTATTCGGCACAATGCTGCAAGCAGCGCTGCTTACAGCTATAGAAAACTTTAAGCTGAATAACTTCTGTGTTTATTATCCGATTATTACCAAATTTTTAGAGATCATCTAGCTCCTAGCTCCTAGCTCTTATAATAGCTAAGATCTAGATTTTCACACGGACAGACAGACGGACAGACGGACATGGCTATATCGACTCGGCTGTTGATCCTGAGCCAGAATATATATACGTTATGGGGTCGGAGGTGTCTCCTTCTGCCTGTTACATACATTTTCGGTTTGAAAAAGTTATAATACCCTTCTACTCTATGAGTAGCGGGTATAATAAAGAACAAGTAAGAAAGCTACAGTCGAGTGTGCTCGACTGTAATATACCCGCTACCCAGCTGCTCGTACATCATTTATTTGCGGAACAAAAAAACGGCTACAATCAAATTTTGACCGTATAAGGCTATGGACTTATAATATCTATGCAAAGTCAAAATCTAAAATAAAAAAAAAAAAACATTTTTGCACACATTTAATTTTTGATGCGGGCGGGACTCGAACCCGTAAAGGCATAATAGTACTGTTCGTTTTGCAGTCCACAACTTAATCCATTTCACCACCGTACACGCACACACTATTCGGCACAATGCTGCAAGCAGCGCTGCTTACAGCTATAGAAAACTTTAAGCTGAATAACTTCTGTGTTTATTATCCGATTATTACCAAATTTTTAGAGATCATCTAGCTCTAGCTCCTAGCTCTTATAATAGCTAAGATCTAGATTTTCACACGGACAGACAGACGGACAGACGGACATGGCTATATCGACTCGGCTGTTGATCCTGAGCCAGAATATATATACTTTATGGGGTCGGAGGTGTCTCCTTCTGCCTGTTACATACATTTTCGGTTTGAACAAAGTTATAATACACTTCTACTCTATGAGCAGCGGGTATAAAAAGAAAAAGCTTAAGAGGCATGAACTGGGAAGCGAACTACGTGCCAGTCGGTTCAGCAGCGCTGAAGAGAAGCAGATTTTCACACGGACAGACGGACATGGCTATATCGACTCGGCTGTTGATCCTGAGCCAGAGTATATATACTTTATGGGGTCGGAGGTGTCTCCTTTTGCCTGTTACATACATTTTCGGTTTGAACAAAGTTATAATACACTTCTACTCTATGAGCAGCGGGTATAAAAAGAAAAAGCTTAAGAGGCATGAACTGGGAAGCGAACTACGTGCCAGTCGGTTCAGGAGTTCATCGCTTTTCCACTAAGCTACTGACGCTGTTATCCAACAACTGCAGAAATTTGCATTGTAAGGCATTCTTATTATTTCCTGGACAAATAAGAGAATTTGCGCTGCCGGCAGCGCTGCTTACAGCTATGGAAACGTTAAGCTGAATAACTTCTGTGTTTATTATCCGATTGTTACCAAATTTTCAGAGATCATCTGGCTAGCTATAGTTATCATATAAACCGAAAATGAACAATATGGCATCAAAATGGCGCTTGTAATCAATTTTTTTCGATTTACGGGGGCGGAAGGGGGCGTGGCCAAAATCCAAAATAAACTTGAGCAGCGTGTAATAATAACACATACTGTCACCAAATTTGGTAGTTTTAGCTCTTATAATAGCTGAGATCTAGATTTTTACACGGACAGACAGACGGTCAGACAGACAGACGGACAGACGGAAATGGCTATATCGACTCGGCTGTTGATCCTGAGCCAGAATATATATACGTTATGGGGTCGGAGGTGTCTCCTTCTGCCTGTTACATACATTTTCGGTTTGAAAAAAATTATAATACCCTTCTACTCTATGAGTAGCGGGTATAATAAAGAACAAGTAAGAAAGCTACAGTCGAGTGTGCTCGACTGTAATATACCCGCTACCCAGCTGCTCGTACATCATTTATTTGCGGAACAAAAAAACGGCTACAATCAAATTTTGACCGTATAAGGCTATGGACTTATAATATCTATGCAAAGTCAAAATCTAAAATAAAAAAAAAAACATTTTTGCACACATTTAATTTTTGATGCGGGCGGGACTCGAACCCGTAAAGGCATAATAGTACTGTTCGTTTTGCAGTCCACAACTTAATCCATTTCACCACCGTACACGCACACACTATTCGGCACAATGCTGCAAGCAGCGCTGCTTACAGCTATAGAAAACTTTAAGCTGAATAACTTCTGTGTTTATTATCCGATTATTACCAAATTTTTAGAGATCATCTAGCTCCTAGCTCCTAGCTCTTATAATAGCTAAGATCTAGATTTTCACACGGACAGACAGACGGACAGACGGACATGGCTATATCGACTCGGCTGTTGATCCTGAGCCAGAATATATATACGTTATGGGGTCGGAGGTGTCTCCTTCTGCCTGTTACATACATTTTCGGTTTGAAAAAAGTTATAATACCCTTCTACTCTATGAGTAGCGGGTATAATAAAGAACAAGTAAGAAAGCTACAGTCGAGTGTGCTCGACTGTAATATACCCGCTACCCAGCTGCTCGTACATCATTTATTTGCGGAACAAAAAAACGGCTACAATCAAATTTTGACCGTATAAGGCTATGGACTTATAATATCTATGCAAAGTCAAAATCTAAAATAAAAAAAAAAAAAACATTTTTGCACACATTTAATTTTTGATGCGGGCGGGACTCGAACCCGTAAAGGCATAATAGTACTGTTCGTTTTGCAGTCCACAACTTAATCCATTTCAACACCGTACACGCACACACTATTCGGCACAATGCTGCAAGCAGCGCTGCTTACAGCTATAGAAAACTTTAAGCTGAATAACTTCTGTGTTTATTATCCGATTATTACCAAATTTTTAGAGATCATCTAGCTCCTAGCTCCTAGCTCTTATAATAGCTAAGATCTAGATTTTCACACGGACAGACAGACGGACAGACGGACATGGCTATATCGACTCGGCTGTTGATCCTGAGCCAGAGTATATATACTTTATGGGGTCGGATGTGTCTCCTTTTGCCTGTTACATACATTTTCGGTTTGAACAAAGTTATAATACACTTCTACTCTATGAGCAGCGGGTATAAAAAGAAAAAGCTTAAGAGGCATGAACTGGGAAGCGAACTACGTGCCAGTCGGTTCAGGAGTTCATCGCTTTTCCACTAAGCTACTGACGCTGTTATCCAACAACTGCAGAAATTTGCATTGTAAGGCATTCTTATTATTTCCTGGACAAATAAGAGAATTTGCGCTGCTTCAGCGCTGCTTACAGCTATGGAAACGTTAAGCTGAATAACTTCTGTGTTTATTATCCGATTGTTACCAAATTTTCAGAGATCATCTGGCTAGCTATAGTTATCATATAAACCGAAAATGAACAATATGGCATCAAAATGGCGCTTGTAATCAATTTTTTTCGATTTACGGGGGGGGGGAGGGGGCGTGGCCAAAATCCAAAATAAACTTGAGCAGCGTGTAATAATAACACATACTGTCACCAAATTTGGTAGTTTTAGCTCTTATAATAGCTGAGATCTAGATTTTTACACGGACAGACAGACGGTCAGACAGACAGACGGACAGACGGAAATGGCTATATCGACTCGGCTGTTGATCCTGAGCCAGAATATATATACGTTATGGGGTCGGAGGTGTCTCCTTCTGCCTGTTACATACATTTTCGGTTTGAAAAAAATTATAATACCCTTCTACTCTATGAGTAGCGGGTATAATAAAGAACAAGTAAGAAAGCTACAGTCGAGTGTGCTCGACTGTAATATACCCGCTACCCAGCTGCTCGTACATCATTTATTTGCGGAACAAAAAACGGCTACAATCAAATTTTGACCGTAAAAGGCTATGGACTTATAATATCTATGCAAAGTCAAAATCTAAAAAAAAAAAAAAAAACATTTTTGCACACATTTAATTTTTGATGCGGGCGGGACTCGAACCCGTAAAGGCATAATAGTACTGTTCGTTTTGCAGTCCACAACTTAATCCATTTCACCACCGTACACGCACACACTATTCGGCACAATGCTGCAAGCAGCGCTGCTTACAGCTATAGAAAACTTTAAGCTGAATAACTTCTGTGTTTATTATCCGATTATTACCAAATTTTTAGAGATCATCTAGCTCCTAGCTCCTAGCTCTTATAATAGCTAAGATCTAGATTTTCACACGGACAGACAGACGGACAGACGGACATGGCTATATCGACTCGGCTGTTGATCCTGAGCCAGAATATATATACGTTATGGGGTCGGAGGTGTCTCCTTCTGCCTGTTACATACATTTTCGGTTTGAAAAAGTTATAATACCCTTCTACTCTATGAGTAGCGGGTATAATAAAGAACAAGAAAGAAAGCTACAGTCGAGTGTGCTCGACTGTAATATACCCGCTACCCAGCTGCTCGTACATCATTTATTTGCGGAACAAAAAAACGGCTACAATCAAATTTTGACCGTATAAGGCTATGGACTTATAATATCTATGCAAAGTCAAAATCTAAAATAAAAAAAAAAAACATTTTTGCACACATTTAATTTTTGATGCGGGCGGGACTCGAACCCGTAAAGGCATAATAGTACTGTTCGTTTTGCAGTCCACAACTTAATCCATTTCAACACCGTACACGCACACACTATTCGGCACAATGCTGCAAGCAGCGCTGCTTACAGCTATAGAAAACTTTAAGCTGAATAACTTCTGTGTTTATTATCCGATTATTACCAAATTTTTAGAGATCATCTAGCTCCTAGCTCCTAGCTCTTATAATAGCTAAGATCTAGATTTTCACACGGACAGACAGACGGACAGACGGACATGGCTATATCGACTCGGCTGTTGATCCTGAGCCAGAATATATATACTTTATGGGGTCGGAGGTGTCTCCTTCTGCCTGTTACATACATTTTCGGTTTGAAAAAAGTTATAATACCCTTCTACTCTATGAGTAGCGGGTATAATAAAGAACAAGTAAGAAAGCTACAGTCGAGATTGCTCGACTGTAATATACCCGCTACCCAGCTGCTCGTACATCATTTATTTGCGGAACAAAAAAACGGCTACAATCAAATTTTGACCGTATAAGGCTATGGACTTATAATATCTATGCAAAGTCAAAATCTAAAAAAAAAAAAAAAAACATTTTTGCACACATTTAATTTTTGATGCGGGCGGGACTCGAACCCGTAAAGGCATAATAGTACTGTTCGTTTTGCAGTCCACAACTTAATCTATTTCACCACCGTACACGCACACACTATTCGGCACAATGCTGCAAGCAGCGCTGCTTACAGCTATAGAAAACTTTAAGGTGAATAACTTCTGTGTTTATTATCCGATTATTACCAAATTTTCAGAGATCATCTAGCTCCTAGCTCTTAGCTCTTATAATAGCTGAGATCTAGATTTTCACACGGACAGACAGACAGACGGACATGGCTATATCGACTCGGCTGTTGATCCTGAGCCAGAATATATATACTTTATGGGGTCGGAGGTGTCTCCTTCTGCCTGTTACATACATTTTCGGTTTGAAAAAAGTTATAATACCCTTCTACTCTATGAGTAGCGGGTATAATAAAGAACAAGTAAGAAAGCTACAGTCGAGTGTGCTCGACTGTAATATACCCGCTACCCAGCTGCTCGTACATCATTTATTTGCGGAACAAAAAAACGGCTACAATCAAATTTTGACCGTATAAGGCTATGGACTTATAATATCTATGCAAAGTCAAAATCTAAAATAAAAAAAAAAAACATTTTTGCACACATTTAATTTTTGATGCGGGCGGGACTCGAACCCGTAAAGGCATAATAGTACTGTTCGTTTTGCAGTCCACAACTTAATCCATTTCACCACCGTACACGCACACACTATTCGGCACAATGCTGCAAGCAGCGCTGCTTACAGCTATAGAAAACGTTAAGCTGAATAACTTCTGTGTTTATTATCCGATTGTTACCAAATTTTCAGAGATCATTTTGCTGGCTATAGTTATCATATAAACCGAAAATGAACAATATGGCATCAAAATGGCGCTTGTAATCAATTTTTTTCGATTTACGGGGGCGGAAGGGGGCGTGGCCAAAATCCAAAATAAACTTGAGCAGCGTGTAATAATAACACATACTGTCACCAAATTTGGTAGTTTTAGCTCTTATAATAGCTGAGATCTAGATTTTTACACGGACAGACAGACGGTCAGACAGACAGACGGACAGACGGACATGGCTATATCGACTCGGCTGTTGATCCTGAGCCAGAATATATATACGTTATGGGGTCGGAGGTGTCTCCTTCTGCCTGTTACATACATTTTCGGTTTGAAAAAAGTTATAATACCCTTCTACTCTATGAGTAGCGGGTATAATAAAGAACAAGTAAGAAAGCTACAGTCGAGTGTGCTCGACTGTAATATACCCGCTACCCAGCTGCTCGTACATCATTTATTTGCGGAACAAAAAAACGGCTACAATCAAATTTTGACCGTATAAGGCTATGGACTTATAATATCTATGCAAAGTCAAAATCTAAAATAAATAAAAAAAACATTTTTGCTCACATTTAATTTTTGATGCGGGCGGGACTCGAACCCGTAAAGGCATAATAGTACTGTTCGTTTTGCAGTCCACAACTTAATCTATTTCACCACCGTACACGCACACACTATTCGGCACAATGCTGCAAGCAGCGCTGCTTACAGCTATAGAAAACTTTAAGCTGAATAACTTCTGTGTTTATTATCCGATTATTACCAAATTTTCAGAGATCATCTAGCTCCTAGCTCTTAGCTCTTGTAATAGCTGAGATCTAGATTTTCACACGGACAGACAGACAGACAGACGGACATGGCTATATCGACTCGGCTGTTGATCCTGAGCCAGAATATATATACTTTATGGGGTCGGAGGTGTCTCCTTCTGCCTGTTACATACATTTTCGGTTTGAAAAAAGTTATAATACCCTTCTACTCTATGAGTAGCGGGTATAATAAAGAACAAGTAAGAAAGCTACAGTCGAGTGTGCTCGACTGTAATATACCCGCTACCCAGCTGCTCGTACATCATTTATTTGCGGAACAAAAAAACGGCTACAATCAAATTTTGACCGTATAAGGCTATGGACTTATAATATCTATGCAAAGTCAAAATCTAAAATAAAAAAAAAAAAAAACATTTTTGCACACATTTAATTTTTGATGCGGGCGGGACTCGAACCCGTAAAGGCATAATAGTACTGTTCGTTTTGCAGTCCACAACTTAATCCATTTCACCACCGTACACGCACACACTATTCGGCACAATGCTGCAAGCAGCGCTGCTTACAGCTATAGAAAACTTTAAGCTGAATAACTTCTGTGTTTATTATCCGATTATTACCAAATTTTCAGAGATCATCTAGCTCCTAGCTCCTAGCTCTTATAATAGCTGAGATCTAGATTTTCACACGGACAGACAGACGGACAGACAGACAGACGGACAGACGGACATGGCTATATCGACTCGGTTGTTGATCCTGAGCCAGAATATATACTTTATGGGGTCGGAGGTGTCTCCTTCTGCCTGTTACATACATTTTCGGTTTGAACAAAGTTATAATACCCTTCTACTCTATGAGTAGCGGGTATAATAAAGAACAAGTAAGAAAGCTACAGTCGAGAGTGCTCGACTGTAATATACCCGCTACCCAGCTGCTCGTACATAATTTATTTGCGGAACAAAAAAACGGCTACAATCAAATTTTGACCGTAAAAGGCTATGGACTTATAATATGTATGCAAAGTCAAAATCTAAAATAAAAAAAAAACATTTTTGCACACATTTAATTTTTGATGCGGGCGGGACTCGAACCCGTAAAGGCATAATAGTACTGTTCGTATTGCAGTCCACAACTTAACCCATTTCACCACCGTACACGCACACACGATTCGGCACAATGCTGCAAGCAGCGCTGCTTACAGCTATAGAAAACGTTAAGCTGAATAACTTCTGTGTTTATTATCCGATTATTACCAAATTTTCAGAGATCATTTTGCTGGCTATAGATATCATGTAGACCGAAAATGAACAATATGGCATCAAAATTGCTCATGTAATCAATGTTTTTTCGATTTACGGGGGCGTAAGGGGGCGTGGCCAAAATCCAAAATAAACTTGTTCAGCGTGCAATAATAACACATATTGTCACCAAACTTGGTAGTCCTAGCTCTTATAATTGCTGAGATCTAGATTTTCACACGGACAGACAGACGGACAGACAAACAGACGGACAGACGGACATGGCTATATCGACTCGGCTGTTGATCCTGAGCCAGAATATATATACGTTATGGGGTCGGAGGTGTCTCCTTCTGCCTGTTACATACATTTTCGGTTTGAAAAAAGTTATAATACCCTTCTACTCTATGAGTAGCGGGTATAATAAAGAACAAGTAAGAAAGCTACAGTCGAGTGTGCTCGACTGTAATATACCCGCTACCCAGCTGCTCGTACATCATTTATTTGCGGAACAAAAAAACGGCTACAATCAAATTTTGACCGTATAAGGCTATGGACTTATAATATCTATGCAAAGTCAAAATCTAAATCGATTCCTGTACAAATAAGAGAATTTGCGCTGCCGGCAGCGCTGCTTACAGCTACGGACAACATTAAGCCGAATAACTTCTGTGTTTATTATCTGATTGTTACCAAATTTTTAGAGATCATCTGGCTAGCCATAGTTATCATATAAACCGAAAATGAACAATATGGCATCAAAATTTCCCTTGTAATCAATGTTTTTTTCGATTTACTGGGGCGGAAGGGGCGTGGCCATAATCCAAAATGAACTTGATCAGCGTGCAATAAAAACACATATTGTCATCAAATTTGGTAGTCCTAGCTCTTATAATAGCTGAGATCTAGATTTTCACACGGACAGACAGACGGACAGACAGACAGACGGACAGACGGACAGACGGACATGGCTATATCGACACGGCTGTTGATTCTGAGCCAGAGTATATATACTTTATGGGGTCGGAGGTGTCTCCTTCTGCCTGTTAGATACATTTTCGGTTTGAACAAAGTTATAATACCCTTCCACTCTATGAGTAGCGGGTATAATAAAAAAAAAGCTTAAGAGGCATTAACTAGGAATCGAACTACGGGCCAATCGGTTCAGGAGCTCATCGCTTTTCCACTAAGCTACTGACGCTGTTATCCAACAACTGCAGAAATTTGCATTGT